>JAVXUP010001694.1:0-201781 GCA_033070095.1 Escallonia herrerae
AGATCTTGACAATTTGTAATTTAGTCGTTCTCTTTGTGGGGTTCTTTTTGTAGGCAATTGGCACGTTGATCTGTAGGCTTACCTTCAATTGTGCGAATGTATGAAATAATCATTTTGTATGTGTTCCATTATGCTAGTTCATTATGCTAGCCGACTAAACCTTTTGTACCATTACCATGTTTCCTGTTCTTTCTTGTGTTACTTGTGTTCTTATCATCTGCTGAAAAGTCTGTTGGAATAGTGATAATAACTCAATTCAATCGTTATCTGGAATTGAACATAGTAGGTTTATTTGTTTACTTCAAGGTGTTCTTGCCAAATGTTCATTACCGATTTTTTGTTAAAATATACCGAAGAAACAATTCCACGCATTGCCCATGATTGATATGCTTCCTGACTAGTTGATTCTCATGACTAGTTGATTCCTGAAAAAAAACTGTCACCGGCCTCCCCTAATTTATTATCCTTGAAGGCATTTCTGGACTTTTTCTTTGACGCCTCCGTGATGTATAGCATTGTCCAAAAGGCAATAATGGACGATAAGGAGGCCTGGTGACAAAACATGTTTTGCATTTTCATTGCCAAGTGTTGGACTGAGGAATTCAGCGTAGAATCTGGCCTTGGATTTGAATTTGATGAAGTTGGAATGGTAAAGCCATATCATTAACATCTCTAATCTAAGCCCACTTCCAGTGTTATTGAGTGTACATTGTTTGAACCAAATTCCAGTTCTTCACTTTTCTTGTTTTGCAATTGGCCATACGAAGAACTTTGAGACCTTGCATCGGATGATGAGCTTGAAGCCTGGAGACTTGCTGCTCTCGCTAAAGCATGTCACCCTTGCGCATAATGGGAAAAAGAAAAGGTTTATCGTAAACCATGCGATTTTCATCGGCCTTGGCGATTTAAAAAATATTTTCTTGTTGTACAGCCCAGATGAGAATCAAACTAAAGACCTGTTTGAGCAACCTCTTAGGGTTGATTTTCAACAAATATGCGCAATCTTCGACTAACTGACCTATATGTCTTGTTACAAAAGGTATGTCGTAGTTATACTTTTAAGTGACAAAATAAAATGCATACAAGTATTTGAAGGCAAAGGCGAGATCGCCCTTTGAAGAGGTGCATTTGCACCCCTTGTGATTTTCAGGATATAAACATATTAATGTACTGAAAAATAAAATATTGAGAAAAAATAAGGTTTACTGTTGTGATTGACTCTCATATCCAAAAAGCACAAAGTTATACATGCAGTTAAGTTTACATAAGCTAAGGCAGAACCTACCAAGGAAGAGATAAATGCAGTAGTTGTGAATATTCTGAAGGAAGTAGATTTCAACACTGTAAGTAGCACCTGTTCTGCATTTGCATATTTAAAGTGGTGATCTCTAAATTGTTACGCACTAATTTTTTCTGATTTCTTATCATGTAGGCAACTTTATCTGATATCCTGAGGCAACTTGGTGTGGTTCCCGAGTACAGATATATGCTAAACTGAACTATATCGTTAGGTGGCTAACTTGTTAAACTTATAGGCATCCACTTTGGCCTGGATCTAATGCACAGAAAAGCGGAGGTAAAAGCTATAATTACTGATGTAATTAACAACATGACTTAATTTGCTAGTATCTTATACCTTCATCTGTGCAGGGGGCATGGATCATGTCAGGGTTCATCCTAGGTTTCTACTTTCAAATGCAACCAGTCATAAGTGGCTCTTGGCGGTAAAATTCCTCAAACTATCTACAAACCTTTCTGAGTTTAATTTGTTCAGGAATACACTTTATTGCTTGTACCCTACTTGATCTGTGTGTAAAATTACTTTGCTGCAGCTTTTGCGGAGCTTTTGGACAATTCATTGGATGAGGTACATCCTATCTTTATGTTTTGCGATAATGCATTGAAAACATGCCATCTCTTTGCACTACTATGTTCTCTTTTCTTAACTTTTTTTGCTGCTATCAGGTCTGCAATGGTGCTACTTTTGTGAACATTGATATAATCAGAAACAAGAAAGATGGAAACAAAATGTTACTGATTGAAGGTATTCAGGTCCTTTGTTCTGATTTACTTGCTTGTTGGGAACAATACGTCAAGTGGTAGTCGGTTCCCTCAGGAGACTCTATTTCCCCTGGTTTTTGGGTTTAAATTAAGATATAGCCTAGCTTTTTGTTTGGAAAGAAGGAATGATTGCAGCCTAGCATATCTTGATCTGTGTAGCCCAGGTGCAATTGGAGGCTTACTACTACTTTGAGTTGTAAAATGTAGAAGCATGCTAGGATTTGTATAAGGAGATATAAATTCTACAAATATAATTTTTTGCTCTTTTTCTCTTCGTGCCCATTCTTGCTAGAGGAATTACTTATTTTGGTATTCTTATATTTCTGGTTTTTTAATTACCTCTTATATGGTGTATGCAATAGATGTTCTATATTATTACTATGTTTACTAGAAAATGTTTTGGTTTGTTTCGAACCATTAAGATGTATGATTTGACTTTTCATTTACCCTTTTCTCCTCGAAGTGTTTTATATTGCTTGGAATCATCCATCTGTTTGTAATTCTGTTCATTGACTTTATCCTTTTATTGATTTCTACTTTAGATAATGGCGGTGGAATGGATCCGGACAAAATGCGACAATGCTTGTCTCTTGGTTATTCCTTAAAAAGCAAAGTTGCAGACACTATTGGACAGTGTAAAAGCCAAATCTATAAATTTGATTATAGCACTCAGCTCTACTTTCCATTTGAAGTAAATACATGTCTTTTCAGTACAAAGTAGTCCTTACTACTGTGCTCTTTTTGCCAGATGGAAATGGTTTTAAGACAAGTACAATGAGGCTTGGAGCTGACGGCATTGTTTTCTCACGATGTTCTGGTAAAATCGGAAACAGGTTGGCCGTTTCTTTGCTTCTAGTCCTTTCTGCATCTCTTATGCTTTGTAACTATGATAGTTCATTCTTCTTTGCTTCTGTGTAAAACATAAATCTCTAAGTTTTGCATTTAAGTTCATCAGCGATACACTTTCTTGAAGACACCTTCATCTTCGATGGCATACAGATGGTTTTAGTACAGTCAGCAACCCTTTAAATGCATGAAGTTAGCCACATGGTCATTGTATTTGAGATTAATGTAGACATCATTATGACTAACATATGTGTAACCGACCCGAGTGGAACATTTTGAGTAAGGGGACTATATGCCACCATCTGGAACTGAGCTTCTCTTATTTATTTGAAAAGTAGGTCTTAGAGGAGAAAACTTGGGTTTGATTAGCGCCAAACTTTCCACTTGCTATTGGTGCAGAATGATGGCCCATTGTTAGAATATAAGGCCTCCCTTGACTTTGCAGAGTTGTACGTTCCTAAATTTCAGCGGGTACTTGACTTTAACAAAGGTTATGGCAATGAATGATTCGTGATCTGCGATCTGCTAATACACCCAAATTCTCATTAAACCACCTAGCACAAGAACAAAGAAGTGGTTGCATCTGTCATTCCTTCTCCCCACACTCTAGTGACTAGGTGTTGTGGTATTCCTCTCTTCCTTGGAGGTGGGGCAGAATTCAAGCCCCACACTTCCACTAGCTGTTAGCCTTGCCAAGGTCCAGCAAGCAGCCCTGCTAGGTGTCCAACAAGTAGTCTGTAACCCAAGTGGGCTTGAGTCTTGTATACTCGGGCATAATAACCATCGGTAAAGATGATTTAAAAAACTAGTAAAGAGTACCTAAATACTCCTCATTAAAGTTTGGGTTGGTTGAGCAACTTCCTACCATGTACGGCAAATGTTAGTATATCCAGTGCCCTTCCACCACTTTGTGGACAAGTGAAAAAAACATCAGCACTTGTTAAAGAACCTGCCTCTTTCAAACTCGGACAATCTGTTCACGTGAATAACTTTTGATGGAATGCTTGCTAGGATAACATTGATCGCCGAACCAAAATGAGAATTATGCAGGTTAATTTGACTCTTTCCTTCTGCTGGCAATTTACACTTTTGTTCATTGGAATTTGTTAACCATTTATGTTCTCTGCATTGGAACCATTAAGAGACAGAACCTTCAAAGACTTTGCTGCCTATGTATGCAGTGAATACACGGGGAAGGCATCAATGACTTCTCTGGGCTTTTCAGCCTGGAAATTTTCCATTACTAGTTGAGCACTTTGATAACCTCCTTAGTGGCTGATTAAGCTTTGCCTAAGATTTTCGAGACCATGCTTTAGCTGTTTCTTTTTCTCGATGGTACCAGTTTAATGAAGATTCACCTAACACACACACACACAAAAAAAAGAAGAAGAAAAAATCAAAACTGTGGGTGCCATGCATATATGTCCCCTGTCAGATTTTGTGTTCTTGCATATTCTTCAGGGTTATGATGGCACTTATTGTTGCTAATTCAACTTTTTGCTGTTTTCCTTTAGGTCGACACAAAGTATTGGGTTGTTGTCCTATGTTTTTGAGGAGCACAGGGAAGGAAGATATTGTGGTTCCCATGGTAATGATGTAGCCCTAATATTTCTGTCATTGCTCAGTTTAGTCATGTCATCCAATTCTTTAACGACTCAACTGGGAGCTTAGCTTCTCTACCCAATTCCTTGAATTACCTATTCCCTGATGACCAAGTTGGTCCCAAAGAAGTGGACTTGATTTCTTCTATGGAGTTTTCAGAGTGGTCGAAGTGTCGAAAATCTTTATGCCCTCCGACTTCTATACTCTTTGACCACAGTGATCTTTTTTACAATGTTGTCTTTTACAGTCACACTCTAGGATACTCGACTGATAACAGCTTTGGGAAAAATAACGAAAATGATTAGCAGTCTACTCTTTTAACTTCCTTTTCACCTCTAGTCATGTCACGTATCAATGTTATACTTTATATTGTAGAAACTCTTCCGCAATTCACCTGGTATTATTGTTGGGTTCTTTGTTATGCCTTCCAGTTGTTCTAAACCAGAGAGCCTGTCGTTCTCTCTTGGCCAAACTGGAACTAGTATGTAGGAACTTTATCTCTTGGTCACACTGGAACTATTTTGTGGGAAACTTTATCTCAGGTAAATGCCTGCTACCTGAAGCTTGTAATAGGGCTTCCTTATGGTGCTTTGAATGGGGTATGAGCCAGTGGCTTAACGTCACGAGGCTTTACGCCCTCTGTTGGGTTCACTCTACATGTTATTATCTGCGGTGTATACCTGTGGTCTGGATTGTCACAATCTGAACTATCCTTTTACCTCTTCCACTTTAGTTCTTATTCTAATGTTGCTTAGCCCTTCTCTGGTTCATTTACAAATGCTGACTAGTGGTTATTGACTTGTTTTTCTAAATTCCTCTTTACAGTTTAATTGGATGAAAGATCGTGGAATGCTTGTAATCATATATAATCTTTGGGAGGATGATGAAGGACTGTTGGAACTTGATTTTGACACAGATCAACATGTATGCTTCCATTGTCTTACCAAATCATGTATTGTTTTCCTTTTCCTAAGAATCATGAATATGATTTGAATATTATATTCTTTTCATGAACTTAATAGTATCTGCTAAATGTCTTGCAGGACATCCAAATTAGAGGTGTCAACCGAGATGATAAGAATATACAAATGGCACAACAATACCCCAACTCTCGACGTTTCGACATTCATTAAGGGTAACTGGTGCAAGTTTACCATATTACATGCAGTGGACAATGTGTTCAGCTAGATTGACAACTTATGTCTGCTTTTCTCAACAAGCACCACATTTCCACATGCTACTTTTCGTACTTGCTTGTAGATTCCAATTTCCCAGTTCAAGTTATTGAGGTTGTTAATCATGAAACAAATTTTTCGTCCAAATTCTAATAGCATAGCCTTTAGATCAATTATTAACTTAACATGGTATCCAGGGTCTAGTTTCACAATTTGCTCACCTTCATGTAATTGTGGTTTCTTTTTATGTTTGTTAGCTTGATAATGGTACACCTTGATTTACATCTCGTTGACGTCTCTTCCCTCATGCAACTGGGGCCTTGCACATGAGAGGAGTGTTAAGCGCTTAAGCTTGATATGCACCGTTTGGCCCGTTCCCTAATAGCTCTAGTACTTAACAAGCTTTATACCTATTCTATGCCATCCACTACATAAACTTACCTTTGATTGCAAAGCTCGCGGTTCAATCTGCCTACAGATCTTGGAAGTAGTCTGTAACCCAAGTGGGCTTGAGTCTTGTATTATCGGGCATAATTAGCAATGGTAAAGATGACTTAAAAAACTAGTAAAGAGTACCTAAATACAAGTCAAATTAAAGTTTGGGTTGGTTGAGCAACTTTCTACCATGTGTGGCAAATGTTAGTATATCCAGGCCCTTCCACCACTTTGTGGACGAGCGAAAAGAACATAAGCACTTGTTAAAGAACCTGCCTCTTTCAAACTCGGACAATTCGGTCACGTGAATAACTTTTGATGGAATGCTTGCTAGGATAACAGTAATCGCAGAACCAAAATGAGAATTATGCAGGTCAATTGGACTCTCTGCTTCTGCTGGCAATTCACACTTCTGTTCATTGGAATTTGTAAACCATTTATGTTTTTTACATTGGAACCATTAAGAGACAGAACCTTCAAAAGACTTTGCTGCCTATGTATGCAGTGAATTCACGGGGAAGGCATCGATGACTTCTCTGGGCTTTTCAGCCTGGAAATTTTCCATTGCTAGTTGAGCACTTTGATAACTTCCTTAGTGGCCGATTAGATTTGCCTAAGATTTTCGAGACCATGCTTTAGCTGTTTCATTTTTTCGATGGCACCAGTTCAGTGAAGATACACCTAACACGCCAAAAAAAGAAAAAAACAAGAAGAAAATCAAAACGATGGGTGCCATGCATGTATGTTACTGGTCAGATTTTGTGTTCTTGCATATTCTTCAGGGTTATGATGGCACTTATTGTTGCTGATTCAACTTTTTGCTGTTTTCCTTTAGGCCGACACAAAGTATTGGGCTGTTGTCCTACACGTTTTTGAGGAGCACAGGGAAGGAAGATATTGTGGTGCCCATGGTAATGATGTTAACCCTAATATTTCTGTCATTGCTCGGTTTAGTTATGTCATCCAATTCTTTAACGACTCGACTAGGAGCTTGGCTTCTCTACCCAATTCCTTGAATTGCCTATTCCCTGATGACCAAGTTGGGTCCCAAAGAAGTGGAGTTGATTTCTTCTAGGGAGTTTTAAGAGGGAAAATTTGAGATAATCCGGTGCTAGTCGTGTTAAGATTGCAATTTAATATCCTTGATTCAGTAGAAGGTTTTATCCTTAGCGGGATTAAGACCATCTTTATTTGAAGAGATTTAAGATCGTTGGATCTCTGGCCAATTTTGTAATTATGACATCTCCTTGCATAAAATATAAATACTTGTTCTTGGCTGACTAGAGGTGAAAAGGAAGTTAAAAGAGTAGGCTGCTAATCATTTTTGTTATTTTGCCCAAAGCTTTTATCAGTCGAGTATGTAAAAGATCGACCGTCTGTGGTACCTTTTCCTCGCTTCCTAGAATCTGATGCAAATAGCGTACTTGCATGCATGGGTCAGTCAAAATGTATTAT
The DNA here is from genome assembly GCA_033070095.1 of Escallonia herrerae. Lineage (NCBI taxonomy): Eukaryota > Viridiplantae > Streptophyta > Magnoliopsida > Escalloniales > Escalloniaceae > Escallonia > Escallonia herrerae. The sequence continues at coordinate 7,575 of JAVXUP010001694.1, forward strand.
TAGATATAAGGTAGTCATGGTTTTTCTCAAAGGAGCATTGTCTATCCAGTATATCGCACCTACCATCATGGTTTTAAAGTAAACCGTCCGCCTCCTCCTCATTCTTTAATGGTATCTTTGGAATATTAAGTTGCAAAAGGAGCTATTGAGGTGCTTAATGCTCTATAAGACTACCTAATTTGTAGCTTCAATTTATATGTTACAGTTGCTACGGTCCTTTCGTAGGCTATAAGCCAGTCCCGCTAAGTTGTGGCGAAGAGGCATACAGCTAATTAGACTTCTAGACAGATGATATAGGTTCTCCTTTGTCACGTATTCCGCCTACTGTCTACTGCTTAAGTTATTGTATACGTGATGAATGGAATTTTCTACTCTTCCTATTTGGTCGTAATTAGACCTTCTAGACAGTATGATATAGGTTCTCCACTTTGTCATCAAAGTGTATTGTAGCCGGTCACTCTGGTGATAATCTATAATCTGTCTACATGCATTAAGTTGATTGTATCACGCGCACCAACTGAATGGAATTTGGTTACTACATCTTTATTCTGTCTATTCCTGGGTCTGTGGAACCGCGCTTTTTATAACACTGGTCGTAACCAGTATATTTGCTTCAATCTTTTGAGAGCCAGGCTTGCTTCTTCTTGCAACAGTTGTTTAACATGCAGGGAGCTTTTTGGTATTCCGTTTTGTCATTTATTGCCTTATTGTGCTCATAGATCTCGGTACATAGAGTTGAGGAGTTCTTCTAAAGAAAGAAATGTTTTTTTTTGGAAGGTTTGGGAAAAGCTATGAGGGTACCTTGATTTGTGGCTTTAAAGCACCATTGATTTTACTTTTTGACTTTAAGTCAACACTACAATGGCCGAGACCATAGCCCGTTGAGTTTAGTTGAATTTGTGGAAGGCTGTAAATGCATTTTTGAAAGCATGCCAATTGCAACTTATGCTCGTATACTGATTATGGTACTGTTTATTCAAATTTATAGCTTGACTACGAAAGAAGGGCCCAAGATTGGAAGAAGATAACACGATCATCTGCTGGTGACTGAAATAGAAATGTGGACACAATGGTGCAGTGGTCTCCATTTTCAAGTGAGGCGGATCTTCTACGACAGGTAATATTTCTGTACAAATTCTGGAAGTCCTGGTGTTAGGAAGAATTTTCTGGTTTGATGCAGTGGAATTGGAGAGCTTCTGCTATAAGCACCTTGAGAATGTGTAGATGTGTAATGCTAGACATCCCAAGATTTTTTAATTAGATCAGACAGCTGATATGAGATGGCTCCCTGTGGTCGAAGAGTATAAAACTTGGAGGGCATACAGATTTTGAGCACTTCGTCCACTGTGTTCCTTTGGTTTTTGGTCTACTTTTGGTTGGAAAAATGGGGACATATAAGTTCTTCTACTTATAACCTTTTTTGACTCTGAATCTCGATATGTAATTGCTTCTTTTGGTAGCAATAGGATTACATCCAAAATTACCACTCTCCTAAATTTACGTAGGGCATTTTGAAGCAGAAAAAGGAATCCTTCAGTCATGTCAAGTATCAATGTTATACTTCATATCGTAGAAACTCTTCCACGATTCACCTGGTATTATTGTTGGGTTCTTTGTTATACCTTTCAGTTGTTCTAAACCAGAGAGCCTGTCATTCTCTCTTGGTCAAACTGGAACTAGTATGTAGGAACTTTATCTCTTGGTCAAACTGGAACTATTTTGTGGGAAACTTTATCTCAGGTTAATGCCTGCTACCTGAAGCTTGTAGTAGGACTTTCTTATGGTGCTTTGAATGGGGTATGAACAGGTGGCTTAACGTCAAAATGCTTTACTTCCTCTGTTGGGTTCACTCTACATGTTATTATCTGTGGTGTATACCTGTGGTCTGGATTGTCACAACCTGAACCATCCTTTTACCTCTTCCACTTTAGTTCTCATTCTAATGTTGCATAGCCCTTCTCTGGTTCATTTTCAAATGCTGACTAGTGTTTATTGACTTGTTTTTCTAATTCCTCTCTTCAGTTTAATCGGATGAAAGATCATGGAACGCTTGTAATCACATATAATCTTTGGGATCAAGGACTGTTGGAACTTGATTTTGACACAGATCAACATGTATGCTTCCGTTGTCTTACCAAATCATGTATTTTTTTCCTTTTCCTAAGAATCATGAATATGATTGAGTATTATATTGTTTTCATGAACTTAATAGTATCTGCTAAATATCTTGCAGGACATCCAAATTAGAGGTGTCAACCGAGATGTTAAGAATATACAAATGGCACAACCATACCCCAACTCTCATCGCTACTTGACGTATCAACATTCATTAAGGGTAACTGGTGCTAGTTTACCATATTACATGCAGTTGACAATGTGTTCAGCTTGATTGACAACTTAAGTCTGGTTTTCTCAACAAGCACCACATTTCCACATGCTACTTTTCCGTACTTGCTTATAGATTCCTATTTCCCGGTTCAAGCTATTGAGGGTGTTAATCATGAAACAAATTTTTTCGTCCAAATTCTAATAGCATAGCCTTTAGATCAATTAGTAACTTAACATGGTATCCAGGGTCTAGTTTCACAATTTGCTCACCTTCATGTAATGGTTTCTTTTTATGTTTGTTAGCTTGGTAATGGTACACCTTGATTTACATCTCGTTGATGTTTCTTCCCTCGTGCAATTGGGGCCTTGCACGAGAGAGGAGTGTCAAGCACTTAAGCTCGATATGCACCGTTGGGCCCATTCCCTAGCAACTCTATTACTTGACAAGCTTTATACCTATTCTATGCCATCCACTACATAAACTTACTTTTGATTGCAAAGCTCGCAGTTCAATCTGCTTATAGATCTTGGAAATATTCTGTGTTCAGTTTTTCTTTTTCTGAATTGAAGATGCAATTGTGATTGTGAGTAAGAGACTGTTAGTAATATGACCTGTTTAAAAGTTCATCTGAATAATCTGAATGTGGATTCTAGGAATTGTTTAGTTATTTGGGATAGTTGGATTAGGTATTGTCGACTGTAATTGCTTGCAGTTTGAAAATCTTTATCCAACCAAAGGTAGGATTTGTAGTTTCTGCAGAAGCTATGAAGCATGTCTGATGACACAATCAAATGTTAATATAGGTGGCTTGGTAGTCAAGGGCTTTACAGATATTCATTCGGATTTTCATTAACATTATTGTGCCCTTGTGAGATACATACACGGACAGAATACACCCTAGAGTACATCTAACAAAGAGCTACAACTCATCTATTTTACAATCTGCTTTTTGTTTGCACCTAATAATGTACTGCTGCAAAGTATTAAAGCAACAAATCTGCTTTCTACTATGAATCATGGAGTACTTCATATTACAACAGACATTTACAGATACATAGGAGTACGTAATAGATCAATAAGCATATTGGTCAGGTTAAACACATCTACATATAAAAGCATGTCATCGACCGACATGATGTGCACCGCACTCATCTAATTATGCAATGACAACGCTTCATTGCTTATCTGCACCTGCAAGTATGATAGGATATAGCCTTGAAACGATGGTCGGTGAATTTTGGTGGCCGACGGCCGGATTGGGTTATTGCAGTCACCGGCGGTGGTGGCCGGCGGCCGGAGGTGGCTGCCGGCGGTAGCCGGCGGCCGGAGGTGGTTGTCGGCAGTCTCCGGCATTGGTCGCCTGAGGTGGCTGCCGGCGGTGGGAGTGTGGTGGTTTAATACCCATTAAAAAACCAAAAGTGAAAAAAAAAAAAATAGTTTTTGGGTTATTTTTTAATCTGCAGTTTAAAAACTGGTTTTTTAAATCACTAACGAAAGTTTAAGGGCTCTTTTTAATTATCCTTTTAGGGTTTATATACTAAAAATATATACACACACAAAAAAACTTTTGATCAAACGGGGCCTTAGTTTCTATTTTTCTTCTGAAAACATGGCTGAGAGAGATTTAGAGAAAGAGGGAAGGAGACAGTTTTCTTCCGGTGATCAGGATTGGTTTTCCGGTAAGTCTTCTAACCTTTTACTTTAGATTTATTTAATAGTTTTAAGGAGCTATTGTCGTGAGTAGACCTGACAAACAGGTATATCCGTCGGGTACGGGTAATACTTGACAGAATCCGGGTAAAAACGGATCGGGTAAAATTTACCCGACTTTTTTTGGGTAGCCTTTTTAGGAATCCGTACCCTACCCACACGGGTAGGGTATTACCCGCGAGTAAATGACCAATTTTTTTTTGTTAATAAACAGATTCTCATTACCTTATTTTGCTAATTAATTATTACCATTAGCCATATTCTTTTTCCTTTTGTTTCTTTTCCCTTTTTCTGCCAACACATTTCATATTTTTGGTCAATTGTAATTTGCAAGCATCAACTCCCAATCCCCAAACCCTAACCACAATCCAAAATAATACAATCAAATGTAAACACATACATAATCACAAGCACAAAGTTACCATTGGCAGACCCAAACCCTACCCACAATCCAAAATAATACAATAAAAATATAACAAAAATACATGATCACATTCACATGCATGAACTAGAAGATTAACGACCGTCTGTAGTCGATTTGTGACTATGAGAGAAGACATCGAAGTGGCGGCAGCAGAGCAGGAAGGTCGGGGTGGGCGTTCGACGGTAGCGTTGACGAGTAAGGGGCTCTAGAAGGCTGATGCCTAGGCTGTCGGAGGTAGATCTCGTTGAGGGGCCTCACTGTAGGCGGTCGATCTCGATCTCTACTGTGAATATGTGATTCTTGATGATTAGTGATTGACTGAGGGAAGAGGGTAGAGAGAAAGAGGCGGTTACGGCGGAGAAGGATGGGGTGCTGGCGCAGAGATGGAGATGGGGCTGGGGCAGCGGCAGAGAAGAATGGGGAAAATGAAGAGACCAAAGGAGAAATAAGAGAGGGTTAGGGGATTAGGATATAAAGAGGATATATATAGTATGAAAAGCCGGGTAACCCCGGTAACCCGTACCCTACCCAGAAAATACGGTTCAGTTCGGGTACGGGTCTGATTTTTATGGGTAGCACGTGTATCCGTACTCGGGATTTTTGACCGGCTACGGGTCGACCCGCGGGTACGGTCAGAATTTGCCAGGTCTAGTTGTGAGTTAGAGTGTGAGAGTGGGTGTTAGTGCTGCGTGAGGGATCCGTGAAAAGAGGGAACTCTGCCGAGTGTTTAGTGTGCGTTTGGGTTGCCGTGGGTGTGGGATGAAAAGGGGTACGGCTGTGTGCAGTCATGGTTTGGGTGAAGAGGGGCTGATTACTGATTACAGTGATGCACCTTGTGGTTTTGTCCATGAAAGGTTGGGTGAATCATGTAGTGTACGTATGTCGAAAGAGGAGTGTCTTGTCACAAATTTGCGGGTGTGTAATGGGTTATGCGTAGTGCATATCTGTGTATGGAATGAGGGAGCAATACTATGTGCTAGTGTGTGCGTAATGTGAGGGTGGGTGGAGGTAGGCGGGTCTGTGTATGTAGTGTGGGTGTGCCGATATTTGTCCAAGTGTGGCAGTGTGTGTGTGTGTATATGAAACCAGTGGGTATATATATATATATATATATATATATATATATATATATATATATATATATATATATATATATATATATATATATATATGTGTGTGTGTGTGTGTGTGTGTGTGTGTGTGTGTGAAAAACGAATATAAGGCTAGCCTCACGCAACTTGCATGAGGCTAGCGGCAAAAACTACGTAATTTCATTAAAAAAAAAAAAACAAGGTTAGAGGTCAAATAGTCATCTCTCTCTCTCTCGGTCACCGCCCCAAATTAGCAGTAATCAGCGAACTTTTGAACCTTCGCTAGCAAATTGGTGTTGAACCTTTTGCAACAAATTGGCGAGGTTTGGAGAGAACAAATAGTGTAAGCTCTCATCACTCCTTACTGCAAAGGCTTAGTGGAAGATTGTATTTTCAGTGAACAATGACTTTAACTTCAAAGTATAAATTCAGTTTTCTGATTTTATTTCAATCAATCAAGCCACAAATTTCTGTATTTGGGGTTCTTTGAAAGTGTATTCTCGGAATTACTGCCTCTGTGTAGCTACCTACCAGCGAGTGTTGCTTGATCAACAGGGCAGCTCGTGTGTGTTCTTTTTCTTGTTGGCCACGGCAAATTAGCTTTAAGAAGTCGAATTCTGGGGTATTTTATCAAAAAAGAAAATTTTAATTTGAGATACACCCTGCAATCACAAAAAACGTTGTTGACCATGTGAATGGGAATGAGACTAAGAAACTTGTAGCCTAGCAAACTTTCATCAAAACTAGAGGTGGCAAATTGGGTGGGTGGGTGGGTGGGTGGGTTGGGTCTGAGTTAAATGGGTTGGGTATGATTGGGTGACTTACCCATTTAGATCCATTTAATTGCGGGTTAGTTTCACCCATCAAACAAAAATGACCCATAAAAGTCATTAGAATCCCCGACTCTCTTCTTATCTTCACCAATCATCACTGGAGACCAAGAATTGGCGCCGCACCGCCACCTTCCTCCACTGCCGCACCAACAACGACATCACGCAACTGCAACAGCAATAGCAATTAGGCATCGCTACCACCATCCCGTTGCCAATAACCACTATTCTGAACGCCACCACAGCCTGCCGCCAAACCAGAATATCCACATCCACCAAATAGCCCTACCACCAGATCAGAATATCCACATCCACCAAATGGCCTCGCCACCAGATCAAATATCCACATCCACCAGTGTGAACTCCTCCTCGCAAATTGGAACATCCACATCCTCGCCGGGCTGCTAACGCATCGTTACTTCAACGACCACCTCCACTACTCTGAACGCCACAGCCCCTGCCCCCATTTTTAGCCACCCATCAGTTGCTTAAAGATCATTTTTACCCTCAAAGCCCAAATCTACAGTAGATTTGAGCATGGATGGCTCTAAATCAAGAATCTCGCTCAAGGTTTTGCTGAAATTTTTTACAGAAGATAAGTTTGAAGCTTCTGGAAGGAGAACGGTGCGTGGTTGTGGGTGATGTACCGTTTCTTGTGGTGGCGACAAGTGATGAAGACGGCAGAATGTTCACGATTCCGGCATGTGATGAAGGCAGTGTCGTCTGGTCTCGAGTGTTGCAGGCAATTTGTTGTTGACTCGTTGGTATGGCCGAGAGTTTTCCTTACAATTAAATTAAATGGTTTCATGGGCACCCACTTGAAACCTATTTAAACCAGTAGGTTATTGGGTTGTAAAATAGTTGACCCATGAAGACCCAATTATTAAATGGATGAATTTGGGTGACATTTAAATGGGTGGGGTTAATGGGTTTGGGTTGTAATTGACACCCTTACTCTTCAGTATTGATTTTTTTTGTAACAGGTACATCTTTTTTGTTACGTTAATAAGCATCCCGGAATCAAGTTTTTCAAATTCTGATCTAATTTTATTTTTTTAAATTCTTACAATTGTAAAGTTGAGCTCAATATGCATTAAATTTTCGTTGGTCACAAAATAACCTCTAACTCTTGAACTCCCTCATGATCTCCCTTTCCTCACTTCATTATTAACTACCTCTCTCATCGTGCATAACACGAAATTTTCGCTAATATGGTACTAATAGTATTTACTGATGTCGACAACAAATGCCAAGGACGTGATCATATGGGATGGTTTGGATTGGCAATGAATGATTTGTACGTATTAAAATGAGAAAATTTTGAATAGTTTGACAACAGTAAAGCGCATAATGCTCTACTACTAGGTAATTATTATTATTATAGTATAATAATCTTGTGCCAATTGTTGTCTCCCGTCCCACTGACTCCTCTAACAATAGTTGTGAGAGTATTGTTTGTTACCAAGAAAGATTTTCTTGATAAAATTAATTCCTAAAGGGCCAAACATATCACTAAACTAAAATAAAAATGTGCGCTAGATTCCAAGCCACTACAAATGCATCGTATAGTTTCTCAATTCTGAGAACCTACTTTAACTATTTCCTGCATTGATAATCTCACAATCAATTACACGAGTAAGGATAATTTTCAAGGTATTTTATGTCCCAAAGTGTTCATCCCACCTTCTCGAACCTTCGCTCAAAGAGTTTGTAAGTTTTTTTTTATACTTCTATAATATTTTATTTTATGAAATTCGAGAAAAGGCCGCTAGATATGTATATCAAGTGTCTAGCATAATTTCTATATATTGACTGTAGTCAACTTTCGTTGTAATAAAGGATAGTCTAGTGGCTACTGCACATTTTTAAACTCAAAGGTGGTGTGACATGGGTGACCTTAAGTTTTTCCTAGTATCTATCGTCTTGGGGCTGAATTATTTTTGGTGCATCCCCGTGGTTTAGATCTACCATACACTTTCAATAATTTTGTCAATATACAAGCAAAACGTGCTAATAAATGCCCAAAAGTTACTATGAATTGACCAAATTTTCAGATTGTACAAGCCAGCACATTAGAAAACCATGAACTTGTTAGGTTACTTTTGCATGATTTTGAAAAGTACGCATCTTCTTTAGGTTTAGTTGTCTGTGGGGGGAGCTTACTATTCTTGTTACTGGTTTCTTATTTAAGAAATGCAATATAAAAGATAAAAATAAAATAAAACCATGAACAATTTTACGGAGTCACTGGCGTGACATATAATTGGTCATTTCAAAATATTTTTTTGATCATCTTGTAGTAGAATGAGAATGTACAATACATTTTACATCGCTAGGAATGCACCATAATTTATTTTCTCAAGTGTTTTTTTTTTTTGAGAGTATAGGGAACAATCAATGGTCATAACACATAGACACTCTTTTTGGGCAAATAATATTCTGTTCCACACTACTTTTGGATCGATTGTTCGTTTACGTCCAAAATTTAGTCACTAATATAAAAATTTTCAATGTCAACTTGTTAGGACTAGCAAAATTTTGCAGTAGCAAACATGGCTCAAGACAACTTCCTGCAACCAATTTACCTTCTAAATACTTAAGAGTCACTGAATATAGAAATAGCAACATTCTATGTCAACAGTCGCTAATATTGGCTTTTGCCTTCTCTGAAATCAGTCGTTTTAAGCCCAAAAGGCTAGACAAGACCAATTATTACCCAATAAAACCACAATCTTAACAGGCCCCTTCCGCAAAACCTATAAAACCCGGTCTGCACCGATTTAACCGCGCCGCCCCGGCACTCAAATTTCGGCTCGGAAAGCCACCTGCCGGTCAGACCTTCAGCTTCACCTCCAACAAACATTCACAGACAAAAGACCAACTGGTTCAACAAATCCTCTCTTTCACCCACACACACAATTAAAACCCTAATTGAATTGTAACTTTTGTGCTGTTTTATTACACGCGCTCAAAATCTTGCCAAATGACGTCGGATTCGAGTTCTTCGTCATCCTCTTCCGATGACTCCACCGACCGAAACCCTAATCCTCACCCTAGCTCCATCGACGAGTCTCTGAACACCATCGAGGATCAGTTGACCTCAATCTCACTGTCCCAGCCGGGGATTTTCGTCGACGCGTCAACGTCTATCGAAGAGCCGGCGGAGGAGGAGGCAAACGGACCGTCGGACGAGAAGAACCTCGAGGAGAATAGGAGTGATTCCGTGGCGGAGTTGTCGTCGTCGGGCGTGGAGGTTGTGGTTGAGGAGGTTGGCGGGAGCTCGTCGCGCGGCGGGATGTGGAGGAACAATTCGGAGCTGGAAGTGGACGGGTCGGCTAGCCCTAGCAGCAGTGGGTACGCCGGCGAGAGGGGCACCAGCACCGCCACGAGCGCTTCTGGGATCGAAGAGGTTGGCGGCAATGACGAGAGGAATGGCAATTCGTGTGATGGGGTTATGGATCCCGAGGCGCAGTGGACTCCTGGAAAGCGTCATACTGACGAGGTTAGAATCGTAATTGAACTTGTATGCGATTTTGTGGCAGTGTAGAACTAGTTTGAGCAAATTGAAAAACAATAGTGGTATTTTGTGTACCAATGTGCAATGATGTTTTTGCAGCTTGTATAGTTTCTGGTTGCAAGCCTATGTAATAAGCCGATCGAAGTGTAGTTTATTTATTTTGAGACCCCTAGTTGTTGATTGCAATGGGTTCTACAGTTTTAGCATGCTAGTCCTTCCTTGTTTTGCTGGAAAGGTGTTGCAATGGAATAAGGTAACGATAGATATCATCGGCAGTCGGGTAAACTGTAACCCCATTCAGTGTTTGCGGGTGGCCTGGGTTAGCTCTTATTACACATACACCATCCGAAAATCTCTTCACAAACACCAATAATAATAACTATGTATGAAGTAGGATGCAAGAGCAACGTATGCAGATACATAGATATGATGTTTTGAAAGAAAATGTTAGAAATATATCAACTTTTATGTAGTTTTGTCCATCTTGTACATATAGGCGTGTACGCCATATTGAATAAAACAAACCATAACCATCTGAACAATTAAGATATACACAAGAGGCACTCGTTTACTTTGTACTATAGAGCACAAAGTAAGTATTGCCAACACCTACTAACTATTAATATTATCACGAGTAAAGATATGATCAATCGTACCATCCTCCTGATTGTTGGATGATGCAGTTAGTAGTTCACACCATCAAAATATGACATATTTGCCCTTTTATCCCATTTTTAACACATGGAAATCCGTTTTTGACCCTGCTCTTTCCCCAAAGCAGCGAAGATGCATCCTTGCGCGATGAATATGTTGCCGTGAAATATATAACAACATTTAAATTTTGCAAATATCAAGCAGGTAAGCGTGCCTGTAGGATACAGATACATGTCTGGAACTAGTGCGGCACAAATTATGGAGCATCCGCCCTTCCTCTTAGGTATCCCACAACCCGTTCAACTATATGATCCCTTTTTAGTCAAAATACAAAATGTAATAGAACATAGGTTCATTGACTGCATGTCAACCAAAATCAGGTTCTTCTTTCTTGACAATGAAATAGCCTTGAGAAACCCCACTTATAAACTGGGCAATTTTTCAAGGAGTGGAAGCAACTCGAACTCAAAGCAATGACAGTGAAAAGTCGTGACCAATCAAATCCGAATACACCTACACCTGCCAAATGGAGACAAATATACTCAATATCACAAATTGCAATCATTAAGCAAAATATTTCACGTCACTAAATGTACTTTTCATCAAAGGAAAAGGCTTCATCATTGACTTGTTTGTCGATATTGTCTAACTTTTTAAGGGTTTTTGTTGTGTCATGTTTACCCGGTTCCGTGTCCATGCCTCTGCTTCCTAGCATACCACAATGGTGGGGAAACGAAGCCCATGGCCGGCTGGCTTGATAGAGTAGCATAAACGTGTACCATCTGTCGATAAAACGCATACCATCTGTCAATAAAACGTGCAACGCACGCGGTTTGGTAGTTTTGTTGCCCCCAATAGAATAGGGAATGAAATTGTCAAAGTTCTCCAGACAATGATGCTTATTGGTACTTTTTATGTATAATAACTACTGCAAATTCCATGTCTATTTGTGTAAGTGATTTTTTTTTTTGACAAGGATGCCTTGTGAACATTGTTGATACAAGTATCCTGTAAATACCACCTTATGAGGACTCATAGATAGCAATGATATTTTCCGAGTCTGGTGCTTGCACATAGAACTTGTTTCATGCTGCTTGTAGTTGATTACATGCACATGTAAAATTAAGTTAATTTATTATTATTTCATTCATGTCGAATTGAATTAACAAATGAAGTGCAGGACGATGCTTCTATGTCATGGAGGAAAAGAAAGAAACATTTCTTTATTCTGAGTAACTCTGGGAAACCAATATACTCAAGGTATGCAATTGCTGCCCGGATATAATTTACATTGTAATGTATTATATACACAAATGTAAAGATTCTTTTTTAATTGCAGAATCGTGTGGACTCTTATGCAGTTTAGATGTTATTGTCATCGTAAAGTCTTATGAATAATTTTCCTTTCTGTTTCTATCTTTTCCATAACTTGAAGATACGGAGATGAACACAAGCTAGCAGGGTTTTCCGCAACTTTGCAAGCGATCATTTCCTTTGTGGAGAACGGGTACATTGATTGTGAAAGCTGTTTGGTCGTTATCGTATATTTACTCTTTCCAATTAAGAGCTTATTAGCTTTAGAGGGGTTTTTGGCAACTTTGCAAGTCAACAATATTTTGTTTCATTGATCGCTTTTCAGGGGAGACAGTGTAAAATCAGTAAGGGCTGGAAAACACCAGGTCAGCTTCTTTTTCCAGCTGGTTTGAAAAGTTTTACTTGAATTGTCGCCTTTAATACTTAAAACTATGCTTAGAAGCCTTAGTAGCTTATCTAAACAGATTCTGTACCCGTTATAATTTGCTTGTTCATAGTTATGGTATAATGGTCACCTTTGAATTTTAATGTTTATATTTGCAAAGTCTTTAGGAGATAATGTAGCAATTAGAAGTCCCATCAGATGATTGTATGGAAATCCTTTTATACTTTTCTTGAGAGGAGCTGACAGAGTCTGAACTGTTCAGAGTGGATATTAGGGTGGTTTTTGAGCTCAATCAAAGAACAACATATCTAGCCTTCTAAAGTTACCAAATATTTGCTTTCATGTGGGTAATAGCACTTGAGTTAGCTTTTGACGGGATCTGTGTGTGGGGAATAGATGCTGCATAAATCCTTCTCTTCGATGTTTCTTATTGGGTGTGACAAGGTGGTCCCGGTGGCCGATGTTCTCGCATTCGATGGTGATGGCCCATCCTGGAGTCCTACTTTGAGGAAAAGCTTCGAAGATTGGGAGTTCGACTCTTGAACTAGTTTCTTGGGTTGCTTGTACTCTACATATATTGATGAGATTAGGCAGGATAGACTGGTTTGGAAGGGTAATTCTGATGGCTGTTCTACATCAAGTTCCTTTTATGCTCAGCTGGTTACAAAGCAGGAAAGCTTTTTGCTTGGAGACAGATATGGAGGTCCTTGGATCCTCTTTGAGTCTGCTTCTTTGCTTGGGAAGCGGCCCAGGATGCAGTGTTGACAAGGGCCAACTTGCAGAAGAGAAGAAGAGTGGTGTTCTATGTGCAAAGCTGATGGGGGAGTCGGTGAACCACCTTCTTCTACATTGCCCAGTAGCTAAGGGAATTTGGGACATGGTCTTCTGCCTTCTAAATTTTTTTGTGGGTGATGCTCGGTCTGTAGTTTAGTTGCTGCATACTTGGTCATTATACAAAGGAATGCAGAGGGCTGGAAAACTGTGGGAATTAATTCCTGTATGCTTGTTTTGGTGAATTTAGAGAGAGAAATATGCGAGCGCTTGAGGGAGTAGAGTAGCCTTTGTGTAAGTTAAAGGCTACATTATCCAAACATTTTTTCTAGAGGGAGGACGGCTTCACTAGGTTCGACGATGCCTTTTTAGATCTTATTGACCTTTCTTGCTCTGTGTGTGTGTATATATATATATATATGTGTGTGTGTGTGTGTGTATATATATATATATATATATATGCCGATCCTTGTCTACCGGTGGAGAAATAACAATTTCTCCACCATAAATCTAGCCGTCCACGTGTACTCGTGGATGGCCCAGATCTGCTATTTTTTTTTTTGAAAAAGTTGCAACCGCTGCTCTTTCAAGCCGTTGCAAAATGGAAATGTCCCGGTGTCTCGGTAGTCCCAAAAAAACCCAACCGCAAGAAAGACTAGCGGTTGGGGAGCCCTCCCAACCGCTACAAAGTGTAGCGATTGGAATGATAGTAGTCTGCATCCAACAATAAAAAAGGTTATCATGCCTATGTAACAAGAAGAATAGACTATGATCAAAGGTCAAGAAATATAAACTAACCACCGCATTAATGTACGTGGAGTACATCTGCGCCAGCTGCCGACCAGGTCCGTCCTCCCTTAGGCCATCGTATATGTGGACCACTTTATTCTCTGGAAAGAGAACTAATAGGAAGAAGTGGTTTGCATGAAGAGCAGGTAGCATGATTAGGTTCGCCTCAGACGCGTGAATCACTCTTTCCGAAAGACTCTCTCCTCTGAACACGAAGTTCATTTCGAAGGTCTACTTCGTTGAAACTCAACTTGTCAATCCCCCCAGCCTGGCTTGAGAAACCCCCCATCATTTTAGAAGGTGGAATTTTAGCCTCGGCCATTGTAAATATCAGTTGTCTGTGTGCCGCGCTTATTTGTCAGTGTTGATGAATTTGACCAATCTTACTAGGGGTCATCAACTGATGATTATGACTCAACTCCACTCCCGTCACAACCCAATGGTTTTCATTTTTCCGGTGTACTGCATACACATGGGCCTTGCAGCCGGTACCTGGAAATGTGTCCCTTTTTCTTTGTCTTGTTGGCCCTTCGTCACTGATCCGAACAACCGGGGGTACATGCGGTCTATGACACTCAAATAGTCGGAACAAATTTGGTCTGTATTCGCCCGTTTTCTAGTCGTCTTAATTCTAACACCGAAACCTATCATTTTCGAATATGCTCTATAGTATGCTTCAACTTCGTCCGGTGTTTGAAAAACTTGACTTTGTAAGGTGGATCAGAATCTTCACAAAAATTATTTCCTCCAGTTGTATCCATATTTATATTGAAATCTAAAAAATAAAAATTATATCATTCTCAACAAGTCATAGAATTAAATGAAATTTTTTGGGCAGAAACAAAAATAAAATGAAATCAAATGAAAAATGCAAAACTTACAATGTAGTATTGTTGCTTTCAATTGCCTCCTTCTTCAAGATAATTGCTCCAATATCACCAAAATTGGATAAACTGATTTTAAGATAGTGCAAGCAAACACTAAAAGTCTGTGATATTGGAAGAATTTTTGAGTGTTTGTTTGATGAAAAAATGGGACTTTGGGGGTTACAGAGGATGAAGAAATGGTTAGGGTTCGATAGTGAGTTAGTGGGAAAGAGAGAGATATAGCCGGAAAGAAAAAGACTGAGTGTGAAGTAAAGGGAAACCCCCCAACCGCTACTCTTTGCAGCGGTTGGGGCATTAATTGCAGCAGCTCGGGGTAAGTGGGGGCAGCTGGGGTTTTATTAGGGTTTTTAATAGCATTTGTGGGGTAGCTGGGGTTTATTTACGGTAGGTGGGGCAATAATTTTTATCGGGTTCATATCCTTATGTCACATGAAACAATTGTAAAAAAAATAAAAATTTGATGATTCCAATCGCTACACTTAGTAGCGGTTGGGAGTGATATGCTGTCCTTTTGTCACAAAAAGCAATAAAAAAAATTATCAAAATCATCACCAACCGCTACACTTAGTAGCGGTTGGGTGTGAGGTGCCGTCCTTTTTAATATATATGTATATATATATATGAGAAGTATATATATATATATATATATATATATATATATATAGGGAGCTGATCCGTTGATAGCGCTAGCAAAATAGGATAAATTGCTAGCGCCATCTGGCCTTCCAGGCGCGATCTGTGGACGGTCCAGATATTTTTTTTTACGTTTTTTTTAGTCCGTCCGCCACATTATGTAGCGGACGGTATTTTGACAAAAATACCCTCAAACTTAAAAATAACCCGTTCGCTACATTATGTAGCGGACAGACTTTTCTGTCATTTTTTTCTCTCCTTTCTCTCATTAATGCTGACTTTTTTTTCTCTCTCTTCTCTTTCCCTCATCCGCTACATAATGTAGCGGACTAGATTTCTAACATTTCTCTCTCTCTCTCTCATTAATGCTCTGACTTGTTTTTCCCCTCTCTCTATGTCCTTTCTCTTCAATCTAACTTCTCTTTCTCTCACCACTTTTTTCTTCTCTTTCGTCCTCCTCTCCCCTCTTTTCCTCTCTTTCTCCTTTCATATGATAACCATCAAAAGAAAAGCTTTGAAACAGATTGCTGCAATTCAGGCCCTCTGCTTTTTGGAGATACTTGACCTCTGCAATTCAGGCCCTTTGCTTTTTGGAGATGCTTGACCGAGATGCAATTCAAGTCCACATAAAGCACACAATCCAATTCAAGGAACCCTGCAACGCGAGGAATCACTGAAAAGAAACCATTTATAAATACGGCTACGTGCGGGTTTTGAGCCTCACGGGGCTTTGCCATTTAGTTCTACGATGTGCAGGACCGGTTGGGCTATGACCGACCCAGCAAAGCAGTAGATTGGCTCATTAACAAGGCCAAGAATGCCATTGCCAAGTTGGATGAACTGCCTGAGTAGAACCTAATTCCTGGTGAACCTTCCACTGCACTAGGGCCAGAGCCAACAGAGTTGCCTCCTTCCTCTTGTGGGTATGAATTTCAGCTACCTAAGCAAATGGGTGAAAACCCAAGTGGTAGTTTTGATGAAGAAAGTATTGAAGATACAATGAAATCGTTCGATCCTGCGAGTTCTGGAATGAGTTTCCAGAACTACCCGAATGAGTTGATGCCAAGGGAAAGGAGAGAGAAAAAAAAATGTCAGAAAACTTGTCCGCAACATAATGTAGCAGATGAGAAAAAGGGGAGAGAGAGAGAGAGAAAGTCAGAGCATTAATGAGAGAGAGGAAAAAAATGACAGAAAAGTTCATCCGCTACATAATGTAGCGGACGAGCTGTTTTTAAGTTTGAGAGTATTTTTGTCAAAATACCGTCCGCTACATAATGTGGCGGACGGACTAAAAAAAACGTAAAAAAAAAAGATCTGGACCGTCCACAGATCGTGCGTGGATTGCCAGATCGCGCTAGCAACTTATCCTATTTTGCTAGCGCTATCAACGGATCAGCTCCCATATATATATATATGTGTATGAGAAAAGCAGAGAAGAGAAAAAAAAAAATTACCAACCGCTACACTTAGTGGCTGTTGGCATTAAAAAAATGTGGGCCATGCTACGAAATCATCACCAACCGCTACAAAGTGTTGCGGTTGGGTGTGCTCCAATCGCTACACTTTGTAGCGGTTGGGAGGGCTCCCCAACCGCTAGTCTTTCTTGTGGTTGGGGTTTTTTTTGGACTACCGGGACATTTCCATTTTGCAACCGCTTGAAAGAGCAGCGGTTGCAACTTTTTCAAAAAAAAAGATCTGGGTCATCCACGAGTACACGTGGACGGCTAGATTTATGGTGGAGAAATTGTTATTTCTCCACCGGTAGACAGGGATCGGCTCCCTATACACACACACACACACACACACACACACACACACATATATATATAGGTCATCAGAGCTTGTAACAACATTTGTGGCGGTATCTATCTCTAAACAAACTTATCAGAATGAAACTTAACAAGTTTGTTAGCTCTGGCAAAATAATAGAAAGCTTTGGGTAGTCTTCCCACTGTTTTGCTCATAGCCGTACTTTAGTGTTCCTTTGCTTGGTGCATCCGTGGTTGCTCGTGGTAGTAACCATGAAAGAAGTGGTATTGAGTTCCAGGGAAGCTTCCGTCCCAGCATCTAGATTAAGGAGACCATCTTCCACAACATGGTCATGTTAAGTCAACTCCTAATGGTCTGAAAGTTGGCTTGCTTGGGAATTCTCTCCCACCCACCCTCCCTTTAGTTTTATGTTATTAGATTGGAAAAACTGAATGTGAATCCAAGAAATATTAAACTGTGTTTCCATATGATTGCCCTACCCTAAGGAAAATTAAAATGGTTCTGTCATCCATGAATGACTCTTCATCTGCTCATCCAAAAAACCTAAGAAGTATTTCAGAGGAGAAGATAAGTAATTGACTTGTTTCTGCTATCTGAGAATCTTATGTACTTGTTGTCAATATGTTTATTCTATATGCATATGCAGTGGGCTGATATAGATCCTCATGTTCTAGATATTTTGTCAATGACATAGGCTACATAACAGGGAGAATTTTATTCTAAAATGCTGTGGTGTAGTTTTATTTGGGTTTAAGAAAACTGTTATTGTAAAAACGCCTTGCTGAACAATTGGAGCTCTTTGTTTTATTGTTTCAACTTATATATTCAGTTTTATGCTGTGAACATGGACCAAGTATTTTATTTGTAATTGGCTTAAAATTCTTAAATTTCAGGTGGTTTTTCTTGTGAAAGGACCTATTTATTTAGTATGCATAAGCTGTACAGAAGAGCCTTACGAGTCACTGAGGGGGCAACTGGAACTTCTGTACGGTCAGGTAGTGCTTTCTTCCATTTGGTTACTTTCCTCAGCATCAATGTGTTTGTGTGGAATGCGTTTTCGCGGCTTGTATCTCCCTCCCTCTCTGTATGTTTGTCTCTCTCTCTCTCTCTCTCTCTGCCCTAAACTCATATAATTGCAATTGAGCCTCTATACTGTCAATTGCATTAATTGTGCCCCTCTTAAATTCCGTTAAATTACAGCTTTACTCTAATAACTGGAAAAAGACTCAGCGAAAAGTTTTATGCGCATTCTCTTCTTCCATCTCGTTAATCTATCCCTTACTGCAGGCACTCTGTAATGACCTAGTCCATACGGCAATGCCTCCTTCAAAAGGGCTAGCGAAGTAAGTAGGCACTAATGATGTCTTTGGCACGGTCTTTTAAGGCTGATCTCCATATTATCCCACACTAAATTTGGGGTATCACAATCTTCCCCAATTAGGCCTTAGTGTCCTCACTAAGGCCCAATCACAGTGTGTCCAGAATCTTCTTCTCTAGTAGATGTGGGATATACCAGTTCATTCTTCGTTGCCCCAGCCACACTCTTAATGTCCTATGTACCAAGCTATGCCTTCATTTTGCCCAACCACTCGCAACCTGACTGGATAGCATAGTCCGAACTTTCGAGAGTTGGCTTTGATACCATCTGTAATGACCCGGTCCAGAGCCCCACCATAGTGCAATGTCTTCCCTCAAAAGCTAGCCAAGTAAGTAGGCACTTGTGGGGTCCTTGGCAAGCTCTCTGTGGGATATCACACTTACTCTCCTCTCTTTCAACCACTTGCAGCTACCAGTCTCCAACCAACTCAAACTTTCAGATTAATCATATCTCAGTCAAAACATGCTACCATGATATCTCCCTTGCCTTTTCTTACCTCTTGGCAATCTTAGTTGAATATTTCAGATCTATCTTCTAGATAAACAGCAGCAAAGGACTGTAGAATCCACAACTGTACCTTCCTGCTCCGTTTACATTGGGTGTTTTGGCTGCGAGTTCTGACGTGAAGATGATGATGACGGTGCTATGGACGAAGTCGCCATTATCATGTCCATTGCTGCCATTTTTGGCTACCTTCCCATACTTCGATAAGCCTACACGCTTACATTGCTCTTCTGTTATAAGTAAGTTGTCACGCCCTCAACCCAGAGGCGGACCTACATTGCTTTTTTGATATATTCCTGCTTAGAAGGACTATAATCCCCTAAGGTTCACGTAAAGGTAACATCAAAAGTAGGTAATCTTTCAAACCTTAATTGCACTTACTAATCAAAGTATGACAATTGCTGCGAAAATGTTGATAGCCAGTAGCGGTACCCATATGCGTCTTATATGCTACTCAAACCATAAACCTTTTAAAGGTACTTATTCCTGAAAGTAACAAAACAGAAATTCTTAAAACAAAATAAAAATCTTCAAGCTCTTGGCAAAGCTTCTAAATCGCACATGTCTCAGCTAATTGCATAAAAAATGAGTGAAGAGGCGCCCGCGGGGGAGGGGGGGGGGCGCTTGGGGAGGGGGTGAGGACGGCAAAAAACTCGCAAAGATCACACACACAAACACACATGTTACAGTGCAGGCATCCCGAAACGTGTACTTGAGACTGAAACCATATCATGCAAAGTCGAAGGTGCAAAGACAATATATGATGTGGGCACGACAGATGTTCTAATTTGGGATATTGACTCAATTGAATACTAAATGCATATTTTGTCGGTCCAGTAGCGGTACCCATATGCGTCTTATATGCTACTCAAATCGTAAACCTTTTAAAGGTACTTATTCCTGAAAGTAACAAAACAGAAATTCTTAAAACAAAATAAAAATCTTCAAGCTCTTTGCAAAGCTTCTAAATCGCACATGTCTCAGCTAATTGCATGAAAAATGAGTGAAGAGGCGCGCACGGGGGAGGGGGGGGGGCGCTTGGGGAGGGGGTGAGGACGGCAAAAAACTCGCAAAGATCACACACATGTTACAATGCAGGCATCCCGAAACGTGTACTTGAGACTGAAACCATATCATGCAAAGTCGAAGGTGCAAAGACAATATATGATGTGGGCACGACAGATGTTCTAATTTGGGATATTGACTCAATTGAATACTAAACGCATATTTTGTCGGTGTAAAGCACATTAATCTAACCACGTGGAGGTTCTGAGATGAAAGTACCATACAGTAGTAAAATGCCAACCTTTATTTGTAGCATCACGTTAACCTAACCACGTTCAGGGTCTAAGTACTAGTTCAATTCAAAGGGTCCAACAATAATCGGACAGAGAATTGTATCTCAAAGGGTCCAACCAAATGAAGCAACCGACTATTTCAAATTGTATCAATATATACTCAATAGCTGACTTATGAAGATGACAAAAAGATGAGTTCAACGTAATTTGAATCGCTTGAATCAGAGTTCGTTTGAACTAGATATGGCGTGTTTAAGGACATAGTTACAGCTTTGGGTGTGAAAATTGGCTTGAAAGATAAGAAGAAATACAGAAGTGGGAATTATGTACCCACAAGAGTTTTATGTACTGCCAAGGCATTCTTTTGTTGATTGATTAAAACAGACAAATGCATCAGGTAAAAGCATGAAGTTTACATGCCATTGCATAACTGATGGGTGTTGTTCAGTTAGCGACAAAATCTCAGATGCTTAAAATCAAGAGATAGCAGATGACGAATAAATGCTGTACCAGTTTAGCACAAAAGAATTACAGCTAGTAAACTCGATGGAGTAGCAACTTGAACAAGAACGGTACCGATGGTTCACGAACAGAAACAGTGGATGAAGTACGAAATTATTGCCTCAAATTACAAGAATGAACTTGCAAAGCTGCGCAATTGGCAAAATCTAACGAGTCAAACAAAGCCTAACTATGTTATGGTGCATTTGACAAAGTTTTTTATTTCAGTTTTCTGTTCAATTTTAGAAACTGGAAAAAAGGGGATGTTTGGCAGAGAGTTTTGTCTTTCTCTTGAGCTTTATAATTCAATTGTCAATATGGGGCTGTTCTTGAAACTTCAAATTCGAGTTTGGTGTTCTGGTTTTTCTTTTGACAGCCACCTTTTAACTTATGTTGGAAGCCTCTTATAGTCTATTGTTAACTCTCTTCTTCCTTCATTTTCACCACCACAACCATGTCCAAAACCACCACCACTACCAAACCACCACCAAACACCAAACCCCCCCCTGCCAAGCACCATTGTGATTGACCACCACCGCCACCAACCAAACTACCCACAATCTCTCCCCTTCTTTTCATCTTTATCACTAATACCAGTCATCACCACCGCTTCCCCAGAATCCACCACCACTGCAATAAACACCAAACTCACCGACAACCATCATAGGTACGGATCGCCACAATACCCACAGATGCCACCACCATAAACAGCACTGCCATTCTCGAACCCCCCATCACCATCGTACCGACCCCATTAACTATGCCATCACATCGACTACCACTGCCGCTGCAACAACCACCACCAACAGATACCTTCCATCTTTAACTTTAAAAAAAAAAAGGTACCTTCCATCTATTTACCCTAATCTCTTAGATCTGCACTAGCAAATTCCCAAGTCAATCAAACCCATTCACCCAAATTGATTGAAGCATCTATTGCCTTCACATTGGCGATTCCTTCCCCATCATTGCCGCTTCGGCACTTCATTACTCCATGGTTGCAGATTCCACCAATCAAATCTCCACATGGGGTTTTCAAGGAAATGATCCTAGCTGGGTGATGAGGTCTAGGAACAGGGACAAAAATGATAGTAGTGGTTGGATGGTGGCAGAGGGATAGCTATTAGTGGTGGTTTGTGGTGCTGGCTGCCGAACAGAAGAAAATTAGAGAGAAAATAAACTACAAAAGAAAATTAAATAAAATGAAAACCGGAGTATAAAAAGGTGCAATCAAGCAATCCACCAGTTTTGTTTCAAATGAAAACTTAAAGAGGTTTTGGTTCCTGTAAAAACAGAAACTGAAACCTGAAAGGGTTTTACAATTCTAGATTAAACTGTAACATCAAAATCTACCTCATTGATGTATTGGGTTTGGCCGTGTAGAACTACACAACTTGCTCTTATATCACAATCAAGTAGCTTTTCTCTGGGAGAAGGCAGAACAAAAGGCGTATGACTTGAGAAAGTACGATCTTGAATCTGTTTGTCAGGAAAAAAGGAGCTCTAATGGTACTTTAGAATAAGAATAACAGAAACTAGCAAATTATAGGTCCTTCTAGTCAAATACAGGGCGGTCCTAGATTATCAGCGACTGAGAGATTCAACAGAGCATTTGACGGAGTATAGGCAGCCACTGTCTAAAAGGTTCAAGTATCTAATAACTCAATTTGGTGGATATGGTAGCACACGGGAGACCTTCTTGAGAGACTTACTTTGATAACAAGTCAGACAAATTGGCAAATCGGTTTTAGTCCTTTTGGGCATTTCAAAACCTCGCATAGGCTCTGCACTTTATGTCTTTTCCTAAGAATTTAACGGGGGGGCTTTAGAAGATCATGATATCTGCTCCTGTTATTAATGATGATTTGGATAACCTTAGCAAGCTAAGTCCTAACAAGAAGATGTTTAATATTATTTTTCTGGAATTTTATGTGGAGTTGTTTTCCTTGTATTCCTTTTGCTTCTCCTATGGCAATGCCAACATTAATTTGGAAGAGAGAAGGTACATGAATTAAAGGTTCCTACTGGGTTTTCCCTGTATCTCTCCCTTTCTTCAGATTTATATTATTGTCTATTGGCCTTCACAATTACATTACGGCCCTTGATGTGCCATGCACATGGGTGTTTAACAGCTAAAAGTTAACAGATTAAAGGGAGGGCTCAATTGGCCTCAACTGGTACAAATGAAGTTCAATGGCCTGAATGAGATGATAGTTTAAGGGCCAGTGTTGCATTTAACTCTTTCAGTTTATGGTGTTTGCTATGACATGAATGCAGATGATCCTTATTCTTACAAAGTCTGTAAATAGATGTTTCGAGAAGAACTCAAAATTTGATATGACGCCTTTACTTGGAGGAACAGACGTTGTCTTCTCTTCTCTCATTCACTCTTTCAGCTGGTTAGTTTGCTCTACCTCTTTCCCACTTCTTTCTTACTTATACAGTTGAAAATGAGCCGAAAACCTGTTACTGTGTCAATTTGAAGGAGATAGCAGTTGGCAATTTGGGAGATATTTTTAAATTCAATCAGAAAGTTAGGCCATGTTTGGTAAGTCTTTCTGTTTTGGATGTTTTTGTCGTTTCTGAAAACGCGTTTGGTAGGTGTTTTCATCTTCCGCTTTCAATTTTTTGCCAAGGCGAAATAATTGAAAAATGAAAGACTTGAAAGACATTTTCGCAATTCTCCATATATTTGCCTTGACCCAAAAATTATTTTTGGAAACAGTTTCAAAAGGCTTGCCAAGTGTGTTTTCATTCTCGTCAAAGCAAAAACAGAAAAATGAAAAACACTTGCCATACAGGCCCTATATTCTGGATGTTTCCTAGTGTACCTATGTGGAGGATACCAGAGAAAAGGTTTCAAAGATTTGGCTGGCACAATTGAATAGTTTGGCCATAAATAGAAAAGGAGAAATGACAAATGACCCCCTTCGTGTATTTCGGGCTTGCAGTCAACTCCTTCGTGTATTAATTTTGAGAATTGACCTCCCTTTATTTCTCTATTAGGTGCAATTGAGTACAATTGGCCGTTTCTGGACAATTAATTGATGATATAGCCTGTAAAAAGAGACAAATACCCCTATCTTCATCTGATCGTTCCCATTCCTTATCTTTCTTATCCTTAATTCTTCATCACCAACTCAAGCACCACCACCGCCCAGCCACAACCACCTCCAACTCAACAACCACCATTGCCAAACAACAATTACACCCACAAGCACCCGCACCCCAAATTCAAGCACCACCACCACCATACTCGAAATTCCGCCACCACCGCTCGCGGCCACCACATTCTGTCAAACCAAAACCCAGATCTTAGCTCAAGCCAAAACAGCCCAAATCGGTGGGGTGGGGGGTCGGGAGCAGGGATTCGGTGATAGCTTCTAGGGTTTTCAGATGCCGGCGACAGGGTGGAGGGGTGGGAAAGGGAAGTGAGGGTATGATGATGGCTTCTAGGGTTTTTGTGGATGGCGGCTACAGGTTGGCGGGTGGGAAGGGAAGGGTAAACAGATGGCTGTTGGGCGCGAGCGCGCGCAGGGGGGGGTATAGTTAGCTTTCTAGTTTTTTTTTTCCTTTTCACATACGCACTTTGGCATTTTAGCGAACATTAGGGATATTTTGGAGTTTCATGTCCAAATTTACTCGGGTGTAATTTTTGACAGATAATGGGGTTCAATTATCGAAATTAATACCCGAGGGGATTGACCCGCAAACCAGAAATAAATGGGAGGGATCATTTAGAAAAAATAATGGTTTGCAATGCTAGAGAAATTTATCAGCACAATGCAGTAGGACTGAATTTGCACTATAGAAATGAGAATGCTAAGCCAATTTTATTCAAGCAGGCCTTGTAATCCTACCCAGCTGTTCCAACCATTTGGATCGGCTATGTTGCTATCATAATTTTTTATTAATTACTAAGATGGGCAGAACTATATTTCTGCCCATTTCAAGTTTGATTTCTTGCTTAGAAATTGGCATGTCTCTCATTGTTGGCCATGTCACTCTACATTATTCTAGGTCATTTGACAACCTTCTGATTGGTCTTTTTCTTCCCAGACCCTGCAATGGCAGGACCCTTTTATACTGGGGCGCTTTTTTATCAAAAAAGAATCTGAAACTACATATTCTTGTAGCATCTCACAAACGTGTTTATTTCCCACTTAATCTTCTCGTTTTGCAGAACATGTTCTTTGCGCGCGTCATGCATTTTTAGACAGAAAGATTTTAAGTTGCCTTCTTGTGGTTTTTGTAGAGCATGGATGATCCCTCTACCATGTTACTATCTTCTCTTCTAACAGTTAAGGCGGAATTTCAGAAGTCAATCTTTCAAATGCTAACATACTGTTGATTGGTACTCTTCCAATCTTACCCACGCAGTGGGTGATAGTACCCAAATTTGCTTGGCCCTGATTTGTCTTTTATTTTTTAATGAAGAATTTCTTTTGCCATCAATTATTTTCATACATCTATACCTTAGTTGCACAAAGCGGGGGCGGGAGCGGGAACGGGGGCGGGAGAGCATAAGCACAGAGAAGAATCTGAGGTTGGGAGCGGCTTGAATAAATAAATTCGTAAAGAGTATTATCATTTGTTTAGTATAGTTTACATAGCCAAAAACAACAGACAAGGAGGCTTAAAGGACTTCAAGGAGGAGAGAAACAAGGAACTGAGTTGAAAAGGGCTTGATTTTCAGGTATTCTCTCACTTGTTCCATGCATCTCTATCCAGCTAACGGGATCGAGTTCCCATATTAGCTTGGGACGAGATCCCATGGAGCTCCTAACTTGGGATTGCAAAAGCGAGTTTCCGAGATAAAAACGTCACCTTATTAGGAGTTTCCTGCAACCTATACCCTGTTTCTCTGGTTAAGTTTTCTATTTTGGACCTACTTATCATCTTGGGTTCAATGCTTCTTCTGAACTTGTTGTTCAGCACTAACCCTTGCTTTAGTTTGTTGATTAGGACTATATATGAATTGAATATTACACCTTACAACTTGATTTAATAGCATTTGATAGATTTTGGGTAAGTCTTATGAAGCTTGTGTTACGAATATTTTATTTGTGGTTCCAGAAGATATGATTCGTACAATTTTTTTAGTTGCCCTAGTCTAATTACAGTCTCAAGCTCAATTATGTGGATTCCTCTTTCTTCCATTTGTTGTTTCCACCTGATCTGTCATTGCTCGGTTCAACCAATTACCCTCTAAATAGTTTTCTTCAACATTAGCCTCTTCTTCCCACTTGCAAAAATTGTAGTGGTTCCAACATGCCGCTTTTATTCAAGTACACTAAAGATTGCCAACATTTCTGGAACAATTTTTACCTTATAAAGACTTAATTCAGTTGACTCAACTTGCTGATTGTTAATTTTTGTTTTGTTGTTGATTTTCTGCACTAAAAGTGCTAAAAAAAGGTACATACATGCATTTTTATAGATATCTTGATGAAGTCAGCCTGCTATCTTATTTTTTTATGTAAACATTACGTGGGCTAGTTACAAGTTATGAAATGGTTATGGTGCTAATTTACGTTCGCTACTTACTTGATCCAGGAATCCTGCCACTTTTCTTCATGCATACACTTGTCTTCCCCTTGCTTATGCAACGAGGCAAGCTGCAGGTGCCATATTACAAGATGTTGCTGATTCTGGTGTATTGTTTGCAATATTGATGTGTAAACACAAGGTTTTTTCATCTTTTCTTTTTATCTTCTTTGTTCAAGACCGTTACAACTTCTGTTCTTCTAGTCTTGCGGCCAAAGAATCTATCTAATTGCAGCTTAAATGCAGGTCATTAGTCTGGTTGGTGCACAAAAAGCATCCCTTCATCCTGATGATATGCTGCTACTTGCCAACTTTGTCATGTCATCTGAATCATTTAGGCAAGTATGATTCACTTTGGAAACTACTTTGTCATCTTTCTTGAACATTTGACAGGGCAATGTGATTTATCTCTGTTGTCTATATACAAATATCACGTCACACTTATTGCTTTCTTTCTTGTAGGGGGCTGGAGGAAAAAAATATGTTAATACTCGATCATAGGAATAAAATTCCTAGTTCACTGAGATTTTTTTCTCCTTTTCCACTTATTAAGTTCACTTTCCTTTGGAAATTAATCACCGGGAAGAAAAGTGTTAGGGCATGAGTACTTTCGCGACTCTGTCTTCTATATCTGGTCATCTTTATACTACCCCCCCACCCCCCACCCCAAAAAAACAAAAACCCCCCGCGCTATTATTTTTATGTCTAGTTATATTACTCCACATGCACTAGCAGGAATAGTTAAGTTTCGCTATAAACTCAAACCATGTCTTTTTGTGCGGTGTTGTCTTGGCTTTCTTGGCTCAGTTTTTTTACACGAAGTCTCTGCTTGCTGTGTATTAAAATTTTAGAAGTGTTCATGCACTCTAAAACTTTGGCTTGCAATCCCTGTGGCTTTTATTTTTCTATATCGATCTTGTTCCATTCAATTTGCTGCATTGTATTGCCTAGCATTGGTTAGTGGGCATAAGCTAGACGAGTAGTTGATTTCGATCTAGAGCATGGTAGGAAGAAATTTACTTGATTTCACACTTTGGACACTGTATTACGAAACCTAGTGTTTTAAGTCTTATTCATGTTAGTTTTATGATGTTGAAACTCTTTTATAGCCAGTGGTGTTTTGACGGTTGCTGCGCTTACATCTTAATCTGGGGTAAGACTATTATTTGAGTCTTGTATAAAGTGTCTTATTTTCTGTAAGCAGCTTAGAATTCGAAGTCTCCTATTTTGAAGTCTTATTCCTATTACACTTGGGAAAGTGGAGCGACCTATAGGTGTCCGCATAGTATTTTTATGTTTTCCTAGTGAACTTATTGTCGACTTTAGCTTATAATACTGACCCATCAATGATTAGCATTTAGTTCTTGCTCAAGATGAATGTATGATGAGATGAAAACACATAGCAGAACTGAAGTTTGTAATTAGCCCTGTTAAAGTTTTCGTTTTGCAGTTTTTTGTTTTACACTTGTCTGTGGTTTGATGCAGGACCTCTGAATCTTTCTCGCCAATTTGCCTACCAAGATATAATCCCATGGCGTTTTTATATACTTATGTGCATTATCTTGACGTGAGTGAGGCTTATATTTAAGAAATTACCTTCTTACACAGTCAAATTTGATGTGCAAGTAATTTTTTACTTAGTCAGTTCTGTAAGAAAATGGTATTCGTGGGTTTATTTCCCCTTGTAGTTTGTAGAAGATGAGAGTAATTGCTATACATTCCGTGCCAGGTTGATACATACTTGATGTTGCTTACGACAAGTTCAGATGCCTTTTTCCATCTTAAAGACTGCAGGTAAATTATGCTTGCTTAATTAATAATGAGAGTGAATATGTAGATTACAATCTCAAAAGGCTGGCACGAAAATGTGTGGCTTTTACTTTTGGAAAGTAAACAAGTGAATTTCATGACTTTGAGGCCTGAGCATTCGAATACGTGCTTAGACTGTGATTGCATGTTGGTTTTGACGTCTGTCACTAGATTATTTTACCAGTTTTACGTGTACAAATGACTTCTTCCTAAGTTGTACTCTTCTTTTTCTTAATTTGGAACTGCTCTGCAGGATTCGAATTGAAATGGTCCTTTTGAAATCAAATGTTTTGAGTGAAATTCAGAGGTCCATGCTGGAAGGTGGCATGCGTGTTGAGGATTTGCCTGTTGATCCATCTCCTCGCCCTGGACATCTGTCGCCTCATTTGGGTCAGCCCAGACTGGCAACGGACTCGCCAGAGAGGTTCAGTGAAGCATTTGTTGGCATTGGTGGTCCTGCTGGACTTTGGCACTTCATATATCGTAGTATTTATCTGGACCAGTATGTATCTTCGGAGTTCTCATCACCAATTAACAGTTCCCAACAGCAGAAAAGGTATGACTGCTAATACCAACGTCAACTTTTTTCGAGAAATGTTTTCTATATCCTTGGAAGGTCATTTCCCATATATTTTGGATTGTTTTGCAGATTATATAGGGCTTACCAAAAGTTGTACTCCTCCATGCATGATAAAGGAAATGGACCACATAAAACTCAGTTTAGAAGGGATGAAAACTATGGTATATTACTCTCTCCTAACTGCTATTTTCTCCCAGTATGACTGAAAATTTGAAGATGCTCATGCATGGATGGTTTTTAAGGTTTGCTCTTTTCTGTAAGGCATGGACTTGTTATTTGAAACATTAGGGTTCATTGTGGAGATTTTGTAGAGGAACACAAAACAAGAATTCAAGATACCCATTAAGACCTACCCCTTGAGATAGTGTTTTTCCACCATCAATTAAATACGAGTTTCGGCTTTCATGTTTTTTTAAGAGTAGATAGATAACATATTTCATTAGAGTACTATTTTGAATGAAATTATGTTTAGTGAGATGTTGCTAGTGTCGAGTTAAGAATTTTGAGAGGAAATTTTCAGCTATCATACATCACACAATGCCATGCGATTTGAATACAATAGATACCATCATCATCCACTTAGGAGTCTAAATTGCATTCCTAAGTAGAATCTTAGCAGAAAGAGAGCCAAAACATGTTAAACCTCTCAGAAAAGGTAGCTGCTTAGGAAAGGCCTCTATTAATGCAGCAATCACTTTTTGAATCTGTCAAGAAGTGATCAGACAGGGGCATTGGAAATATTTCTTGTGAATCCGGGGAAAAGTGTGAATCATGTATATGCATGCATACATCGTGAAGAAGGTAAAGCCCCCGGTCTACATTTTCCTGTTTGTAAGGCATCCTATGTTGGCGGTATAACATTTGACGCATCGTATTAGCAGATCCATAATTGTCTGAATTACCCAAAACATACGTAGCATAAAAAAGATAAAGTGGAACAAGAGACATAAAAAGCTACCCAGGTCAGTAGATCTTTATAAAAGTTGTAATTGGGTTTTGGACCCCTTTTCTAATTAAGCAATCAGAATGGGAGGATTTCATTGTTATGTGGATTGCTAATGGTTTGTTTCTTCTTCTTCTTCTTCTTCTTCTTCTTTTTTTGTGAAGTGGTTGTAGGCACAATATTATGGTATTTCCTGTTAAAAGTATCTTCTTTTGGAAAACCTACAAACCGTCCTGGCGTCGTGCCTTAGTCTAAACACTTGATACGGAAGGGGAGGAAATCACCTAAAACAGTGGTGCTAGTAATATTGTTCCGGGCTCGGTATATGATTTTGAGCTGAAGCTGTTGACTCGTTGGCAGTTGACTAAAGAAATTCATAATGAACTAAATGACGAAGTTAAAATTCTAGGTGATGGCAATTCCTCCTGTAGTGTATTGCCTTGGGTACTTTCTTTGTGTAAACCAACTAGTGTTGTTTAACTTGTTAGGATATATATCTTCTTTTTTTTGCTTACGATCCTGCTGAGTTATCACTGTCAACTTCTGGCGGGGCCTTATATACGGTATTTGCTAATTGGTTTTGACT
Organism: Escallonia herrerae; assembly: GCA_033070095.1. Lineage (NCBI taxonomy): Eukaryota > Viridiplantae > Streptophyta > Magnoliopsida > Escalloniales > Escalloniaceae > Escallonia > Escallonia herrerae. Next base: position 37,825 of record JAVXUP010001694.1, read on the forward strand.
AGTTTTATTTTAGAGCTTAAGCCAAATTGAAGCCACTTTTGACTTAGAGTTCTTTGAGCCATTTTTTAGGAATTAGTTAAGAATAATAGCTATTGTGATTAACACCTTTTTGTGATTGTGCTGGGGTTCACATATTCACATTCTAGGAAGAGGTATCGTGTCCGACACTTACTGACACCAGGACACCCCTTGAACCTCTGGACACATGTCAGACACCTCTAGGCAGTGTCCGGATATTTTTTTTTTTAATTATCGGACACCTTGCGCCAAAGTGTCCGACACCTATGGGGCAAAATTGCAAATTTTTCAACTTAAATTAAGGGTTATGTTAGCATAAGTTGGAGTTGTGTTATAAATCGAAAGATTAGGGCAAACCCCAATGCTAGGTTGATTGGATTGTATTCCCATCAACCTATGCCTAATAGGGAGATAGGGCTCTTCGACGAAGGCAATCTAACGTAGAAGACGAATCTCTCAATTAATAAGCATGTGCAGGGAAGAGGTTGATGACGGAGATCCGGAGGACAATAAACGTAATGGCAATTGGTGTTGATTAAACCTTGTGGATGGTAGAGATCAAGGCTGTTTATCTTTTCCTTTTGGCTTGTTTATATCGGATCTTGCATTACCGTATTATCTATAGTAACTTGATTTCAAGTACGACTAACTTATGGTTTATTAGCTAGTGTTTTACTTTTTCCATGAGGGCCGAATGTGCTTGAAACTTATATAAACATACCCATACGCAATATAGCATCCAAATATCTAGCGATGTCCAAAATTTGTTATTTTGGAAATTGAGGTGTCAGGTGTCCCCGTCAGTGTCGGTGTCGGACGCGGTGTTGGTGTCTGTGCTACTTAGTTCACATCCATAAAGAAGACTCGTGAAGTGTGATATACACTATTAGGTCCATTCTCTAAAATATAGCATGCAGGTATAAGGGGTAGATTCGATCCTGACCCCAATGATAAAAGAATAAAACTACTTCACCAAGTCTAATCTCCGAGAAGTTTGGTCCAACCAAAATATGTTTGGCCACATGCAAGGGAACATAATGCTCAATGTATGCGCCTTGGCGGAGTTGAATATTCAACTTGATCGTTATCTTACATTGAAAAACTGAAGTCAACTGCAGGACTTATGAATTGGATGGACCCAGGACCTAAGGGCTCTAGCTTTTGGGTCTTTTTGGGTATCTTGCTATTGCTTTGGTGTATTTTTGCTTCCTGGTGAGAACTTTATTTCGTTGATTGTGCCATAAATGTTTGCAGTGGCGAGGCCAGAACTTTTTGCCAAGGTTTTGCCTCTAAGGTGGACAATCAAGTTCTCTGTATAATTTTTTCCCACAGCATAAGGTGGGCAATCCTTAAGCAACTTTGTCTATTTAAGAAATTTTATAGTAATTAGCTTATTTTCCAAATCTAATGGTGGGCAATTGCGCACCTTACCCTAAGTGTTCCTTCCCTAATGCACGTTTGGTTGGTCCTTCCACGCGCAATTGGGGGGGAGTTGGCCTCGTTCTCCGACAGCTTAAGCTCTTGGAGCAGACTAGATCATGTCTCTATATGAGCCATGGACTCGCTCCCCAATTTTTTGCTAACAATAGTATTATGGCACTTTTTTGGTTTGGCCTCGAGTTCAACTCTCCTAGCTTGCATTTTATCCTCCTTATGTTTGTGCTCTTGTGAGCACATTATGATCCTTTATGTAGATGTGCCCTTTGGTTTGTCTCTTGACGCGCAACGCTCTATTGTTGTAGGAAAGGACGTCTCCTTCGGTTTTAGAAAGAGGCTCTTCCCAGATCAAAATAGCCATCTAGACCAGATGAACCCCAACTCATCATGCACAACCGACTGATTTGTTCAGAGGAATTACATGCCTCGTTTTCTTCCCCCCCGGTTTCACGACCCTTCTCATCTACACCAAAATTATTATTCCTTTTTCCACCAATCACTTGTGTGCTTGTCTCTTATTCTAATGTTACGTTGTTGAGCTCATTCTCTCGTAACTTAAGCTTTTAGAGTAGATTCTTGCTCAACATTTTTCTGTGGTGCATAACATGAAGCTTGTGATTTGTGAGATTTTTATTGTTTTTTCTTTTTGATTAGTTAGAGATTTTAATTTAATGTTCTCAAAAGCCGTTAGATTGATTCTTATAATTTGCTATATTATTAATTTTGCCAACCCTATATTCCATTATAATGTCCGCAGTTAAAGATTCAAGCGTTTAGTAAGGTTCCTGTTCCTTGGTTTCTGATCTTTTCCCCCCAAAAAAAAATAGGATTAAACAATTAAAAAATGAACGTTCTAGTTGTTCTGGTCTTTTTATTTCAGGATCAATCCTAGATTTGGACAAAGATCAAGGAACAAAAAAATGGGTTGATGCTGGCCTACCCGAAAGTTCTCCCCGCTTTGGGTTTTAAAGAGGTTCAGGCATCAAACCCGTCAAGAAGCAAAAACACAACAAAAATCCTTTTTATAGATAATCTGCTGCCTTTCATCATTCTCCATGAGTTCTCTATTTCTCTCTCATTTTTTTCTGCTTCTTGCCTTTCCTGGTGATAAAGGTTGACTCTTTCTCGTTTTAATCTCTTTTGGTACTATTAACAATAATTTGCTATGGTGTAGCTGATCTATATCTCTGGAAACTCTTAGGCGGTTTATCACTATTGATCCTTTTTATGTATCAGTTTTACTCTGCTGGGTCACTCAGGATTTCGAACTTTATGCAGCGTTTGATCCACTTGCAGACAAGGTTTGATTCTTGCTTATATTCGAGAACTTCATATGTCGGGCCTTAAATGTTTACATATCCATGTTTTCGGTTTGCAATCTTATTCTGCTTTATTAAATTGTTGGACCAGGTTTGATTCGAGGTCACTATTTAAATTTTCATAGCTCAGAAAATTTTGTAGTCGGACTTACCTTTATTTTTTCTTAATGTTTAAAAAGGTTTGCTTTCACTTTCTCAAATTACAAATTAGCAATAATCAGCAAACTTTTGAACCTTCGCTAGCAAATTGGTGTTGTACCTTTTGTAACAAATTGACGAGGTTTGGAGAGAACAAATAGTGTAAGCTCTCATCACTCCTTACTGCAAAGGCTTAGTGGAAGATTGTATTTTCAGTGAACAATGACTTTAACTTCAAAGTATAAATTCAGTTTTCTGATTTTATTTCAATCAATCAAGCCACAAATTTCTGTATTTGGGGTCCTTTGAAAGTGTATTCTCGGAATTACTGCCTGTGTAGCTACCTACCGGCGAGTGTTGCTTGATCAACAGGGCAGCTCGTGTGGGTTGTTTTTCTTGTTGGCCACGGCAAATTAGCTTTAAGAAGTTGAATTCAGGGGTATTTTATCAAAAAAAAAAAAATTAATTTGAGATACACCCTGCAATCACAAAAAACGTTGTCGACCATGTGAATGGGAATGAGACTAAGAAATTTGTAGCCTAGCAAACTTTCAGTAAGATTGTTGATACCAAGGAACTCGAACAGAGTCCTGGTAAAGGAAGCATGTGATCTTTCCTTGAAACTAATTTCTAGTTTTTGATAACTCTTCTCTAATTTTACAGGCACTGGCTATTAAGACCTGTAACCGGGTTTGTCAGTGGGTGAAAGATGTTGAGAACGAAATCTTTTTGTTGGGAGCAAGCCCTTTCTCATGGTGAACCTCCCCAGAAGTTATGTATACAATTGTACTCTAATTTTGTTAATCAATAACATCTTGCCCCATTTTTTTACATGCCTTGTGTATTTTCAGGGATGCGGTTTCGCATACTCACACGGCATTACAGTGCCAACATTAGTTCATCAATTCTTTGTATGCTGTTGTAACTTTTCTATGCCACGGTATGTGTCATATGAAGTGCAGTCTGAAGGTTTATTCATTGCAAGGACACAAGTCCTGTTTTTGCGGTGTCAGATGGTGAATATTACTGGTTTATGGTGGGTAAATGAGGTCAGCTTTGCGAACATCGTACCAAGTCAAAAAGAGGTCTAGAGTATTGACAAGGAATATAAGTCCTCTGTGATTCAGATTGCGCCAAAGAATACTCGACCGGACGATCTCTGAGGGTAATTCTTCAAAAGACCTTTACGAGTCGAACTATAACGGATGAGCAACTTTACTTTTCTATGGAATTGTGCAGACTTTGGTCAATAGGCAGACTCGAGTTGTTTCCCACTCACCTTAGTCCACGGTCCACCATAGTGAAATCAGCATCTTGATTGAATAATAAAGGAATTCTTGTCTTGATTGAATAATAAAGCTCTCAAGTAATCCTGGTTTGGGCTTCACGCCATCTTTTTCTGCCATTTAGGTTGACTGTTGGTATGTGGGCACTTCTCTAACTGTATTTCCTCTAACAGAGAGCCATTTCGGTCCAAAAGAAAAGGGTAGTGCAAATCCACTATAAAAAGAGGCCTTTGCTTTAAGACCTGGCTACCTGGTGTTAGACTTTCCCTTGTGGTCAGGGACCATGTCTTCTTCCGCATCTGGTTTGCATTTCAAAGGAAACTTCGCATCGGAAAAGGAGGAAAGTTTTTAAATAAAAGCAAATCGAATTTGTGTGTCAACACAGGTGAAATGCCTCGATGCACTTTTGATGCTCTTTCGAACGACATCGTTGGGTTTTAAATATATATATATAACTTAAGAGATCTTGGTCTCTTCCTTCTGGCCGTCATTAGTCGCAGGTCACTAATATTTCAATCGTCATCCCTCACTGTGAATCTCACTCGATGCCTCTCATGAGAGCAAATCCTTGTTCCAACCAAAATTGACAGGAATTCAATGCACTTTTTAATCACCAACAGCCAGTCAGAGGTTTGATTTGGTGAGTAGTTCATAGGAAAAATCTAACAATGTTGGAATTTAGATCGGTAAACTTATGTTTTGCACCCTCGCTTTCATCTCAAATTAGATCACAAATCATGGCCGTCAAAGAAAGTTATCTTTACAAGGGTTCTTGGTTCTTTTTTTATATTTATTTTAAGAATAATCAGAATTGTAATTCATTTGGCCTGTTAGTCAGTTATGGAGATTCGAACTCGAGATCTTAAGGTTAGTCCTCAATGCCCTTTGTCACTCCAACACCCCTTGAATTTAAAGTTCTTAGTTGAATTCTAGCAGATGAGATGTAAAGCAATGAAGGCAGTAAGAGATAAGAAAGGGAGATGGGAAAGAGCCGGGATGAGTTGATATATCTAAGCTGGATTCAATAGCTCTTTTTCTTTTCTAACGTAAGGATCTCATTTTAAGGCGCACCATAGGCGTTTCACCTATGGTGATGCACATATTCGATTTATCCTAAATCGAATGCTACCATTTTAACCTTTTTGCTAACTAATTACGTGTTGATTTGTATGTATTGCTAAAAATTTGGAGAAATTGATCATGTAGAAATCTTTGACAATGTCGTCCGAGTGAGAATAAGACATATTTTTGTCCAAATATTGGATCATCTTAAACAAATCTATACTACATGTATTTGAATTCGATTGACACCTTCTTTACCTTCCAACCTCAAATCCTAATTTTCTAGACTTTTTTATTTTAAATATAACTAAATAGGCAGTAACATATCACTAGTCATAAAGTTACTTTTTATTTTTTAAATGCAATCAAATAAATATTAGATATAATTGGTCATAAAGTATAACCATCCTACCATATGACTTCTAATTGTTCCACCTATGACTTCTCTTCCTCCACTTTTCACGACTACCACTTGGATACTTATATACAAGATCTCTTGCATAGTATGGGATTTTAGCTAGTTATATATGAATGTGTATCTGTATGTTTATGCATTTGTATGTGTGTAGATAATTTATATATTTGAAAAGTAAAAAGGAACTAAAACGAATTAACTTCTCTTACTATACAGTGTTATCAAACCGATTGGGATCCAAGGGCCAGCCTGGTCCAGCCCAAAGGTCCGCACCATGAAAAATGCAGGCCCGGGCTAGAAGGGCCAAGGACCTGGACTGAACTAGACTTGATTATTCCCAAAAAGAGGCCCAACGCGTAATTCAGTCGAAGCGCAGCCCTTATCCAGTCTAACTCTGGCCCGACTCGACCCGCTAAATCAATCAAATGTCAAAATTTTGAACCTCCTTCCCCCCTCCCCAAAAAAAATATTTTTCTCAAAAAAATAACATTTTACCACTCCAACAACCGTACAACGACTAGTTTGAGGGGTATATTCTATCAATCATGTTCTAACCACCATTTCAAACAAGTGGAAACAGTAGCTTTAGGTAGGGGTGAGCATTTAAACCGTAAAAACCAATCCAACCGTAAAAATCGAACCAACCAATCCGACAAATTTCAAACCGATCGCAAAAACAATTGGTTTGGTTTTTTTTTTCACAAACCGCATGTCCGGTTCGGTCGGTTCGGTTTGGTTTTTTTGAAACCGTTCTAAACTGAACCGACCGTATACAATATAATATATAAATTTTTTAAACTAACCCCAATTAGTTTTAACTGAATTAGGTAGTTAAACTTAACCCTTCATATAAAATATTAGTAACCCACTAACTCACTAACCCTAAATCCTAATTCATCTTTTCTTCAATCGCCGCCCACTGCCCCACTCCCAGATCTGCTCCCCAAGGACCACAACCTCACAGTCTCACACTCCACGCCTCAGCTCAGCCCTCAAATCTCAACTCTCAAGGCAGCACCTCCACCACGACAGCGCCTCCACCAAGGCAGCGTCTCCATCACGGCAGCGCCTTCTTTAGCGTCGTCTCTTCAGCCGCCGCCTTCTCCAATCGCCATCTCAACGGCTCAACCTCCACAGCTGCGCATCTGTGTCTCCTCCTGTCGTCAACTCTCAACTCTCAAGGCAGCACAGCCACCACGGCAGCTCCTCCACCAAGGCAGCATCTCCACCACGGCAGCGCCTTCTTCAGCCGTCGCCTTCTCTAGTCGCCATCTCAACCTCCCACAGCTGCGCATCTGTATCTCTTCCTGCCGTTGCCTCCTATTTCCTCTAGCCTCCAAGGTAATGTCTCCCCTTTTCTAGATTCCTCCGGTTAGCATCACATAGCTTTGTACCATTTGTTTTGGTTGTTGAAATCTAGTGCAGTATTCATTGCATTTTTTCAGAAATATAGATTATATGCTAGTTGAACTTCTCATTCCCTTTCACTTGCTTCCCTGCTTTGTTCTAGCTCGTAACCATGGATCAGCTAAAATAATGTATGCAGAAGTCGGAAAGATAGAAATAGAATGCCCTTTCTAACAGCATCATTGGAAAATAATTTATTTTAGAAGGGACTGAAAATAAAGGTGTAACGTTGGTTTGCAATCTTTTGGATCAAGCCATAGTTTTATACAACGAAAAGTCCTTGATAGCGTAGCAAAAGCTGTGTGCTCTATCAATGTAACAGAATTTTAAGCAAATGTTGTATGAATTGCTCATTGGATGTTGACTGCGACTGTGGCTGAGAAAATGTTAATAGCAGTAGGTATATGGACAACAGTTCCCAGGAATTTAAGAACTCGTAGCTTGGTAGCATGTGGGTAGCTTGGTAGCAGTAGGTATAACGTTGGTTTGCAATGCTTCACTTTCTAGGAAACATAGATTTAGAAGTTCCACCATGCTTAGCATATTTTCACTTTGACAAGGAACAGTGGAAGTGTCCACTTAATAGATTTGATAAGGTACCTAACATAACATTCTCTTGAGGACTACCAAAATGTTCCACGACCAAATCTTCTGCCATATCTTTGGCATCCTTTATCATCGCTTTGTACCTTTTCCATTGTGTTTTCGCCCTTTGTGTGACTGATTTTTCTTTCATTGCATTTTTTCAGAAATATAGATTATATGCTGGTTGAAGGTTGATTGGCAATGAAGGTTTTGAAGATGCTTGTTTGGTTTAAAGACTAAAGAGGACTTCTTTCTTCTTTAAGTTAATCTGATGGATATATTTGCTGTGTAATTTGATTTAAAGCTTAACAGATGCTATGTAAGGAGTTATTTTCTTTTGAATGTTATGTAATTTTCATTAGAATTTTAATAAATGCTATGTAATGATTTGTGTGTAATGAGTTATTTTCTTTGGATGTTATGTAATCTAATTAGAATTTTAGTCTTATGAGCTAAGATCTGCTAAATTACTTGGGTTTTGTTACAAATTTTTAGTTATTTTGGGCCTAGAATGGAATCTAGCCCAAACCGATTTAATCCGTTTAAACCGAACCGTTCGATCTATCCAATCCGTTCAAACCGAACCGTTCAAACCGAACCGTTCAACTACGGTTCGGTTTATTTTTTCCCAAACCGATGTTGGTCGGTTCGGTTTGGTATTCAACCTCCAAACCGAACCGACCGAACCGTGCTCAGCCCTAGCTTTAGGAGTATGTTGGTCTTTTGTGAAATTTGAAAATTGTACAAATCAACTCATTCTCTTCACATTATTTGCACCTCAATTCAATAACTCCTTTTCATCTATAAGATTTCTTATGTATACTTTCTTGTTATTAAGCTTTTCAGTTTTTAAGCCACAAGCTTTGTTTAATTATTTGTTGATAGCATGTGGCAAAAAAGTATTGTTAATTAGTTTTATTAGTTTTTTATTTTTCCTTTCAGACATATTAAAAAATATGTCTACTTCAAGTCCATTAACATTACATAGTCAAAAACCTCTATCACCACTAGAACTTCAACCAATTTTCAACCACAACATTCCTGATTTTGAATGTACCCCTTCACAACATCAACAACACTTTAGTCAAGCATGCAACTCATTTGGCGAGACTAATACTACTATGTATAAGTTTAATCCCACCAGTGGTGGTAGACATGATGGACCAAGCAATCCTACCTTAAGTCTGCTAGGAGTCGAAAAAACATAGAGAAATCTGAAAGCAAAGTACTGGAATCATTTTATAAAGTTTATGGTTGATGCGTATCTAAAGTTCAATGTAAGTACTGTGTAAACATATTTTCTCCATAGGAATGGTAATTCACATCTTAATAGACTTTTATTGCAGTGTATATCTCAATAAGGCTATATTAATGATAGTCAAACACAATTATCTTTTGACAGTAAGTTATTTATTTATGATAAGTGACAACGATGAGACGGTCACACTGAATTCGTTGTGCACAGTGAAAAGCCTTCTAACTTTGCTTATAATGAGAAATATACTAGATATATAAATAATTATGGACAACTTTGTATAAAAAAGTTCATAAAAATACTATTAGGTCTGATACAATGAAACAAAATAATGTAGCTAGATAATGGTTGGCTAATAATTTTGAAAACTTTGATAGTAAGTTAGTCTCACTTTTAATGTTTGGAGATCTTCTAATCTTCTTAGTTATTTTTTAAGGCACATTAAATTAGTGCAGACTGTGTTGTTTAGAAGAGAATCATTGCTTTCGAAATATTTTCACATCTACATGATGTGCCTGCCCTTATTAGTACCATACGTAGAGCATTTGTGAATTTTTAAAATTGATACAAGGTAATAATAGTAATTTTGGTAATGCTTCTAATAGTAATGTTGTTGTTGAATTGCTAAAGATGAAATTAATTCTATATTAGGTGAAAATTATTTTCATGTTCAATGTGTTTGTCATATAATTAATTTAATTATTCAAGATGGTTTAATTGTTGCAGGATCACTTATTTTCAAGAAAATGGATATTGTTTCGCGTGTTAATTCTTCAAGAATAAGAAAACAAGCATTAAGAGTGTGTTCAGATGAAGAATTTCAAATTACCTTATATTTTAAAATCTATTTATTTTGAAATTTATTGATTTATAAATTTATGAAATTGCAAATATTGTGTTTGGGTTGTAGATTGAGTATTTCATATGTGGATTTATATTTGAAGATTTGAACCTAGATAGTTTAATATTATATAGGTACAAACTAATGAAAGAGAGCATGTCCTTTTTTTATTAAAGAAATTACCTAAAATAATATAGACTCTTTTTGTAGAAGGGATTTGACAAATAACGGGACTAGTTATTTGAAGTTAACTCTGAATACTTTGGAGTTATGTATTTGTTGGAAATGTTATCTTGATACAAAATATCAGGAGCAATATAAACCAATTGAAAATAGGCAGAGGGACATCTGGCATTCAAGATCTTGAAGATGATTAGGTTACTTCTGTTTCTTTTTCCAATCTCAACTTTTTAGAATATGTTTTCTCAAATTTTTGTTTATATGGTCCTAGTAAGATATTTTTTCAAACAAATAAACTAGATTTAAAATGAAAAATATAATAAACCACATTGAGTAGGTTATTTAGAAGAAAAAAAAAGTAGGTAACTTCATGTGATAAGCAGTCATCACAAGCCTGGACTGGAGAAGGACGGTCTATTCAAAAATTTATCATAAAATTAGGTTCATTAAATAAAAATAATTCGGATTTAAATAAAATAAATATTAATTTAAAATAATGGAACGGCCTTGACCCAACTCAAAAATTTAGGCCAAGGCTTGGGCTAGGGCTGGGGTATCATTAGAATGAGCAAGCTCAGCCGCGTCACCCTCGGCCCAAGCGGGGCATGACCTGCTACAATGCAAAAGCCCACTAGGCCCGGACTGGGCCCACCAGGTCCGGCCTATTTGACAACTCTACTTCTATGTAGTGTACTCATTGTTTTCCGTGAAAGAATTTGATTGTTAAATGACGTATGAGCAAGAGTGCTAAAAATTGAAGAGAGCTTTTTATCCATTTGATAACCTGTAAAGGGCTAAGAATCATTCTGATACAGCTTAAAGACCTAACATTTCAAAAGTATTAAATGAGTACTTAAAGTACCATTTTTTAACCAAATCAGTCCGAAGGCTGACGTACTGTTTAAGTCGTTAAAAAGTCTAGAGGTTTGACCGTCTTTTATGAAAAAAAATGTTCATAAAATAGATCTATGTGGGCATCTTTTCTAGTTGATTGATCCATGTATCACAGTACGATGAGTGGAATGAAATACTCTAAAAGAAAAATCACCCCCCCCACACACACACACACCCAGTTTCACACACGCACGCACACAACCCGTTTCACACACCTCTCTGTTTCACACATGCACACACCCCGTTTCGTACACAACCCATTTCGCGCACACACAAAATGATCCATACCCATACCCATATGACCCACACACACAGCGTCTCAACCCCTCCCCCCCAATTTTACTTCTTTGTATATCGAAGTCAAAAACACAAAGGAATCCTTTCCTTCGATGCTGCATCGACGTAGCAAATCGGGAAACTTCCACTGCTTTGATGCGATCCGATTGAACTGCTTTACTTGCACTTATTAGGTGATGATTCAACGGATTGTGTGTGTTACAATGTCGGTGTGTGAGTGAAATTCTGGAGGGGGGGGGGGAATGGGTGATGTGCATATGTGCTACTGCAAATGGATTTTGTGTGGGGGTGGGTGCTGATGTGTCGGCATGTGTATTGTGTGCGTGTGTGTCTGCGTGCGACACGATGTATGGGTTTTTTGGGGGGGGGGGTTGTCTGTGTGGGCAAGTGAAGTTGGGGGGTGGTGGTGAAGATGAAGAAGAAGATGTGTGACTTCAACTGAGTTATGTGTGTGTGAGTATTACGGTGCGTGCATGTTATTGGGAGGGGGGTTGTTACGGTGCGTGCATGTTATGGTGTGTGCGTTATAATGTGAAATTGGGGGGGGGGGGGAGAAGAAGAAGAAGGGACAAAGGACTGCTACGTGAAATTTTTTTTACAAAGACAATCATGATTCTACCACCGTCCGTCAGCCTTCAGGCTAATTTGGTTTTAAAATGGTACTTCAGGTACTCATTTGGTACTTTTAAAATATTAAGTCCTTAAGTTGTACTAGAATGATACTTTGAAGTACAAATTAGCAAAATGTAAAATTATACTCCAACCCTTCTTTTCTTCGGTCATCATTCTCTGGCATTCACGTCTTGAAGGTAAGATAGGTAGTAACTCATCTAGAACCAGGCTTATTTGCTCTAAATAAAACATTATAATTAAATATATTTTATTGACAAAAAGATTGATACAATAAAAATTTGGACAATCTCCATAAAAGTCATCTAAGACTAAGATTGCTCGAACAATGTACACACCAAAAACAACAGAAAAAAGTATCCAAACATAGCGTTACACTAATTCAAATACAAGAATCTGAACCAAATAGAAATTCAAATTAAGAAATAAATAGGCCTCGTAAAACTACAAATAGATTGAGGGCCAAAAAAGGAGATGACATCCATGCCCCCCCCCCCCCCCCCCAACGTTCTCTAGTTGACTCTCTCTCTCGCAATAAAAAAGCAATTCCAACACACACCCACCCACCACCCTCTTTTCTCTCACCCCTATCACACTCGGCCGCCGGTTCCCAGTCTCCGGTGACAACCCATTTCATTTTCCGGCCAATCAACCCTGTACATGCACAAAAACGTACATATAGAGACTAGGAGGGAAAATGTATAAGAACCAGCTGCAGGAGCTGGCGCAGAGGAGCTGCTTCAACCTCCCGTCGTACACGTGCATACGGGAAGGCCCGGACCACGCGCCGCGGTTCAAGGCCGTGGCGAGCTTCAACGGCGAGTCCTTCGAGAGCCCCCACCACTGCTCCACCCTCCGCCAGGCCGAGCACGCCGCCGCCGAGGTCGCCCTCGCCTCCCTTTCCTCCCGCGGCCCCTCCCCCTCTCTCGCCGCCCGCATCCTCGTAAGTCCCTTCCTTCCCACCCACTCCGTTAGGGTTTTCTCCTTCTCTCCGTCATCTTGACCACCGTTACTTTTCACGTTTACGCTGCCACTTCGCCGGAAATTGTTTCGATAAGGAATAATGGCAATACGGGAATGACTACAGTTCCATTGCTCTGGTGAAAGAACAGTGGTACTATTGGGGGGGTTTCGGTTAGGTTTCCGGTAGGGTTTCTCCTTTATCCGTTATGTTTAACGGCTGTCAAATTTTCTTTCTAACGTCAAACATTATTAATGTCCGGAAATGAATTTCCCGGGTAGTAGATGAAATGAATGTAATGCCCCTGGTCTGTTTGGTTGTGGTCAAAGAAGAATGGGGATGATTAAGGGGGTATTTGGGTACCGTTGGAAAGGATGAGAAGTTTCTAGGAAGGGGCATAATTAAAGGCCCATCTGTTCTACTTTTTGTCCCCATTTATCTCCCCATTAAAAGTTGTTTTGGGCCTACTGTAGTCAATTTCTTAAATGAGGGGTGTTTCCGTCCTTTGAAAATTTGTGGTTTATGTGGACCTTTTCTTCTCTCTGACCCCTGTTTTATTGTAAAGGAATTAAGATAATGATGAACTTGGAGTTGTAGTTGAGACATGATATTAAATGAAATACAAGTCAATTATGTACTGGGTCTGCATTAGTTAAATTATGAATCAATGTTTGTTTTGTATCTGTGTTGAATCGATTTTATTAATGTTGTAATCATGCATGCAAATGCAATGTGGGAGTTGGGATAAGTAAGATTGCATTGAATAGTTGGCAGTGGTTACGCAGGTAACTAAAGTGTAATATAGTGCTTTCGGACTAATAGAGTTTAATGTGGCACATGGGGATAGGTATCAAGAGCAAGCTTAAGAGTCAGAGTCTTGTCTCCCTTCATTTAATATGCTTAATAGTCTTAAATGTCCTGCTGGAGCATCCATGTGCCTGCCCACTTGCTTGGCTAATGTGACATAGGAACCGTTCTTTTCTTTGCTGATTTAGACCACACGTATCTTTGGATACAATTTACCTATTGGGTTTCAATAGTGCGTGCGAGTGTACGTGTGCACATGTGCGAGTGTACGTGTGCACATGTGCGCGTGTGTGGGGAACGACAATAGGAACGGGATTAAAGCATTTACATTCTTGGACCGGGATGCGATCTTTAATGGGTTACTTAAGATTTTTTTTCCATATTGATAAGTGAGTTTAATGTAATGCTCAACTGTCATGAATAATGTAGCGATGTAGCGTGGCTTTTGTTTCCTCCAAATCTTGGCACAAATTGCCAAAATCCTGTTCCCAATCTTTGAGTGAATAGGTGAGCATTCAGTTATGCTGCTGCACACTTAACATCTTGATTTCATCCTCTAGTTACTAACAGTAGAGTATGGTATAGGATACAAGTTACTGACCAACTTTTCTCTCCAGGCAAATCATTAGCTTAAAAGGTAAGGCCTTTGGGAACGTATTGCCGACATTCATGGTTGGAGTCCCCTTGGGGAGAAGTTGCAAGGATTTTTCTTGCTTATCCCCTTGGCGTGGATGCTCTGCCTTTGACCAGCCCGAGGGGTGAAACTAATATGGTTAAGCAAGCTGTCCTTGATGCCACCTTACTGTGCCAAAACAAATAAATTTGACGTAGGATCACAATCAATGGAGTAGATCTACTACTCCTAGGTTGCCCTGGCAGATTGGCTACGTATGTAATAGAAATTCCCACTGACTAGGTAGCTGTATTTTTTTTTTGGATATGCACTGTATTGTTCATTTGGCTGTCTTTGAGATAAATTTTGGATTAATGCAAATATGCCTAAGATGATTTGAGGATGGGTCAAACATTTTCGTAAGTTGTCTCTGCTAAATAATCAATTGGAACATGAATTCAATGAGTGTAAGCAACATTTCCCGGGACAATTGTCTTCCTTGCGGAGATAGATTACGAGATTTGAAAAAGGATATGAAAGGACATAACGGCCTCAATTCAAATCTTTTTGCACTCAGCGTCAATCTGTCTACAATGGAGGATGTGGTACATCCGCTGAAACTCCTCAATTACGGGATAAGAGTGTGCCTTAGATTAGCGTATTGCGATTAAATCTTGCTACCGCTACATGTCTGGTCTTTCTCGAATCCAGATGTGGAGTTATCTTGATGCATTTTCTGGCCACGACATTTATAAATTTTCTCTGGTCCTGCTGGTCAAGAATTCTGGCTTCCACATAATCTCTTCTGGCATTATGTATAACCGACTTCTGTACAACAAATTTACAAGTCCTATAAATATCAACTTAAATCCTGTACTGTTGCTGGTTAGGCAGGGTGGATGATATTTCAAACTTGTCTTTATGACTTATTAGCTGATGTACACGGCTCATAGCCAGGATATATGGTTCTTTGTCTAATGAGTGATGGTAGTGATAGAACTTTGAAGAGCTGGTTGACTTTGGACTTAGAAACTCCTATCTTCCTTGCATATATCACGATCATTATAAGATTTGGGCTGTGCTGCAGCTATAGAACTTTGAACTGTTGTTTGACCTATAAAACAAGTCACATTAAACTTTCCTTCTTATACTAGTTCTATCTAGAAGTTGCGCTTCAGTGATGAGTTGCTTTAAAAGCAAGAAAAGCGTATATAGCTTGCTATATGAAAGAATTCGGAAATAAGGTATATTTTTCACTATGTCTTTGAAGTCCTTTTTATTACCTCTGCATTATCAACAGGTTTTGTTAACTTATTATTAGGATTGCTTATTCAATGGTTTGCTATAATGAAAGCTAATTCTAGTGATTGACTGGAATTCCTTGGTGGTTAGGATGAGACGGGGGTTTACAAAAATCTCTTACAAGAAATTGCACAAAGAGTTGGAGCTCCACTGCCACAATACAAGACTTTCAGGTCGGGTCTTGGACACCAGCCTGTATTTACAGGAATAGTGGAACTGGCTGGTATCACATTCAGTGGGGAACTTGCCAAGAACAAGAAGCAAGCTGAGAAAAATGCAGCCATGGCTGCTTGGTCATCTTTAAAACAACGTGAGTCCTTTATCATTCTTCTGTTGATAAAATAGTTTCTTGGAGGATGTGCTTTCGCACAATGGTAAGGTTGCTCAATTGTGCTTGGATGTGTGGGTTAGAAACAAAAAAGAGGCTCTTCACTAGAAGTGATGGTAAGACTGCGTCCATCAACCCGTCCATGGAATCAGGTGTTTTTGGCTTACCATACATTTTTTTAGATGTGTCCATAGTGTCTGCATACATGTTACTCAATTGAGCCCATTCGTTATGGTCTGCACACATGGTTGACTCGTGACTATCTTTATTCTTATGCAATTGAGCCCATTTAAATCTTGTGGTCTGCCTACATGGTTGCCTATATGGAATCAAGTTCCTGCAGTCCCAAACAGGGGTGGATATGGGACTATAGGATAAATGGTAAAAAGGAAGAATAGTTTTCCAGGTGAAGCATTTTGAAATATTGGTTACTTCATCTCGTGCATGGTTATAAGTTTTGCTTTTATGTTGCTATATCTTAGAAGTGTTCCCTTTTTTCTCTATTTACCTGCATTATTAAGGACGGGGAAGCTTAATCCGTTTCTAACATTCCAATTTACACAGGGTTGGAGGACATACTCGATTTGTGGTCATTAGATCTTGTAATCAAGGATTTTTTTAGCTATTTACTTGATTTGAGTTTTTATGCCATTTTGTTGGTTCGATTCTAAGAAACTAAAAGTTTCCATTGAGCATGCATTGTTCATCTTTGATTTTTCTCCTTTTCAGTTCATTATCCTGTGTGTTTCTTTTTGCAAAGATGCTGTTGGGAACAGTGATTAATGGGGCTGGGGAATAAGTCGGATGTGGCACAGTAGCAATAGCTCATCTAGCTAAGCGCAATGTCACAATACCTGCAAATTTCATTTCATCTCCACATGAATGTAGTCTTTCTAAAGCAAGCCTGGAAGATTCAGCTTTAGTGTGTGTGTTATATTTGTTTTCCTTTTTGGTCAGTGGCACGCGAAGATGCAAGTTCATCCTCAGAACCAGAGAACAGTGACGAGCAGGAACAGATTCGAATAGCACGGGCCTTAATGAATTATCTTTTGAAGGAAAAGATGAGAATCGCCAACTCTACTGATGGTTCAATGCCATTTCAAAAGAAGTTTTTGAATCTAAAGCCGAGACCATCAAGTCCACAGCCTCCCATGGCAACGACATCTAAGATTCTCCCTTTAATATGCCAAAAGACAGCTTCCCACCAGAGGCCTGTGTCTAAGATATCAAATGAAAGCCTTGTCCCAGTATCGCAGTTTCTGCCACCATCGCACCGTCAAGTACCAGAAAGCCGTACAATCTCCCCCCTGAGCTTCCCTGCAGCAGGAGCAGCTCCTTATGTTCCTTTCCGGCACTTGAAGACACCTTACCAGGGGATTGCTCCACCTATCACAATAAGAACAGCAATACCAGTGTACTCTGCCCCCACTCTTCCAGCACCACCTGTACGCACCCATCAAGTAATCCAGCCTAGACCTGTGCGGATTTCCCCGCCTGTCTGTATTAGGCAGGCTGTGCCGGCTTTTGCTGCTCTACCAGCTCGAAAGGTAGATCCTCCTCCTGTCATAGCTCACTCTTTACCAAGCAAGCTATCAGCTCCAGTTGAGGAAACTGGGAGTAGGACGGGCAATGACTTGCGTGAATCTGAGGTGGTAAAGATCTTGGAACAACTCAAAATTTGAAACGTCGAGTCGCTCAAAAAAACCATGTTGTGGTTATTGTTGTATTTTATTTGCATGATCATATTTTTCACATTTATTATGAGTGGGCGCATGCCTCTTTCATAGTTCAATACCATAGGCTCCTTGTTCGTGTAGAAATGACTATTATCACCAGTTAATTTAGCAACAGTTGTATCAAGTTTCTTAGTTTTTGCTGCATCTATTTTGCCGTTTCTCTTTTCTGGGTGCATTCGCTGCTACGTTTCAGGAATCTCCTTGTGCGTGTTTAGGAAAGGAACTCTAATTTAAGCTACACCCCTGATTGAAGTTGTGCCCTTTTTTGGTTCGTGGCATACTTTGGAAGAGTAGAAAATAAAGGAAATGTTATCGAGGAAGGCCTAGGCGAGAAATTTTATGAATTGCGTTAGGATTAGTTTGTTGGTGAGATCTCATTCAATCTTGTCTAACTTTGGGCTAGGGTTTTGTGACATCCCTTTGCACTTCATGTTTCATGATCAATGAAGAAGGTTGTGCTGTGCTTTGCTTTGCATGAAGTTAGGCTTCATCTCTTCCACGAATGTAAAAGCTTTAGAAGGCCATCCACAGTCCTCGACGCTGTGCTTTTCTTCAACTGCAGCATTTGGCCACGATAGTCGTCCATGGACTTGTTTTAGATCCAGAACTCGTTATCACAACCCGCCAAGTGGTGCACCGTGGGGGTAGAGTTGTTCTTGTCAAACTCTATGGCCGTGACGTTGTTATCTGGTTAGGGGATGAAGAGAGTAAATGCTTCTGCCAGGTTATTCCATATGCCCAAACCAACTTGGTTAAATTTGGATGGAACAGCTCTTGTGGATAAGAAAAGGTGTCAGGTCTATATCTTGTTAACAAAAGTACTGTACAAGTACCACATTACACCAAACCAATTCAACTTACAAGTAGTGGTCCCTAGCAAGAAACTGGAAAATGGCCATGGATTCAAAACAGCACATGAAGCATTTCACTTTTTGCCGTATATAGAGAAGCAAGAACATGGTGGGAAATCTCATAATTGAGCCTTGAGAATGTTCAGCACATAGATGCTTAGTCCTCTCCGTTCGTGACAATTTTGGGACCATATCTGTCCTATTAAAGTCTCCTAATTGTTGTCCATTGGCCGCTTACAGCCTTGAGAATGCTTTCTGACATATGTAAAATCTTGAATCAAGTCTCCGAGGGAGGGTATGGAGCGTTTGGTTGTTGTCCTTCATTTATGAAAGTTAGAGGTACACAATTTAAGTCTCAAACCAAACCCGAGCAGCATTGTTTTTTGAAGGACCCTGTAGCCCGTCGAAGTGAGTCCACAAAATTAACGAAGTCTTTGAGTTAAACTAGGATAAGTGAAATCGTGAACAAACACTTGGCCTACCGATTGTGGGACACGAATTTCCTGCTGTAACCTATGGTTATAGCAGGGATGCTGTGTTAAGATAGAGAGGAAGAGAGAGAGAGGGAGATGTAACCTATGGGTTAAGATGCGGCAACGTGACAAAATGTTATGCGTTGGATTTGCGTTGGGCGGCTAGGATTAGTCACAGCATTCCTACTATAATCATGGGTTACAGCAAGGATTCGTGTCCTCGATTTCGAGTCAAGCTCGAGTAGCTTGATTTGTTTTACTGACCAGATGCGGTGATGCGTGTTTAGTATATTACATTTTTTAATAACTACAGGAGTAAGTATAGCCAATTATGGAAAGAACAAACTTTTACTACTACCTGAGTTGTGTAGGAATCTTCCTCCAACCCCGTGTATACTGACAATTAATACGGTAGCTACTAAATATTTTTTAGTGACTTTTCTACTAAGAATTTTCTACTAATAATTCTGTAGCAATTTTTAATATCATTTTTTTAGCGTCGTCAAATAAAATATATTAAAAATATTTAGCGACTATTAATTATCGTATGGGAGGAAGGTAAGAAAAAAATTCTTTCAATTCGGATAATTATAAAAAAAAACAAAACGGAGGCCCAATCGGAGGCAAACATACTTCCAATCACAGGACCTTATTAAGGCACGCAAAATCCTTTTAAATTCTGAGATGAGATGATTTGGGGGTTACGTCAGCCAACTAGATCGTCAGAGTGATGGCATGTACTTGGATGATTTCAAATCCTCTGCCAATTAGTTGTCTAACGGGGCAGCCACTTTCAAATTGTAATATTACTTCAACGAATAATTAGCAAATGAATGCAGAAGCTATTAGTCAATTTAAGGGGTCAATTTCATCGCTCAAAAAATCTTCACAGATACGTGGTTCTGCCACAGAAATAATCAAGCCCACAGATTTCCATTTCCATTTTCATTTCCCTTTCCCTTTCCCTTTCCCTTTCCCTTCCTCCGGTTTTTGCCCTTAATAATTTATTTTTAAAACTTAATTATCTAACTACCTCATTTTGAATCTTATTCACTTGTATAGTCCCTTTTAACAAAGGATTAATTACACCTATATTCCTGAAAGTAGGAGTAATTACAGTCAAGGACACAGTTTCAAAATGCAATATTTCGTGACTAAAAGTGTTTCAAATGTATCACCCGTGTCCATCCGTCAGGGTTCTGTCCAAAAAGTATATTTTTTTATGATGTCATCAATATTTATTTTTAAAATGACGATACTGCTCCTTGTACTGTATATACTGAATATTTTAAAATTTTCAAATTAGGGTTCCATTAAGTTTCAAATTAAGGTTTTAAAATTTCCAAATTAGAGTTTCAAAACCCAATTTGACAAATTAGAAGTTTAAAAGTCCTAATTTTTCAAATTAGGGTTTCATTTTTTAAATTAGGATTTTAGGGAAACACTGATTAATCCAATTTTAGGATTAGGGTTTTAAATAGTCTCTCTTCCCCACGCCCATTCCGGCTCCGACACCTCCCTCCCCACCCCATCGACAGCCCCTTTAACACCTCACGGCAGCGCCGTTTTCCCCGTCGCCACCTCAACAACTCATGACAGCCCCCTCACCCGTGCCGCAGCAACAACCCAAACTCACCCTTAAATCCACAACCCACATCGGCGCCGCAGTCGGCGTCTCCGTCACCCTCAAATCCACAACATAAATTCTCCAAATGATTCTAATATAAACAATGATTCGAATATACAATTAAATCTCAGTTACAATTGGCGTCTTCTACCCAATGGGTGAGGAATTCTAGATCGGATTTGCAAATGAAGACCCAGTGGGTACTTCTTGATGTCCCTGAAGTGAGGTCTTATGTCCTTATTCTACAGATAACCGAAGGTAAGTTTAGGTCTGCGCTTCATCGAGCGGAGGACGGCAGTGGTGGATAGTGTCCTCGATGCAGTTGAGGGTGACGACGGAGGGGAGAGGGGGCTCTCGATGCTACAGCTTGCTTAGTGGGGAGATCTGTTGCGGCGACGGCGAGGTGGGGCTTAGGTTACAGGCGACATGGGTCGAGGGAGGGGGTCGGGCTGCCTGCGGCGTAGGGCGAGGGTGGGGGCATGGACTGTCGACGGCGTGGGGTGAGGGAGTGGGCGGCAGATCTGGAGAAAAAGTTTGGGAAGATAAACCTAATTTGAAAATTAGGGTTTTGATAGGGATGGATGTTATTTTATTTTAAAGTAAGGGGCAATCAAGTCTTTTTGTCAAAACCGTTAAGTATTTTTGTATTCCGTTTGGTCAATGGACATAAGTGTAATTATTGCAAACTATTGTCCTCGCGTGTAATTACCCCCAAACCTCAGGGACATGTGTAATTAGCCCTTTTAAAAATTGCGGTTTCAAAGTGAGATTTCAAAGAAAGAAAACGTGGTTTGAAATAGAGATTTCTTTTGAAAACGTATGAAATCTCTGTTTGAAACAAAAATTTCTTTTGAAAACGTGGTTTGAAATAGAGATTTTCAAAAGAAATCTCTGTTTCAAACCACGTTTTTTCGGTTGAAATCTCACTTTGAAATCGCGATTTTCAAAAAAGGGCTACACAGGTAAATAAGGTTCAAAATAGAGTAATTAAGTTTTAAAAACAGATTATTAAAGCCAAAAACTCTTTCTCTCTCTCTCTCTCTCTCTCTCTCTCTCTCTCTCACTCTTGATCCATGTCACTTTGTGAACCTCCCCGTGATAGAAACATGGTACACCAATAAGAGAAAACTAATTACAAGAGCAATAGCAATATTAGGGTAGAAAATACCTCGCTGACAAGAAAATAACACGAAGATACCACATTCCCGTATTTCCGAAAGAGCTTACAACGTAATCCCCCTTCTAGCTTTTCGGCAAACCAATGGACATCCAACACAAAGCGTAGATGGGGGTGGCCAAAGCACTTTTTGATGTATAATAATAATATGTGCATGCATGTGTGGTTTGCAATTGCAGCTAAGAAATTTTTCTTTTTCATTTGGTTGTCTTGAAGCCTTTGACCCTTGTGAGGACCATGGGGCTTTACTTGCGCGCGGTGGTTGATCGATGCATCATTGAAATTGAGCAAGAAGGCACAAAATGTACAGTACCTTTGCTTTACTCCCCAGTCCCCACCTTTTCCAAGAGCCTAGATTTGCTTCAACAACACCCCAACCACCGGGAGACAACAGGAGCATCTTTATCCAAATGTGGCTTATAGCTTTATGGCCAAAGAACAGAGCATGCATATGGGAAGGAGAGTGAAATGATGTCAAAAGAAAATAGGCTACTGAGTAAGTTTGCTAAACAAGCAAAGGTGGGGATGGGGATGGGGGAGTAGTTCTCTGTGGAGCAGTGGAAGCCAGGGGTCAATTTTAACGTTAGCCTCATTATTTACATGATTAATGATAAAATTGTTCCCTATATATACTAGACACTGTTTTGCACGTTACTCTCTACAACTTCAATTTCGACAAAATTATTCATTGTGGCATACGCATTTGTTCCAGATAGTATTAAAACCCAATGTCCGTAGAAAATTATGGTCAAAGTGGATAGTTTTGTCTTTACCATAATCCATACGATAAATCAAGGCGTTCAAATTACAATATTGATTCCTCTTTTCTAGAAAATAATTGCAAGAAGTATCAGTAAAACATGACGATTGAATAATGTCAAGGAATTGACCACCTCGCTATCCATCTGCATTTGTCACTCGGAGCAGTCGAAACATGCCTCTCTTGGGCCAATCGGCTTGCATTACCACACAGAGACAACGCTTACTAGAATAGGCAAGCAGTTGAGTTCGATTACCGCTACATATTGAATACGACTCGATTATTTTGAAGTTGACGCGATGGAGCCGCCCCACAAAATTTTCAAATTGATCAATGTCAAGGTGGTCCCCATCTACATTTGTCACTCGGAACACGCCTCTCTTGGGCCAATTGGCTAGCAATCGACGTGAGACAACATATAGACAACGCCTACTAGAATATGCAAGTAGCTGAGTTCGATTGTCGTTATATATAAAATATGACTCGATTTATTTTAAAGATGACGTGACGGAGCTGCCACACTAATTTTACAAATTACGTGGGAGGATCGAGAGAGACCAAAATCTTTGTGTGTAAGTTGGTCCAAGGGTGGGGAGGGGAGGTGGTAGGGACAAGTCTCCACTTCAACGACACCAACCCATCAAAGCAATGTCCACATCAGCAGTCTAAGGATTCACGCAACATAATCTTTTTGTGGGGGGCCCATGGGCCGGACAGGATGGGCCCACGGCAAGGGTGATTGGACCAAGGGAGGGGGGGGGGGGGGGGGGGTGCGCAAAAGGGTTGAGGAAGCACTAGCATATATTCCTTTCCGATGAGGAAAAAGCAACGGCTGAAGGGAAAAGCAGGGATAAGAACCCCCCCCCCCCCACCCACGCACCCACCACCAACAAACATCAATCAAAGAATTAAAGCAAGCAAACAAAAGTTAAAACAACACAATTGTGGGGGGAGATAGAGAGAGGGAGACAAAGTGGAGGGATGTTAATCCCATCACCTTAAAGTTCAAAAAGCAAAAAAAACATGGGGGAAAAATCCATTTGACTTTGCCATTGCTCATCATACACCATTTGATCCGAGGTACTACTACTATATGTGGCACTTCTAACATGTATGTAATTTATGGTCCATCTTTGTTTGTCTTGAGCTTCACGCCCATGTCTTTTTCAACCTAATATTTGAACTGTATTTTTGATATTTGAGTTCCGCAAGTGTTGCTAAAGGATTCATGCATTGACGGTGAGATGACATTTATCGACGAAAGTGGAGCACAGTATAATACGAAGTGAAGTTCAAGTATCGGTCGCCATTCCTTTGTTCTTTGTCTTTTTTTTTGAGTTAATTACGCGGATGACTATCGAACTATTAGGCAAATTCACTTTGACCACTGAACTTCGATTTGTGTCAAAGTAACAACTGAATTTGTTAATTAGTTCAATCAAGTCACTCTGTTAGGCTCCATTAGCCCTAAGTCCGTTAAGTGACTTTATCCAGGGGTAAATATGTCATTTCAGATTCTTCTTCTTTACTTATCTTCTGGTTTCTCTTCAAACCCATCATCACCATACGACGCCGCCATTTCAGGTTCATCAATGGACTGAGCAGCTACACATCCAATCATCTCTCCAGGAGCTACAAGCGACTGTAGGAAACGTGATTCTATCTCACAGTAACCCAGTCAAATGCCTCACGAGTAAGCATGTACTCATTCAACACCCATTTACTTGCAAACATGTTGCGAAGAAGAATGCTGAAAAAGAGGGTGTCATTCTTCTGAGCTTCCATGCTCATCACATCATCACCAGTGACAACCTTCAGCCTATCCTGAAGCTTATCAACAGCTTCCACAATCTCCATCAGATGCATATCAGAAGATCTTCTCAAGTCAACCTTAAATGTCTTCTGTGCATTCCAGATAAGCCTCTTGAGATTCACAGGCATAGGCCAAGAATTATCACCAGTGGTGGCAATCTCCGTCCCCCGCTAGAATCCATATGCTTCAAGTTTCTGGACTTCTACATCAAACACATTGCGGAACTCCCGAATTGTTTTCAGATCCTCAACACGTTCTGGCAACATGTAGTTTGGGTTCCACTTCTCATCATCAAGCTCATACCTAAACACCTTGTTAACCTCAACCTTCTACTCACTAGATATGAGATTCCTATCTACCAGTTCTCCTGTAAAACGTCACTCCCTATACTACGAGCTTCGCGACCGCGACCTTCGCCGGCTCTTCTTCACTTGCTACTGCGGCGGCGGCGACGGTTGTAAAACTCTCAAATCCTGCAACCCACCACCACCAGACCCGGCTTGACCAAAAGTCAGATCAACCCAATTCGGCCTCGAGCTCTACTCCTGAGTCAACTCATCACCACCTCCACCTCCATCGAAAATAGCTGCCGCGTCACAAATTCTGCCCAGTTCTCTCCTTCCTTCCGACCACTCTCCACCCTCAAGATACTGAAATTGAAGGCAAACGCGTCGCCGGCGAGCGTCGAGCACGAGTCCTCGTCACCCACATTGCTCAAGCCGCCGTCGGCATTCACGACCGATGAGTTGGAGGTGCCTGATACGTCCATTTGGCAGACTTCCTCACCCTCATCCATCGTCATTAAATTAAGATCCAGGGTAAGAAACTAAGGCTGCGGCTTGGCCGTGGTGGTGATGGAAGAAAGAGGAAGAAAAAAGAAAGAAGGGGATTGAAAAAGAGAAGAAAAAAGAGAGTGATGAAATTACCTTTAAATTTAGCCACTTAACGGACTTGGGATGGACGGAACAGAGTGACTTAATTGAGATCAATTGAAGGATTCAATGGTCACTTTGACACAAATCGAAGTTCAGTGATCAAAGTGAAATTTGCCTAATAGTTCAATGGTCAATCACGTAATTAACTCTTTTTTTTAGTTCGTACTTTGAGCAACTGATCACAAATTGTTGTTTTGTCTAATAGTTGTCACCTTCGTACTAGAATTGATAATTTAATCGCCAATAGACAAAAATATATCCTTACCACTAGATAGAGTTGTCAAAGGGCCGGGCTTGGGCCGGCCCAGCCCAAGCCCATCGGGCCTGCTGTGGGGCCGGGCCGGGCCTGCCGAAGGCAAACCTAGGCCCAGTCCAGGCCCTGGCCCTAGGCCCAATATCTAGGGCCGGGCTTGGGCCGGGCCCGGGCCCTTTTTTTTTTTTCTTCTTGTTATTCAATTTTAAATTTCATCTCTAGGCAATATTCACAATTTAACGAACCTAATCTTTATCCTTTTATTTCATTATAAGTAATATACATATATATGTATGTATGTATATACATATTTATTTGTTAGCCATTATATTTTTTATTATATGTTAAACATTTTCATACTCTTCTTGGTGAGCTTTATTAATAAAATCTTAACACATAATAATTTATATAGAAAAATAATAAATGTGTTCATAGGCCCTCCTCCTTTTATCCGGGTTTGGGACTGGCTGCTTGTAAACAAACAGGCGAAGTTACCTATTTTTTTATATATACGAAAAAATATATATCTTGCTTGTAAAAATTTATTTTATATATATGGAAAAAAAGTATATTTTGTGAAAAAATTTATTCTTAAAACTCTAACAATCAAAATAATAATGCATGTCTATCCAAAATATCAGCAATCAAAGATCAAGAAATCTGCAACGTCAACCAAAATGATCAAAAGAGGAAAATAAAAACAAATTACCTAATCATCCAGAAGTACTTCAATATCCGAGTCACTGCTCTTCCTATCATCAATCGGTTTATCTTGCTCGCGGTATTTCGCATCAAGATAATCCTTCCAACATACACATAGCTCGAGCGACTCGGGGTTAAGACGACTCCTCCTGTCATCCAAAACCCTCCCGCTGGCTGAAAATGCCGACTCTGAAGCAACCGTGGAGGCTTGCACTGGCAGTACATCCCGTGCAATTTGGGATAAAGTTTTATACATGTTTTGATTTTGTTTCCAAAAATTTAACAAATTAAAATTAACCTGTTCTTGCCTTGATAAATCAGAATAATGATCAGTATTTGCATATACACCAATCTCATTAAAAGAGGAAAAAGTATACGAACCTGCCGAATTATAAGTACCTTCACCTGGTAGTTGTCTTGCTACTAGATGTTCAAAGCCCTGAAGGTATGGCGCATAATACCTCTCAACAGTGGATGATGATGTAGCTCGCCCGCGCACGTCAGTAGAATTACGATAGACGTTGAACAAGTAATTGGAGAGGAAAATAGTAGCAAAGCTTGTAGAAATATAGAATGTTTAGGTAAGAGAGAGTAAGAAGATTGGTGTGAAAAATTAGAGAGAAATGGTGTGAATTTATAGATTTTAAAATTTTCACAAAAGACCAAAATACCCCTACAAACTATCCGTTTATAGTTGTTGGGGAGGGTAAGAGTGTAAAGGAGTTGAAAAATATAGGTTAGACTAAAATACCCCCCAAACTAGCCGTTATATTGCTGTTGGGGGGGTAAAAGTGAAATTTTGGAAAAGGGGTGGAAGAAAGGGGGGAAAAGCAAAAAATTCAAACAAGTGGTGGGGCCAAAACCGGGCCAGAACCGGGCTGACTTCGGGCCGGGCCGGGCTTTTTCGCAGAATCTGAAGGCCTGGTCCAGGCCCAGGCCCCAAGCCCGCTTGTGCTGGGCCGCTACTGTTCATGGACGGGGCCGGGCCAGCCCGGGCCAGAACCGGGCCGGGTCGGGCCAGCCCACGGGCCGCCCGGCCCGTTTGACAACTCTACCACTAGACTATCCCGTTGATCTCAAGAACTTTTGCATTATAGGAATTTAATTTGGCACGAAGCCCTCTAGAATTATCGTCGCATAAAATGAAGGCCTGCGGTTAATACCTGGAGTGCAAGTAACAACATATTGCGATATAGCATATTATATAACTTTTTTATGTAGTTCTTTTTGTATTCTCCCTTGTGAACAAGTATATAGTACAAGTAACACGCTAATACAATATTCAAATTTTTAAATAAACCAAGAGGGAAGGAATTTTTTTTAGCAGAGATAGAGTGCCATGTTGATCATAGCAGAGAGAGAGAGAGAGAGAGATGGTCCATCTGCTTTGTTTAAACTATAATAAATTGCCAACTACAAACAGCATATATATATATATATATATATATATATATATATATGTAGAAAATGAAATCCTTGTCAAAAGTCAATTTCTTTTACTTTCACTTCTTGAGAGTAATTCCCACATGGCCTTGTCTTATTGGCCATTGTTTGATGGGAGAGTCCAAAGTCATAATGGGGGGTTACAGATATCTTCACTTTGACACATCTAGGCACCTCACTGGATATTGCCAAGGGCAAAGTTTTCTTATTTCAATCATTAGTTGCAATTTCTTTTACTTAAAAAAGCAGGCATCGACCCTCTCTTGTTCGTTCAATGCTCTCGAGCTCATATCAGATCCAATTTTTTTTTTTTAGTGTTTGTTTTTGCACAAATTAATTATCATTTTTTAGATATTTTAATATGATTTAAATGTACCGACCGAACTGACAAATAATAATGAAAAATAAACTTATTACATGTCACTCTATAACGTGTGTGCGTGTGTATGATCAGTATAAATTGATGCTGTGGGAATGAGTTGGGTGGCAAGGATTCATTCCCACAGCATCAAACTTTTGCTAATTCTTTGAAAATGCGCATGATGACGATATTAGATTCAAATATAATCTGCAAGGTGCCAACTCACTTTCAGTCCAAAGACTGCAGAGTAGGGTTCACCACCCTTGTGATGGAGCCAACACTAGCCGATCATTCCAACCATTTGAAATTCTTGTTAAAAATACAATCATTGAACCAAAAAGATTAATTTTAACTTGATCAACAAAAAAATATTTTCTTTTGAGTTCTGACCCCCTTTTCTTCATTGCTTCTGATGCAAATATTGCCGTTTGTAATAAAATAATAAGTGATAAACAATTGAATTGCATTGTAGATATTCAGGACAGGCTAAGCAGGTGGCAAGCACGTGAGTCTCCTTTTCACGCATGCCAAAAGCAGATGAGAGTGTAGTTCCTCCATTAACAATTCACTTGCTTTGCCTTTTATAATACACATAAATAAGTAAATAAAATTTCTTTATTTTGAGCGAATTATCTATGGCTAGTAATTAAAAAAAGTTACTACTTACATTTTAACAGTTAAAGATTGTTATAATAAATTTTAACAATAAAAATAAAATATTTTAGTGACAGTTTTTTATCACTAAAAATATTACAACTGGAATGATATATAGTACAGGCTCCTAACTCTTTATTTCTACATAGAGCACACCACCGTTAAATTAAGTTTGCAATTTTCTTTTGGTTAAATTCACACCTATGCACATTTTAGCAACATTGGAGATAAAGTTAGCTAAAAAGATGTAAATCTGGCCTCGCCAAACTGAAACATATAGAATGTACTAGTGGTTTTGTGGCTATTTCATTACTATAACACGAAATAAAAAAGAAAATTGTGCTTCATCTTATTATTTTCTAACAATAATTTTTTTTGGGCTAATTACACCTATGTCCCTGAGGTTTGGGGGTAATTACACGCGAGGACAATATTTTGTAATAATTACACTTATATCCGTTGACCAAACGGAATACAAAAATACTTAACGGTTTTGACAAAAAGACCTATTTGCCCCTGGCTTTGGAATCTAATTTACAAATGCTATTCATTAAAATTTATGTAAATGCTATTCATTAAAATTTATGTGTTCTTTTATCTTCTCTCTCTCTCTCTCTATCTCTATCGCTCTTCTCGACACAAACATGATTTGATACCAAATTAGGGACTGCCGAAGACGACCGTGAAACCACCCTGTCGGTTCCCCCATCGGCCTTCTGGCTGAGTCGAAAGCCGAAATTGCCGAAACCAAAGCCCCCAGCTCAAGCCCCTAAGCTCCGTCTCTGTTGCCTCCTCCACCTGCTAAGGCAGCTCCACCACCAACACCGGTAGCAGCAGCATCTGCTCCTTCAGGCACCCAAGAAGATTGTGACGACGTCGTTTGCTAAGAAGCTGGCAAAGCAGCACAAGGTGGATATAAATTCGCTGGTGGGTATGGTGCCATTTGGAAGGATTACGTCGGCGGATGTCGAGGCGGCGACCGGAATTAAGCCAGAGAATTCGAGAGCTTCATGTGCCGAGTTGATTGGATTCCGGTTTCAGATCGAAAGGGGCTGCCGGCGCATGGGTTTGGAAACCTAATTTGCAGATTTTAAACTTTAATTTGCAGATTTGGAAACCCTAATTTGCCAGCGCGTGGGTTCTCAGAAAAATTAAAACTTTAATTTGCAAATTTAGAAAATTAGGGTTTGGAAACCCTAATGTGCAAATTCAGAATATTTTGAAGCCCTAATTTGCGGATTAAGATAGCTTAGGATTTTGAAACCCTAATTTTTAAATTGTGAACATTTTGAAACCTTGTTTTGCATACTGAAATAAATTAGGGTTATGAAATAGATGGACAAAATTGATGAAAAAGACAGGGAACAAATCAAAACCTAAATTAAAATTAACGTTTAAAATTTTATTCAGTATATACAATACAATGGTAGTATTGTCATTTTAAAAATACGTATTGATGGCATCATTAAAAAAGTACATTTTTTGGACGGAACCCTGACGGATGGATACGGTTGATGCATTTTAAACACGTTTGGTCACGGAATGTTACATTTTAAAACTTTGCATCCTTGACTGTAATTATCCCCTAACCTCTGGGACATAGGTGTAATTAGCCCTTTTTTTTTTAATGAATCTTTTTGTTAGCAATTTTGTGTTAGCTATTTAGTGATAACGCTAAATATGTAATAATAATTTGTCGGCAAAAACGGTCCGATAAAATAGCGGACCAATGAATATAAACGTGGTATTATTATAGCTAACCCCTAGGGAATAACCGACCACTAGGGCTAATGTGCGCCGACGGTCCGCGCCGGAAGCATATTCCTTTTTTTAATAAATGTTGGTCCGGAATTAAGAAACCGACGCCAACTTTCATAAAGAAGGTAATAATACTATGATAAACATTCTCTGAGAATCTTTTGTCCCCATTCTGTCCTTCTTGCCTCTCAATATTTCATGCGGCCGAAAGCACCATCCCATGCATTTCAAAATAGAGAAGCATTATTTATTTATTTATGTATGTATGTAAGTAACGTGTACAGTATGAAAGAGATCTACATCCTTTTTTTTTTTTGTACAACTTTTGCAAGAGAGCGAGAGTGTTTCCCTTCTGAAGAATTTGATGGCTAATTTATTCGCTCATTGCTATATTTTGCATGGCAAAGACAAAAAATTAGACTTAAACTCAGTGCATGATATTACAATATAGTTGTTGTATAATATAGTGGGTGGTCGGAAATATATGATCACGATCATATAAGACCGTTAGATATATTATATAGTGCTCCTTACCTTTCTTAGCTCCTACTTCATCCATTTCAGCCATGATCCAATAATTCATTGATATCCCAAAATTACTCAAAATTTACTTGGTGTAGAACCAAAAGCGGAACAAGAAGAATTAGAACACAAAAATGGTACTATAGTACAATTAGTATAGAACGTAATGATCATAATTGTGCAACACCGTTTTATATATATATATATGCTCCGTAACTTTTTTTGCCGATACCATTAGCCTCTACCATTTCTGTCTCAGCCATGATCCGGTAAATGTAAAGATAAGAACATGCTCCAAAATTATGCAACATTTACTTGTTGTTGTTACTTGTTGCCGTCGTGTACGCTTGTTTGCAAGCATAAGACCAATAGATGAACAGTGCCAAAAACAATTTTCGGGTTCACCATGGAATTCTTTTTACTTTGACCAGTGCAAGTCCACTTAAACCTGAAATTGTGAAGGAAAACGCAACCCCCCAAAGTGCTGGCCATTCAAAGAGAGCAGGCCCCTAAGACCCGAGACCTCTCTAGGTGTAGGTCACCTATAGGCCACAAAGGCTAATAAAAGCCATGGCAGGAGAACAGATTTGGTTGCTTCTTTCAGTGATTTGACCAAGGCATTTAACCCCAATGGTACAGTGCAAAGTAAGCTCCGTAAAGACGTCATTTCAAGCAATCAACAGGGTCCAGTCCAGCACGTTAATGCGCCCGTCACACACATACACCCCCCATTAATTCCATTTGTGAACGAACAAAACCAATAAATAAATGTTATCTTCTTTCCAATAAAGAAAACAAAGGCAGCAACCAGCAGCAGTACCAGCAGCGGCTGCTGTAGCATAAAACTGGCATTTTGGGCTTCCGAGCAAATTCAACACCTTTTTCCACTTTCTCTCTCTTCCCCCACCCATCTCCCTCATCACGCCCTTTACCTCTCAGACACATCACTTTCTTCCTCCTCTCTCTCTCTAGAAAACCTCCAAAATCCCTCCACTTCTTTTTCTTTCTTGTTGATTGTTGATTCTTTGATGTTATTGACCTGAACCATGTTTTGTGTTTTGCCCTCCATTTCCTTTGGCAGATCTTCCAGAGCGTTCTAATGTCCCTAAGAGTCTCTCTCTTGGTCTAGGGAGAGAGAAATCCTTACCCTTCAAGCCTAGCTCCATTCTTTGAGCTCCTCTATCTGCAGTTTTCAGCTCTGTTTTTGTTCAAAGATTCTTGCTAGTTATAGAGCTGGAATTCAGAAAGGTGTGTGTGTGTGTGTGTGTGTGTGTGTGATTAGAAGGGAAAAGCGATGTATTCGGTGAAAAGGGTAAAGAAAGATGCCAGAGTAATCCGTTAAAGTTTGGAGCTTTCGTGGTAGATTAATTAAGAAGCTCATAATTTGCAAGAAACAGATTGTTTTGTCAGTATGCTGCACAACTTTGGCTGTACCTTCAGTTGTGTAAAGTTTAGGCACTAGGGAGTGAATTTGGTGTGTGTGAATTGAAACCCTGAAAAGTGAAAGGCCCAAGAATCTTTTGGCTGCACTTTCATTTTGGGTGTGCGTCTGTGAGTGTAAACTGAAACCCTCAAAGTAAAGACCCAAGAATCTTTTGGCTCATTCAAGAAACCAGCCATTTCATTAGGTGGGAATCTTTAGTTCTCTGCAAAAATACAGCTAGAGTTGGAAAAGAAACAAAAGGGCAGGCTCACAGTTTCTGAATCTTAATCGTGGGTCTTGTTTTTGGGTGAAGTGGGTTCTCGAATTTGGGCGATTTCGGGTTCTGTGGGGGCAAAAATGGCGATGGTGGTGGCTCAGCATCACAGGGAGAGTAGCAGTGGCAGCATTGGGAAGCATCTTGATAACGGGAAGTATGTGAGGTACACGGCTGAGCAGGTTGAAGCTTTGGAAAGGGTGTATGCAGAGTGTCCAAAGCCGAGTTCTTTGCGCAGGCAGCAATTGATCCGGGAATGCCCTATTTTGTCTAACATTGAGCCCAAACAGATCAAAGTCTGGTTTCAGAATCGCAGGTGAAAGAAAATTTGATTTCTTTTAGCTAGTTTCTTTTATTATCTTATTCTTGGATTCAGATGCATGTGCCTTTATATGCATTACTCATCCCTGAAATAGGAAAAGCATGCATTTTTAGTACGAGGCCACTTATGACTTGTAAGAAACACAAATGTGCTAATTTGGGCCCTTTTTCTTCCTTTTGTATAACTTGATCATAAGCTCCCATTCCATGTGTGACAATCTGTAATCTGTTGCATGCATCCCTTGTTCTAGATGGTAAAAGCATGCTTTTGATTGGGGAGTTGTAATTTCTAGTGATTTTCAAGCAATGAAGTTTAAAGTTTTGGGTTTGATTGGAAGCGGTTTAAAGATTTGAAGCGGTTTAAAGATTTTGAAGGGGGGCTGGAAGTTTATTGTTTTGCAACTGTAGGTGCCGAGAGAAGCAGAGAAAAGAGGCTTCTCGTCTTTCGACTGTGAACAGGAAACTGAGTGCAATGAACAAGTTGTTGATGGAAGAGAACGATCGCTTACAGAAACAAGTGTCTCAGCTGGTATGCGAAAATGGGTATATGCGGCAACAATTGCAAACTGTATGTCCTCTATCTCAGCTTCCAAAAACAGTGCATTCTTTGATCTTTGGTATTTGTGGCACTGCTGTTCTTTGGGGCACAGCATGGTAGATCCTTCCAGGAAGTTAGTTTCTTGAGATATAATGACTTAAGCTTGGCATTCTAAAAGCTCGTTTGGCATCTCTTTGTCAGTTTTTATTAGTTGCCCTTTTTATGTTAGGAGTTCTTCGTTGTTGCTGTCACTGCAGTCAAATGCCAACTCTATCATTTCTGTGACCAGATTGGAATATTGTTTCCAACTTTTGATTCCTTCTAGTTTTGCTTTTAATGCCAAACATGGAATATCTCTTTCAAATCAATAGTACTTGGATTTTTCCACTTTGCAGTGAAGCATTTTTAGCAGATGCCCTGCAATTGGATAAGAATCTCATTGTCCTCATGGT
Organism: Escallonia herrerae; assembly: GCA_033070095.1. Classification (NCBI taxonomy): domain Eukaryota; kingdom Viridiplantae; phylum Streptophyta; class Magnoliopsida; order Escalloniales; family Escalloniaceae; genus Escallonia; species Escallonia herrerae. The sequence continues at coordinate 71,673 of JAVXUP010001694.1, forward strand.
GTTCTTAACTACTAAATTTAATGTTTGACATTATATTACATCCGAATGATATCCTTGTAGGCGTCGGTGGCAACTACTGATGGAAGCTGTGAGTCTGCAGTTACCACTCCTCAGCATTCCCTGAGAGATGCTAATAACCCTGCTGGGTAATTTAGATTACAAACTTCATGGTCCCCCCCCCCCCCAACAAAAAGAAAAAAATCATGCTCTCAATCTAATTTTATGTGTCTTTTTCTTCTGTCAGTCTCCTTTCAATTGCAGAGGAGACCTTGGCAGAGTTCCTTTCAAAGGCTACAGGAACTGCTGTCGATTGGGTCCAGATGCCTGGGATGAAGGTAATTATTGCTATATGAGTAAGTTGTAGCATCAATTGGTGTCATGTTTTGCGCCATATGGTAACACCTTTCTTCAAAACTGAAGTATGTTTTTTTCCCCTAACATTTTAAATTGTTGACAGCCTGGTCCGGATTCGGTTGGTATCTTCGCCATTTCACATAGTTGTAGTGGAGTGGCGGCTCGAGCCTGCGGTCTTGTAAGCTTAGAGCCAACAAAGGTAAGCATTAGCAGATTCATATTAACGCACAAGAATCTGAAGTTTTCCTTTCCTTAGTTTTGGTAACAAGTCTGATTATACTGATGTTCATGATAATAAGTAGTCTTGTCCAACATTGACAGATTGTGGAGATCCTCAAAGACCGTCCATCTTGGTTCCGTGATTGCCGGAACCTGGAAGTTTTCACGGTATTTCCTGCTGGAAATGGAGGAACAATAGAACTTTTATACACGCAGGTGAACCAAAATGACTGGGATTTGATATTCATTTTAATATTTGTATCTCAGAAGATTTGATAAGTTACCATTTTCTTTCAGATGTATGCTCCAACTACACTGGCCCCCGCTCGAGATTTGTGGACTCTGAGATACACTTCCAGTTTAGAAAATGGCAGTCTTGTGGTATGCAATTCCTCAGTGCTTACTAGCCAATACATGTTATTTAGCTGTCTTGCCTATTGTTATTGGCATTAGCTACAAACAAACATTCTAGCCAAGTGGAATCCAAAGCCGATTGTTCTCTCATATACAATTCTTGGAACTATCTTTTTCATGGGTCTCACTGTGAATATGCTACTGACGCACTCAAATTGGACCCCATTATGGTGTCTTGGCTTGAATGTGACTATTAATTTGAATGTTGCTTTTTACACATTTCTTATTCTTATGTTGTTGCCCTTGTCAACATCTTCAACTAAATTTCTGGTGCTTCCCCTCCCTTCCCCAGCTGGCTAACTACCTCTTTCTTGCTTCTCCCGAAGACTGAAGTATGGTCATGAAGTAATACTAAGAATGAGGATAGAGCACTAGCCCCACAGTTTCAACTTGCCATGCCATTTCATCCCTTACATTGTTCCATTTATTAGATGGGTTCAAAAGTACTAAAGTTCTTTAACATGGAGACCGTAGTTGGTCTACTTTTAAGCATGATAACATTGTTGGACCTATTCTCTTAACAATTTAAGCTTTTAGAGTAGATGGTAATTTAACATGGTATCAAAGAGCTTTGGTTTTGGCAAGGTCTTAGGTTTGGTTCTTCCCGCTTGCATATCTGGTCCCCCTTTCATTATAGTGCTATTTGCACTCAGTTTATTCTGACTTGGTTTGTCCCTCCACGTGCAATTGGGGGACTTGCACGTGAGGGGGAGTGTTAAGCATGATAACATTGTTGGGTCCCGTTCTCTAACAACTTAAGCTTTTAGAGTAGATGGTAACTTAAAATACTTAATATCCAAGAAATGTGTGGCTGTATCATTTTAAGTACATAGTCATTATGTGGGGTAAGTTAGATTTTTCATGGCTTTGGTGATGATAGAAGTGTTTGTACCTTCTTTGCTGTCAATCTGGTAAGGTGTGTGAGAGATCTCTGTCTGGTTCTGGTGCTGGCCCAAGTGCAGCAGCTGCTTCTCAGTTCATAAGAGGTGAAATGCTTCCAAGTGGGTACTTGATTCGGCCATGTGATGGTGGAGGGTCGATAATCCATATAGTTGATCACCTGAATCTTGAGGTTAGATCTCGAGCAACTGGCTCCTTTTTTATCTCACAATGTGGCGCAACTTGTTTAATAGCATTTTCATTTCCCAGGCTTGGAGTGTGCCAGAGGTGCTGCGCCCACTTTATGAATCATCAAAAGTGGTAGCCCAGAAGATGACTATCGCGGTAAGTAACAAATTTTTTATTGTTATTAGAAGCAGTTTAAACGGTTGGTGGTGTTATTTTGCTCTAAGAGCTTTATGATACAGTAGACAAAAGGTCCTTCGTCCTCCAAGTAGATTTTGCCTCATTCCATACTACAGCAAGTTTTTGTTATGCATTGCCTCGTACTTAGATCTTTCTCCATTTGCAGTACGTGAATGTGTCCCTTACTTCCTAAATAAGTCGATTCATCCTGCACCCCCCTCTCCCAGCCCTGGTCCCCACCCACACACCAGAGAAATAGAAAGAACACTGGAATATGTAAACCGGGGAAAAAATGGTTATCTTCAAGGCTTCCAATTTTCCTGGCATTATCATCTGTATTCTGCCCCTGCCATTACTATATCCAAGTAATCATAGAATCTAAACTTATGTCCTGAGAAACAGACAATAATTATAGCCTCAGCTAGTAAACATTTCTTCTGAAAAAAGTTACAAGATGGAAAAGAGGTTGTAACCATATGGTTATTGTCCTTTAACGTGGTTATTCAAAGAAACTCATAGGCTTCTCAAACATGTTCACTGGGAGGCGTGACATGCGGCTTATGGGCATAAAATATCATGCTCAGGGCGCAATTAACTTGTCTCACTCTGCCCAGAGGAAAAATGAATCATAAGATAACATGAGCAGTTCTGCATTGTAGGCACTACGCTACATCAGGCAAATTGCTCAGGAGACAAGTGGTGAGGTGGTATATGGTCTGGGCAGGCAACCAGCTGTTCTTCGAACTTTTAGTCAAAGGCTAAGCAGGTAGCTGCATGTTTATTGTTTCTGACACTTCTAGTTGATGATTGACTGAATATCTTTCTTGGAGGAATGTGTGGCTCAGTTTAGTTGTAGATGTTCTAACATCTTGTATATTTCTGTTTTTATCTTCTCTTCTTTCTAATAGAGGCTTCAACGATGCCATAAATGGGTTCAATGATGATGGCTGGTCACTGATGAACTGTGATGGTGCCGAAGATGTGATTGTTGCTGTTAATTCTACCAAGAATCTGGTCACTTCTTCTAATTCCCTTCCGTTGCTCGGTGGTATTCTTTGTGCAAAGGCATCCATGCTACTTCAGGTGGGTTTTTGTATAGCCATCATTTTGATGCTTTACTAAACTTTCAAATTAGGGACTTGTTAGACTGTATTTTCAATAATTACAGTATCCAGTGCACTCTTGTGGCATGGCACCTAACTCTATTTTCATCCTTCATTTAAGTATTTGACCGACTGGTGAAGTTCCGACTCAAGATTGGTTTCTTTGAGAGTAGGTTGAATGTTAAGCAGTATCCTACACTTTTCTTATTAATCTTATGGTCTACTTGCAAATTTTATGTATGTGAAGTTCTGAAGCCCTTGGTTATCTGAAATATTTGAGGATAAATTCAAGAATGAAACTTACTCTTTCTCTTGGATTTGACTGGAAAATAAATGCCTTTAACCTTTTTTCATTCTTCATGCCAGAATGTTCCTCCTGCAGTGCTGGTTCGCTTCCTGAGGGAGCACCGCTCAGAATGGGCTGACTTTAATGTTGACGCCTATTCTGCTGCTTCATTAAAAGCTAGCTCGTACACATATCCAGGAATGAGGCCCACAAGATTTACCGGGAGTCAAATCATTATGCCACTTGGTCAAACAATTGAACATGAAGAGGTTTGGACTTTAGCACTGCCTTCATATTCCTTTTTTCCAGTTCTTCCTTCTCTGTACGCTAAAAAACTTCCAGAAATGGTTTCGAATAGTTTGATACTTGTGGTAAATGAATATTTTCTTAAACCGGAATAGATTAAAAATCAAATTCAGCACGGCATAAAAAGTTAATCTCTCTCCCTCTCCCTCCCTCTCAAACTTTATTACTGTATTGCAGATGCTTGAAGTAATTCGGCTTGAAGGGCACTCATTTGGTCAAGAAGATGCTTTCATATCGAGAGACATTCATCTCTTGCAGGTGTTTACTTCAGTACGTTGACTATAGTATATGGATAGGAAATTTAGAGCAGTTATCAAGTTGAATTGAGAAACTTAAGAGGTTTGCTCTCTTTTTCAGTTGTGTAGCGGAGTTGATGAGAATGCCGTGGGAGCCTGCTCTGAACTTGTTTTTGCTCCAATTGACGAAATGTTTCCAGATAATGCTCCGCTGCTACCATCTGGCTTCCGTATTATTCCATTGGATTCCAAATCAGTTGAGTTCAACTTTCTACAACTGAATGTCAATTCCTGCTTCATGTGGGTTGTTTTAAAAATTCATCAGTTGATTTCTGATATAGCAAATGGTTTGCTGATTAGCTTATTATTGAAATTGGAACCAGAATGACAGCACAGTGAGGCAACTAGTATGATTTCTTTGATTTAAGAGTACTCTAGTTTTGGATGTTGAATTTTAGTGGTGAACATGTATTTAGAGTGGGAAACGATTCATGAAGCTGACACAAACTAGTGTAGAACTTCGTCTGGTTTACTTTTTGCCACTGGACTACTAATGGATTTTGTTATTCAGGGTGATGTGCAGGACACATTAACCACACATCGGACTCTGGATCTGACATCCAGTCTTGAAGTTGGGCCAGCAACAAATCAAACTGCCGCTGACAAGTCCTCATCTTACAACTTGCGATCTGTTCTAACTATAGCCTTCCAGTTCCCTTTTGAGAACAATCTACCTGACAATGTTGCTACAATGGCTCGCCAGTATGTCCGAAGTGTTATTGCTTCTGTGCAGAGGGTTGCTATGGCCATATCTCCCTCTGGATTGGGCCCTACTGCAGGGCCGAAGCTCTCTCCAGGCTCTCCAGAAGCTCTAACTCTAGCTAGTTGGATCTGTCAGAGCTATAGGCAAGTTCTACTTGTACTTCTTATTCTTTGTCACTAATATGAATTAAGTTACAATCCACAGAAGCTGTGAAAGTATCCTCATTGATTTCTTCTTCTTGCTGTTGTTCTGTTTGTTCGCCATCCTTCCCACAGTTACCATTTAGGGGCAGAGTTGCTGAAATCTGACTCTCTGGGCGGTGACTCACTCTTGAAAAATCTTTGGCATCATCAGGATGCCATTTTGTGCTGCTCTTTGAAGGTATGACACAGTATCAAGAGCACATTGCCTTCTACGTTTTATTAATCTTAATAAGGGAAGCTCATAATTTGTACTGTGATACCAAATCCGTCTCATTGAGCTCATAACTTGCACTGACGTTATAGGAAGAGACTATTTCCACCCCTTTGTTTAAAAAACACTTTGAGCAATAAAAGACAAGATTGTGTCACCTATCATCGACTATGAAGTTGGTAGTTGACAAAGTTTTATCCAAATAGAAACGAGGCTGAATTTGGAAATTTAACATCTAAGAACTAGGCTTTATAAATCTTGGCCGAATGCGATATCATAGTGAGCAGCTGAAGAATATGGTGCTTATATTGGGAAATATTTTTCTGGGTTCTTTCTGAGCTGAGTATGGATCTCATGGTCGGTAATGAAGCAGGGTCGCTGATAATTAGTGCCCTCTCTCTCTTCTTTTGTGGGTTTTGCAGTCGCTGCCAGTCTTCATATTTGCGAATCAGGCAGGGCTTGACATGCTGGAGACAACTTTAGTGGCTTTACAAGATATCACATTGGATAAGATATTTGATGACTCTGGGCGCAAGGCATTGGGTTCTGATTTTGCCAAGATAATGCAACAGGTACGCTATGCAGGGAAAAAAGAACTTGTAATTGGACTCCTTGATTTCGTTTCCTCTTATGATGGTCAGTCTTTGTATGCAGCAAGAAGCATAGATTTTCATGTTAATATATGCAAAAGAGGGTTTAGTCTAATTACAGATGTCATTCACACCTCCAAAGCTTTAAACACCTTCTGATATAAACTCTCTGTTCCTGAAAGGTTTTTAAACCACTAATATATGGAGCTGATCTACTTTCGAGTGTAAGTGATATCCGGCAGTACTCTCTTCTGTACTGTGATATATCATTTATGACCCAGTCTTGCACAACCTTGAACTTATAAGGAGTTGGGTCATCTCAAAGGACTTAAAGCAAGCAAGCCAATTTGTCGTTTGAGATGGCTAGTTGGCTGAAACGTTGAATCTTTCAATTTGTTTTTTCTCAGGGATCTGCCTACTTGCCTGGTGGAATCTGCATGTCAACAATGGGGCGACATGTTTCATATGAACAAGCCATATCGTGGAAAGTCCTTGCTGCAGATGAAAATACTCTCCATTGCCTTGCCTTCTCTTTCGTCAATTGGTCTTTTGTGTGAAATATAGCTTCCCTCTTCCCACAGTGAATACCAAAAGCCAGAAGGTCGCATTTGGAAAGAAATAGTTTTCTACTATTTAAACCCCACCAAGTATGCCTATGATATGTCTCCTACTGCCAAAATTTTGTTTTCTTGATGAAACACTTGGAGGGTGGAGCTTCCCAACAGAGTTTATCCTTGTAGTGCCTAGAAGTTTTAAGTTATTTGAAGTAAATGAAAGTTAATTTCCTCTCAGTTGTAAAAACACAATCGTTTCTAGCTCTTTATGATATTACTAGGACCCGTAGCAGTGGGAGTAGCTTCTCTATTAAGAACTTTTGTCCATAGTTAGCAGAGCACGCTGGTGTATCGAAACTTTTACCTTCTTTAATACTGTATGTTGGTACTTTTGGTCTACCCTAGGAAATGAGTTGCCTTTTCTCTATTGGCCCCTCCTTTTTGTGAAGGCACACTTTTTTCCGTTACTCAGGCGTGTATTACTTATTTCAGTTAAAGTTTGACTCCAGTGAAAAGGGTCAATGTAAAAGTGTTGAAGTATGCGAGTGGTCAATGCATTACTGGAATTTACTGATTGTGACGAAGTTTTATTATATCTGCGAATTTGTAATATGCTCAATTTTGTAACTTCCTTTAGTACCTCGTGAAGGCAAAACTTGCTGCAGCGGTGAGTAAACATGGCCATAGCATCAGCACAGGGCGGAGCGTCCACCAAACATGGCCATATTGTCAGCAACAAAACTTTACCCCCTCCACTGCTACTATACCCAATTTTCTGGACCAGAGCGATGACTGTTCTAAGCTGAAAAACTTTCGTGCCAAAATTGATCTGGAATATGATAAATTCACCTCACATTCTGATGGCTCGAATCTTCACGGCCGAATACTGCAGAACCTCCGCACTCCTCCATCAGACTACCTCAAGAACCTGTTTGTGGGCTTGGAAAGGAATCAAGGCACGTGCCCAAACTCTTCGCAAAGGATCTATGATCTATCTGGTGAATAGGAAACGGAAACTCAATCGATATTGGGAAAGACCACTGGATTCCATATTTCCCTCCTGCTAAGCTTTGAGAGTCGATTTCCTCTTTTGTTCAAATGGCAGTGTCTCAATCCTCATCCACAATGGATTCTCGAACTCTTCCGCCCTCTGAGGACTTATTCCCGAACACATTGTCAATATCATTCTTGGGCTTTCGAGATAGGCTTACTTGGATCTCTGATGACAAAGGGGATTTCTCGCTTTCATCCGCATTAGTTTAGCAAGAAAACAAAAGACCACCTTGGTTCTCAAAATCGTTTAACCCAAAGCTTTCCCTCTAAAGTCCGGAATTCCATATAAAATTGGGAAAAATAGAGAATGACCCCATCTACTTTATACGTTGTGCGTTTTGTCCCCTTTCACTTCAAACTTAAGTACTAAACCCTCCCACAATTTAAGAAAATGGGTACGGTTGACGAAAATCATCCAAGTTAGCTGCGTTTTTTGGAAGGAAAGGCATGGCGCCCAAAAAGTATTTTTTAAAGACCAAAATGCCCTTGTACTCCCCCTTTATAACACAAAACTCCATCCCTTACCCTCATTTCTTCCACTACCAGCCTTCCAGCGCAGCCTCTTTTTTTCCTCTACCAACATCCCAACTACATTTTGGTTCTCTACCGACATTTCCATGCCATGATGGATCATAGTGCCATGTAAGAGCGAGGAATCAACATGCGGCTATGCCACTGTGGTGTTCTAGCTCCGGTGAAAACCTCATTCATTGTTCAAAACTTTGGAAGAAGGTTTTTTTGGTGTGCTATGTATGGGGTATGTAATATAATTATGATTTCCCTAATTTTTAAAAATATAATTGATTTTCCTAATTTTTCAAGTTTTTGTTGTTCTAGATCCAGGGAAATTGTGGATATTTGATTGGATTGATCCTCCAATATTCTGAAAAGTGAGTGAAGTTCTTATCAATATGTTAGCCAACATCAAACAGCTTGAAGAAGAATTGGTTACATCTCATAAAAGGGAAAGGCTTTACAAGAAAGCCTTAGTTGGAACCGTTGTTATGCTAATCTTTGTACTGTTAGTTAAGAAGATCTAGTTGAAAAATTTGTAAAACTTTGCAACAGTGCTATTTTCAATTTTTAATTGTACTGTAAATGTGTTATGTAATGCAAATCTAACCTCTGTAATGCAAATGTGTAATGCAAATCTGTCCTATGTAATGCAAATGTATTATGTAATGCAAATACAATGTTGTTTGTGAACATGTTTTAAGTGTTAACCCACATAAAAAAAATTGTGAAAAACTAACCACTAATACCAACCAAATGCAATTTGAAACCACCTGTTTGAAACATCACCATAAAAACCGCCAACCAAATGCAATTTCCAACAAGTAAAGTACATCCAAACCAAAGTCATCAGAAATCTATACAAACATCTAACAAGTAAACCATATCAAAATCTAAAGTAAAAAGTACCCAGAGTTTCCAACAGTTTCCAAATCTAACAAGTTTCCAACATTTCCAACAAGTAAACCATAAAAATATCTAAAGTAAAGTACATCCCATCTTTATCATCCAACTACTTCTTGCCACATGACCCTTCTTCCCTCCAATAGTTGATTGCTTTGCAATTGAATCCCTCTGTCTCTTTTTATCAGCAGCCTTTATCCTTTGTTGCCTTCTCAAAGCAGCTTCGAGTAATACTTGTTCTCTTGATGTCTCAACAGATTGCAACATGTTACATAAATAGTAAGACAAAGTGAAATATTAAAGCAATTTACTAAGTGAAGGTATATTGTAACCTGCTAAGAGTAGCATCAGGTGTTGAAGCAACATTAGCACTAGCATTAGAAGTCCCCTAGGCCAAACAAGGTGGCAAATTTTTGGACACAGTTGCGGCAGAAGCAAATCTAGCCCCTGTTGCAGCATCAACCATAGGTGGTGTAGCAACAACATGTTCAATTGTTGGTCGTTCACTAGCAGTATCATGAGGTGCCATATGGTTTGGAGTGCCAATCATTTTTGGTGCAAATCTTCCCATCAGTTATTCTCTATTCTTCTTGATAACACCCTTTTCATTTCTCAGTGGACTGTGCTTGTTACCTGCAGTTGCATTTGCACTAGCACTAGCACTTGCACTTGCCCTAGCACTAGCACTAGCACTAGCACTTGTACTTGCACTTGCCCTTAACCTTGCCCTTGCATGTGCAGTATCAGTGGCACTAGCATTGGCATTAGATACCCAGTTATAAATAATAATGCTGTAAGTTCTTTGTAATATCTCAAACTTCGGGAGCCGATTAAAATAACCATTTGGGCTCCAAAAAATAAACGGACAATAATTTTGAGCAATACTCGGGTATTAGAAGCTTGTGGAAGCTTAAAAGAATTTTGGGGTAAAAATGTAAAATTTGAAATTTTAGGGATATTTTTGTAATTTTTGAAAATTAGAGGGGCTATTTTGCAAATTTTGAAAATTGGTTACAAGATGGTGCCACCTCCTCCTTGGTTATTTGATGACTAATGAAATAAATTATAAAATAATAAATTAGGATAAGATCTTTAAGTGAAGAAAGAAAATAAAAAGAAGAAAAAAACAAACAAACAAAAAACCAAAAGAGGAAACTTTCCCTTTCGGGAAAGAAGAAGAACAAAACAGAGAAAGAAGGAAACAGAGGGAAAATCGGGAATTTCGGGTAGCAAATTCGAGAAAGAGAAAGAGAGAGATTGAAGAGAAGTTCAAGGTTAATCTTCCTCTTCCTTCCTAATATGCAAATTCAATTTTTGTGAGTGTGTTTGAGCTTGGTGCAAGGTGCGGGAGTGCCATGAACATGGCTGGGCAGCCATGGTGTGGTTCATATGCTTGAGTGTTTTCGGATGAAGAATTGGGGTGAAACCTTGTTGGAATCGTGGACATGAGGCCTAAAATAACAAAGAAAAACGAAACTAATTAGGGTTTCGTAATTGGTGGGAGTTCAGTGTGCGTGGGTGTGTGTTCTTCAATTTGATTAATGGGTTTGAATTTAATTGGTGTAATTGTGTAAATTGAAAGGGTTTAGGGCATTAATGTATAGTTTGTAATGAATTTTAGTGGTTAAAGTGCATAAAAGTGAGGAATTTAGGGGTGATTGAAGAGGAATGTGCCCAGGTGTGCTTCGGCTGGAGGTTGAAGACGAAATGTGTGTGTTTGAAGGTGATATAGTAGGTGTCTTGATTTGAACAGTATTGGTAATTGCCACTAAAGGTAAAAAAATCAATTAATCAAATTTTCTCACAAATTTTCATAAATAGTTAGGAGCAAAATTAGACAAAGTCCAAAAATGTAATCCCAAATATTTTTACGAGACCTACGCTCTGGAATTTTTTGAAAATTTTTGGTGTTCGCGAAGAGCGCTAAATTGGGGTACCGATTAAAGAACTATATCAAATTATTTAGCATAGAAAACCTAACATTTTTATTCTGAAAATTTTATGGAAACCTTATTATACTGATATGTTTCATATTATAAAATTTCAGGTCATTCTGAGGCCGATAAGTATTTTCGGGTCATTATACTGGCCTTTTAGCGCTCGGTCCAGACACCGATTCCGGATTTTCGGGCGAAAAATTTTTAAAATACTTTTTAGTCCAGAAATAACATAGGGATGCTTAAAATAGCGGTTTAATATATTTTTTAGATTTGTTCGGTGCCGGAAACCCCCAGGGGTGTTTTGGTAATTTATCGCCCCGAAGGGGTATTTTGGTAATTTTACCTATAAGAGATATTTTGAAGTAAATTTACATACAAAAATATTATTTTAGTAACTTTGCTTATGAAAAAGTCATTTTGAGAATTAAAGTGTACGGGGGTGTTTTGGTAATTTGCCACCCGAAAGGGTATTTTGGTAATTTGACCTAAGAAAGGTATTTTTGCATAAATTTACATATGGGAAGCTTATTTCAGCTATTCTACTTATGGGAAGACCATTTTGATAATTTAAGTCCGAGATTTGGTAATTTTACACCCTAGGGGCGTTTCAGTAATTTTACATACTCGGTGAGGGGAGGTTCATTTTGGGAGCATGTGTGAGTTCGAATTGAGTTATACTTTTCTTCTGTAGGCTGTATTCTAATGGTTCGATTATTCCGTTTAGGTTAAAGCTAAAGACTTCCGGTTAGGATAATTTAACTACGGATCCAGGTAAGGGATTCTATCTGAACCTTGGGTAAGGACTTTCGTCCGAACCCTTATTTTGATAACTCGTACTCGTAAGTACTCATTTGATTTATTTATGGCTAATGCCGAACTCTAAATTCTGTATGGCTATCAGCATGTTATTGCCCATAAAACCCTAATATTGAACCTAACTCAATTATTTGAAATTCTTGTGATGTTCGCATGTATTGCATGCTGAGCAAAGTTGATTATTGTCTGTATCCATTCTTCTGAATTGTTATGTCCAAATCTGATATCTATTCGTAACCGTTTTGTTTATCTGTAATTTTTCTTCTGAAAATTTTGGTTTCTTCTGAAAATTCTGAATGCCGACTTATGTCAGTATGATTATTGTTATTGGAATCCAAATTGATTTCGGTGATTGAGCTTATATTAAAGCTCACTGATATTGTTAATTTTCTATGTTGGCCTGGGTTATCTGTTCTGTTCTGAGGCAAGCGTTATAAGGCTGGTCTGAATTCTGCATGGAATGCAGGCTAGTACCTAAATGGACTAGTAATTATTCTAGTACGTCATGCATGTGTACATTCTGTTAGCGTGCCGAATGGCATTGCAATCGCCCAGGGTCAACATTGATTTTTTTATTTTCTCTGTTCTGTATATTGCCGTGACTGCTACGGTAATAACTAAAAAGTATTCTCTGAAATAATTTGTGCATGGGTTGAAATCCCTTGAGAAATTCAGTGTATTTCGAAAAGAGCTATTTTCAGATGATCTGTGTACGTTTAATATATCGCAAGAAAACTCTATTGTATTTTGAAGATGATCTTTTATTAATCGTTATGGAACCCATCATGGGTATTATTGTTTATTTTGGTATCTGTTTCTGTGAATTTCGATCATTTTGAGAATCATTGAGTATTTTTGACCGTTTGAAGTATTCTGGAAATCTTTATCAGTTGGATTCTTGGAATCATTTTGTAATCCTGTTGGAAGTCCTTGTGCGACCTTACTGAGCTCTCAAAAGCTCACCCTTCGTTTGATTCCCTTTTGCAGGTGACGATAAGCTGTAGCAGATTCGGGAATGGGTTAGAGTCTGCGTGAGGTTCCGGTGAGCCCATCACCACTGTATAGTAAGACCCCTGCGCGGGTCGGTACTGATAAATTGTTCTTAGGAAATTTGAATTGCGAAGAACCTAAGCTGTAATAGTTTAAGCTAAGCAATTATGATCCAGTATTTTGAGAAATCTGAGTTGATGCTGAGTTAGATGATTTGGAATATGTGTTAGTGAACAGGTTTGACAGATTTGATGTGATCCGGTAGGTTAACGACCCGGGAGTTCGGGGCGGCGGAGCTCCGGATTTTCGGGGGCGTTACATTCTTACCCTAGGAATGGAATATAATAAGTTAAAAATTACTATTACTTTGATGCTTACATTTGCAAAAGTTGACTGTGTTCCACTGCCTATTCCTGCCTCCCTTGTATTGCCACTAGAACTCTATATAGGCAAAATGAGGGTGTTAACATAGATAAGTTTTAACTAACAATTATAATATCGCAAAAAACTAAAAATTACAAAAAATTTACCTGACCACCTTTCTTTCTTGACAATCTAGAGTTGGGGTGAAGTGGTGTAACGACCCGATCCACCCCCCACCACAGGGCAATGCCTCCCTCAAAAGGGCTAGCCAAGTAGGTACTTATGAGTTCATAGGCAGGGTCTTATAAGGCTAATCGCAAACTCTCCCACAATCGATGTGGGATATTACAATCTCCCCACCTGATCACACATAGCCCAGAATCTTCCTCTCTAGCCAATGTGGGATATACCCAGCTCACCCTTCGTTGCCCCAACCATCCTCTTGATGTGGGATATACCGGGGCTTGCCTTCGTTTCCCCCAACCATCGGCAACCCGACTGGATACCCCAGCCCGAGCTTTCGAGAGTCGGCTCTGATACCATTTGTAACGACCCGATCCACGCCCCACCACAGGGCAATGCCTCCCTCAAAAGGGCTAGCCAAGTAGGTACTTATGAGTTCCTTGGCATGGTCTTATAATGGTCATCTCATACTATTCCACATCCGATGTGGGATATTACAATCTCCCCTTCTTATACCTTAGCGTCCTCACACATAGCCCAGAATCTTCCTCTCTAGCCAATGTGGGATATACCGGACTCACCCTTTGTTGCCCCAACCATCCTCTTGATGTGGGATATACCCGGGCTTGCCTTCGTTTCCCCCAACCATCAGCAACCCGACTGGATACCCCAGCCCAAGCTTTCGAGAGTCGGCTCTGATACCATCTGTAACGACCCGATCCACGCCCCACTACAGGGCAATGCCTCCCTCAAAAGGGCTAGTCAAGTAGGTACTTATGAGTTCATAGGCAGGGTCTTATAAGGCTAATCGCAAACTCTCCCACAATCGATGTGGGATATTACAAGTGGTCCTTTGCAGCTTCTCATATTATGGCCAACCTCTAAGCACTTGGCACATGTCATGACCCTGCCCCTCCTTGAAATGTTATTCTCACCTCTTGGCACATCACCACTCCTTCTTCTCAACTTCTTTGGTCTGTCAGCTGGTTTCCTAAAATGTGGTGGGGCAAGTGGATCAAGACCAGTCTTCACCCAATACCTCCCACTAGGTACTGGGTGAATCATGCTAGCATAAGCCTGTAGGTAGGTTTCCTTGCTGTAAAAAGGGTGAATATATGACTCTGGTGTCTCCCTGTTTAGGAAGATTGAAGCCACAACATGCTTGCATGGTATTCCTATTAATTGCCACATCCCACAGCTACAAGTGATTGCTCTCAAGTCCACCAATATTGTTGTATCATAGCACTCTACCTCAAACTCGAATCTTCCACTCCACCCAGCAAAATAACACTTTGATGCCTCCTTAATATTCTCCAGTTTCTCCAAAATCTTAGGACAAATGGATCCATGGTATTGCTCCATCCCCCTCTTCTTAACTTGGATCCTTGTCATCAAATGCTTCCTAATCCACTCCAACATGTTCACTATAGGGAGTTCTCTAGCTTCAAGTATGTAACTGTTAAAACTCTCTGTTAAGTTATTAACCAAAATATCACACTTAGAAGCTGTTCCAAAATGTGACCTTGTGCATAACTTTGGGTCTATGTCACTCAACCACTTCAAAATACTGTCATCTTTATCCACAGTCTTGATCTTTTTAATCCAGTCATTGAAATCATCCTTGTTACTTGCTCTAGCTGCACCCCACAACAAGTCATTTAACTCTTTACCTTTGAACTTCTCCCTAAAATTAGAATACATGTGCCTCATGCAATATCTGTGTTTAACATTTGGCATTAAGTCATTAAAAGTCTCAACAAGGCCTTTTTGTTTGTCAGAAATGAAAACCCACCCCTTTTCCTCAACCCCACCAATGTCATCAATCAAAGTTTTCATAAACCACATCCATGACTACTTTGTTTCTGCTTCAACAACAACAGCAATTGGAAACATAGTCATTGCCATCTCTGCCTACAGCACCCAACAACTTTCCCCCAAAAACACCTCTGAAAAAGCAGCCATCTAGACCTCTAATGGGCCTACAACCCTTCAAAAATCCTGACTTCAGTGCTTCAAAACAAATATACATCCTTTGAAATACAGGTGGATGATCAATTGATAGCCTCTCTGTACAAATAACCACACTTGTCCCTGGGTTTTTGCTCCTAAGTGTCTCCCCATAATCCCACAACCTTGAATAATGCATCCTATGGTCCCCCTCAATTATTTCCCTAGCTGTCCTTTTTGTTCTATACAACTGAAACCTACTAACTTCTGCATTAAAATCCTTCTTTACATTGGTTTTCATAGACATAATCTTCCGATTAGGGTCATCTCTTAACCTCTCCAAATATTGCTCAGAAATGAACCTCGAGGTAACCAGATGGTTGTCAAAGTCTCTACCACAGGTATGTTTGTTGTTGAAACTCTTAATTTGAAATGTTTGTGCCCTGTTCATCGGGGAAGCATGTAATCTTCACTTACACCCACCATCATTGTAATATCCCACATCGATTGTGGGAGAGTTTGCGATTAGCCTTATAAGACCCTGCCTATGAACTCATAAGTACCTACTTGGCTAGCCCTTTTGAGGGAGGCATTGCCCTGTGGTGGGGCGTGGATCGGGTCATTACAGATGGTATCAGAGCCGACTCTCGAAAGCTTGGGCTGGGGTATCCAGTCGGGTTGCTGATGGTTGGGGGAAACGAAGGCAAGCCCGGGTATATCCCACATCAAGAGGATGGTTGGGGCAACGAAGGGTGAGTCCGGTATATCCCACATTGGCTAGAGAGGAAGATTCTGGGCTATGTGTGATTGAGCCTTAGCGAGGACGCTAAGGTATAAGGAGGGGAGATTGTAATATCCCACATCGGATGTGGAATAGTATGAGATGACCCTTATAAGACCATGCCAAGGAACTCATAAGTACCTACTTGGCTAGCCCTTTTAAGGGAGGCATTGCCCTGTGGTGGGGCGTGGATCGGGTCGTTACAATCATCTTTGCGCCAATACTTACAGCACACAGTTATCCTCTTACTCTCATTTTTTTTATAAACAAAATCGTAACCTCTCTTCACATTTCACTCCTTCAGAGCCTTCCTAAAAATTTGTGGATTTGCAAACTTTATTCCCAAAACTAGATTTGGTCCTTCATGACAACTAAACCATATTTCTTCATTGAACTCTGGATATTTAGGCCCCCGTTCATTTTCAGTTTCCTCACTTCCTGAACTCCTAAGTTTATCTTCATTATCACCATCACTATACCACTGCCCTTCCCCTACATTTACATTGACTGTAGGGACATGCTCTTCAACACCTTCCTTAAAGATGTCATCATCCTGAGGCCCTCTTTCTATCCCTTCACTAAACTCAGGTAAATCAGCTTCAGCAGCCTCAGCTGAAGTCTCAGCAGCCTCAACGCCTCAGTAGCCTCAGCTTTAGCCTGTTCAAACTGCCCATCAGTTGTTTCACCCATGTCATCATCACTTAAATGAACATCCTTTAAACCATCTTCTACATCATCACCCACATGTACATCTTTTCCACTTCCACCTTCAGTGTCATCTGCCTGTGTAACATCCCCATCCCCAACTTCCATTTCATCTTGGTCCCCATTATTATTTTCAATCAGCAATATATCCCCAACTATGACATTCCCATCACTACCAACAACTTGTAAAGGATCTACCCTCTCCACATATAGAGGAACCATATCAGTGGACTTATAATATTCAAGCATTAACATCACACCATAATCATCAGTTATCAGCCTTAAACCTGATCTAAAATTGTTACGCCCCCGAAAATCCGGAGCTCCGCCGCCCCGAACTACTGGGTCGTTAACCTACCAGATCACATCAAACCTGTCATATCTGTTCACTAACACATACTTTACAACATCTAATCCAATGATATCTCAAAATTCTTCAAATGCAAGCTTACAAGGTTGTTCGAACTCAAACTGTTAAAATCTAAGTTCTTTACAACTCGAGTCCTTATGAATGAATCGACAGTACCGACCCACGCAGGGGCCTCATTACTTAGTAGTGATGGGCTCACCGGAACCTCACGCAGACTTTAACCCATTCCCGAACCTGCTACAACTTATCATTACCTGTAGAATGGAGCCAAAAGAAGGATGAGCTTTTGGGAGCTCAGTAAGGTCGTACAAGGACTACAAAAGATATTATAACACAACTCCGAAAAATCCAACCGACGATGATTTTCAAGACACTTCGAACGATCAAAATTCAATAATTACCCAAAATGAGCAAAGTTCATCATAAATAGATACCAAAATAAATATTAACAATCAGAACAGATCCAAAACGATCAATAAAAGATCCTTTTCAAGTCCGCATTTCCAAGTACCACGAAAATTTCCCTTGCTCAAGGGATTTCAATCCGAGCAGAAATTCATTTCGAAAATACAGCAAGATTTTCCGAGGGATTTTAACCCAAGCAGAAATCAAATCAGATAATACGATAAAGGCTTGTCAGGGAATTTCAACCCAAGTACAAATCCTTCTAACTAAGTACAATGAATGTTTGTCAAGGACTTTCAACCCAAGCACAAATCATTCTAGCTAAAGAAAATCAAAAATCTATGTTGATCCTGGGTGATTGCAATGCCATTATGGCAAGCTCATATAGTGTACTCATGCATGATGTACTAAAATAATTACTAGTCCACTTGGGTACTAGCCTGCGTTTCATGCAGGATTTAACCAGCCTTATACCGCCTCCCCACTAAACAGATACCTAGGTCAACACAAAAATTAACAATATCAATGAGCGTTAACATAAGCTCATATCCCCGAAATCAATTCGGGTTCTCATAACCATAATCATACTGACATAAGTCAGCATTCGGGATTTTCAGAAGAAAAATCACTGATAAACAACAAAACGACTACGAATAATTATCGAATAAAATCACAACAATTCAGAAGAAGGGATACAGACAATTATCAAATTTGCTCAGCCCGCAATAACATGCGAGCATCACAAGATTTTCAAATAACCGATTCAGGTTCAACATTAGGGTTTTCTGGGCAAGAACATACTGATATCAATACATAACTTCAGAGTGCGACATTAGTCATAAGTAATTCAAAGGAGTACTTACGAGTACAAGTAATCAAATAAGGGTTCGGAAGGAAGTCCTTACCCAAGGTTCAGATATAATCCCTTACCTGGATTCGCAGCTAAATTATCCTAACCGGAAGTTTTTAGCTTTAACCTAAACGGAATAATCGAATCATTAGAACACGGCCTACAGAACAAGATTATAACTTAATATGAACTCACACATACTCCCAAAATAAACCCCCCTCTCCGAGTATGTAAAATTACCGAAACACCCCTAGGGTGTAAAATTACCAAAATAGTCTTCTCATGAGTAAAATCATTACAACAACCTTACCATATGCAAATTTATCAAAAAATACATTTCTTAGGTCAAATTACCAAAATACCCCTTCGGGTAGAGTTGTCAAACGGGCCGGGCGGCCCGTGGGCTGGCCCGGCCCGGCCCCATCCATGAACAGTAGCGGCCCAGCACAAGCGGGCTTGGGGCCTGGGCCTGGACCAGGCCTTCAGTTTCTGCGAAAAAGCCCGGCCCGGCCCGAAGTCGGCCCGGTTCTGGCCCGGGTCTGGCCCGGTTTTGGCCCTACCACTTGTTTGAATTTTTTGCTTTTCCCCCCCTTTCTTCCACCCCTTTTCCAAAATTCCACTTTTACCCCCCCCCCCCCAACAGCATTGTTATGTGTTAAGATTTTATTAATAAAGCTCACCAAGAAGAGTATGAAAATGTTTAACATATAATAAAAAATATAATGGCTAACAAATAAATATGTATATACATACATACATATATATGTATATTACTTATAATGAAATAAAAGGATAAAGATTAGGTTCGTTAAATTGTGAATATTGCCTAGAGATGAAATTTAAAATTGAATAACAAGAAAAAAAAAAAAAGGGCCCGGGCCCGGCCCAAGCCCGGCCCTAGATATTGGGCCTAGGGCCAGGGCCTGGACTGGGCCTAGGTTTGCCTTCGGCAGGCCCGGCCCGGCCCGATTGGCAGCCCCACTGGCCCGGCCCTGGCCCGGCCCCACAGCAGGCCCGATGGGCTTGGGCTGGGCCGGCCCAAGCCCGACCCTTTGACATCTCTACCTTCGGGGTGGCAAATTTCCAAAATACTCCTCGTTACACTTTAATTCTCAAAATGACTTTTTCGTAAGCAAAGTCACTAAAATAATCTTACTGTATGTAAATTTACTTCAAAATACCTATTATAAGTAAAATTACCAAAATACCCCTTTAGGGTGGTAAATTACCAAAACACCCCCACCAGAAAATCTCAAAAATATCTTAAAACGCTATTTTAAACATCCTGATGTTATTTCTGGCCTAAAAATTATTTTAGAAATTTTTCGCCCGAAAATCCCGAATTGGTGTCCGGACCGAGCGCTAAAAGGCTAGTTTCGCAAAAAATACCTATTGGTCTTAGAATGGCCCGAAATTTTAGAATATGAACCATATTAGTAAAATAATATTTTTCTAAAATTTTAAAATCAAAATAACTTGGTTTGCTATGCTAAATAATTCGATAAAGTTTTTTAATTGGTACCCCGATTTAGCGCTCTTTGCGGATCCCAAAAATTCCTGAAAAATTCCAGAATGTAGTTCTCGTAAAAATATTGTGGGTTACTGTTTTGTACTTTGTATACTTTTGGTCCTAACTATTTATAATAAATCGTGCAAAAAAACTGTCCAAATAAAATTTCTAGCATTAGCGACAAACACACTACTATTCGAATCATAACACCTAGCATTTCACCTTCACCACACACACTTATCTTCTTCCCTTGTTCTTCTTCACTGTCGCAGCCATTATGCACACCCAATTCGCATACACCTACCTGAAATCTGGCCAACCCACTTAATCACTCTTCTAGCACATAATTTACATACTACACATAATTTACACACATATATGCTCTATCACCCATGATCACACACGCCCGAAACACACGCACACTCACTATCACTGAAACACGCAGTTGTTTCACACTGGAACACCTATGCTGCTGCTGCTGCTTCCCATACCCCTCTTCCCTTCACCAATTCACGTACAAAACGCACGAGCTACCCAGGTTCCATCCCCCACTACTCAATGAATCTACACACTCAATACCCACACCTACGGGAATCACAACCGAATTACTCATAATCAGATTACATGGAGGTTATCTTGAGAAAATTTTTTCCATCTTTTCCCATTTCTTTTATTTCTTTTTTTCCCCTTATCCAATCTATTATTAAATAGTTTAATTTAGCTTAGTCATTAACCTAGTAGGAGGTGGCCAACTTAAATAAAAAGTTCCTAATTTACTTTCATAAAATTGCAGAAATGCCCCAAAACTTTACGTATTTTCAAAAAGACCCCAAAACTTTCTATAAATTACCTTTAAGCCCTAAAATTTTTTCTAATCCTTGTTAATAAAATCAAATGTCACTAAACACACAATATCACTCATATTATTACCTTTCATCACCAAAATATTAATTTACAATTATACCCCCATTTTTTTTTGAAATTACGAAAATGCTCCCAAAATTTCAAAATTTATGTTTTGCCCCAAAGTTAACGCCCGTTTATTTTTCGGAGCCAGGGTGGTTATTTTAACCGGCTCCCAAAATTCAGGATATTACAAAAATCAAGCCATGTACTTGGTAATACATCAAACTAGAATTAGGTAAGTCCAAGTCACCTATAATGCCCATCAGCTCCCAATAAGACATAAGGTCTACATCCATGCCATCTAAAACATCTACAACACCACCCTTCCACTCCATATTAGGACCCCCAGTAAAGTAACCTCCATGGTGAATTTTCAAACAAAATGTGTCAAACACAACCATTTCTGCAAGTTCAAATAAAACATATTAATAATTATTGAAGCATAAAGTTGCTTTGTCACTATATTGTAATAATTTTTAATTAAAGTAAATTCCTAATTAACTGTTATGTTTATTTAACTCTTGTGTTTCATTAATTGTTATGTCTCTTCCTAATAGTTGTCATTTAAGTTCCAATTACATTTAATTACATGTAAGTAGTATCTAATTAAGTTCATATTAGATTTTAATTAAGTTCATACTAGCTGTAATTTACTAATTTCTGCCTAATTACTGTTGTAATTAAGCTTTACTAATTAATGCCAAATTTGTTACCATAGCTACTAATTCTTGCCTAATTAAGCTGAAATGACAATTTGGGAAGTTATTGACTAATTAACATGTGATTTTACTGTCCAAGATTTGCAATTAAGGTGAGATTAATGCCTATATTGTTACCACAGCTACTAATTCTTGCCTAATTAAGTTAAAATTATAATTTGGGAAGTTATTGACTAATTAACATGTGATTTTGCTGTCTAAGATTTGCAATTAAGGTGATATTAATACTTAATTTGTTACCACAGCTACTAATTGCTGGCTAATTAAGCTGAAATGACTATTTGGGAAGTTATTGTCTAAATAACATGTGAGATTACTGTCTCAGATTTGCAATTAAGTTGAAACATTTGGGAAGTTACTATTTAGGAAGTTATTGAGATTTGCAATTAAGTTACTGTCTAAGATTTGTAATTAACATGTGGAATTATTGTCAAAGATTTGCAATTAACATGTGAGATTACTGACCAATTAAGCTGTAATTACTATTTGGGAAGTTACTGACTAATTAGGGTCTGATTTTACTGCCTTGATCATCTCCATACACTTATTAACTAGTTACTGCCTGATTTTACTTATTAATAATAATAAATATAACTTCCTTGATCATCTCCATACAGTTCAGGAAACAATGGTCATTGGACAACCATTTTTGTATTGGCAAAGAGGATTTAAACATATAAACACGGGTATTTAAGAATAAGTAAATGAATACACTACTTGCAGTTATAATATTGCAAAATGACTTGATTAATTTAGGAATAAGAAACTTGTTAATAATACTGATCGAACGAGTCCAGAGATAATAACGTACCGCTGTGTGCTAGTTCCAACTATATACCACTATAGAAATTGTAGCACAAGAGGTAGCACCAATGCCATAGCCATACAGGAGTCCTCCAAAAGCAGGAAAAATAAATCTGAAATCATGAAGTCCCTTGTTACAGATTGAAAAAAAGAGTTGCAGTTTGAGACTAACTCAAAAGCGATATTATGAAACTTTCAAAGTGAGTAAGTTCTAATCAAGATGCTAATGAAGTGCTAACAAGTAGCTAGCTTGATCTGGGCTAACCAAGATGCTAATGAAGTGTTAACCAAGATGTAGGTCTTTTGTATCTTATATATGTGGTCTCAATGATCTGGGCTTCTATGATGTTAGAACAAATATGTAAAATATGCAGACAATGCAAGAAAAAGCAAGTTAACTTACAAGGCAAAGGCCTCCATGTAGAACAAATATGTAAAATATCCAATTTAGTCTCACATTTCAAATGCAAGACTGCTACAGGGAGCATTAAGGGTATGTTTTAAGTCTCACATTTGCTCAAAATAAACCAACTTACAAGGCAAAGGCCTCCATGTAGCCACTAAATTCATTTCAATTACAACTTAATTGATAATTAGTAACAAATATTTTTAATTACAACCTAATTGATAATTAGTAAATAATATTTTCGATTTAATTGAAGTTCTGCCCTAATTTTGCCCTAAAGTTACTTCCTAATTTTACCCTTTCCTAATTTTGCCCTAGTTATACCCTAAAGTTACTATCTATATTATATAACTACTTTACATGAGATCGTGCATAGTGGTCCATTAATCAAACCCATAAAATTGATCAAACCCATTAGAATCAATCAGTAATTATTAAATAACAATCATAACCGAAAGTCAACCATTAATCAAAGTTAAAACCCATTAGAAAATTGAGATTGTGCATAGGGTCCCAAGATTTACATTACGTTACATGCTGAGGGACCACATGAGCATCGACTTCGTGCATCAGATACCATAAAGGAAAAAAAACAACTTCGTGCAAACAGAGTGCATGCATGGCAAGAATGTGGCGCAAAATATAATCATCAAACCCTAACATCTAAAGATCTAATGAAAACCCTAATTTTTGAAAGCCAAAACTTTCAGAATCGGGTAAACAGAAGAAGTTGGGGTAGAGACATATAGATCGTAGAAAACCTACTTTTAGATGATGGGTATTTAGAAAGAACATACCTTTACGTAGAATCGCACCACAGAAGCACCGCAGAAACTGAAGATCGCAACGGTCTCCAATATGTAGATCGCGACGATTTCCAAGTTGCTCCTCTCTTCTTTCAGCAGATCGGCACACATATGGGGTTGGAGATGGACAGGCGCCAAAGAGGGAGATGAATAGACACCAGAGAGGGAGATGAAAGGTTATCTCTGGTTTTAAGAGAGAAGATGAAATGGGAGAATGCAGAGAGAGATTGCATGGGTTTGGGTAGGCTTCACAAAAAATTAAGGGTTATATGGGAAGGATAAAAAAGACATTTGACAAAGATCTGTTACGGTCAGTTAATCATGCCCATTTTCTTAAACTGTGGGGGGGTTTAGTGCTTAAGTTTGAAGTGGAAGGGGGCAAAATGCACAACGTGTAAAGTAGAAGGGGTCATTCCCTATTTTCCCCTATAAAATTTACATCTCTCTCTTAAGCTATCATTTTCCTATGGGAACTTCTGCACAACAGACTACCCCTACGATCACGGCGGGCGAGATTCGGTCTACATATTTTGAATCAATGTCCCTTATGTAGTTCCTCTGAAGAAACCTCCATCCACCTTTTCTCCTATGCCCTCGAATTCTTTCCGTTTGGAGCTCAATCATCTGATAATCCTGTTAAACTTTGACCTAACCTCTTTCCGGGAATGGCTCATAGCTTGGATTTTGGTCCCACCAGCTTCACCAATGATTAAGATTCGTAACATAATTTTCCTCTCTTTGGCACATCTGGTTACTAAGAAATAACATCGTTTTTCATCAGGCATTGTTCAATCCATAATCCATCGTTCACTCACGCCAGCTCCGGAGTAACTTATACTGTACAGCTCTTACGCATAGCACAAGTCTGGGTAACCCATTCATGCCCATCATTTATCAAACAACACAAAACCAAATTTCTCACACGTCAATGTCTGTAGCTGCAGACAAGTCGGCATCATTAATTTTTTCCTTGGCATGCACTTCGTGAAAGAAATGACAGTATTCGGGCTTCATTTCATGATCACAATTTCCAGTGGAGATGACACTGATAATTTTGAAGGCATATTTTTCTCCAACAGCAAGCACGCATCCTCGGGCTGCATAGAAGAATTCTTTGAGCACAGTATAATGGCTTCACACGTAAATTTTTACACCGATGATTCTTTTCTTCTCATATCTTAAATAAGGAAGAGTAGCAACAGAGACCGGGAAAATGCTGAAGCTTTGTGTGATATTCATTTTGGTCTTCAACAATTTCACATGTGCACGTTTGTCATAAGAATAGTGGCAATCTCAGGCAAGAAAAGGCAAGGGTGCAGGATATCAGCACATTGAATGATCAAATCTGATTTTGTTTTTCATCTGGTTTCTTTTGTTGTAAATTAACCCCCCTATTGCCCCTTGTGTAATTTCGATATAGTTGTTGAAACACTTAACTTGTTGAAGAAAATTACACACGATACTTCTGAAGTCTATCAAAACTACACTCACCACCTATTAACTATTTTGTTTACACTCCATCCTATGTGGTTTTTCACTTGTTACATAACACCCACTTCCAATAGGAAAACGTTAAAAGAACATTAGGGCACCATATACTTTAAGATGATATACGAAAAATGCCCTTTAGGTCTTCTCTTTTTCCTCACAGGCCAATACCCAGTCACAACTTTTGACGCCCGGCCACCAATGCCCAATTTTCCTTCTACCCGTAGCACTCATACATAGAGGTGTCAAATGGGCCAGGCTTAGGCCGGCCCAGCCCAAGCCCAACGGGCCTCCAACAAAATGGCCCGGGCCCGGGCCTAGTGACTGAAAAACTGGTCGGGCAAGGTCCGGGCCTGAAATCTGGATATATGGGCCCAGTCCAAGCCCTGGCCCTTGGCCCAATATTTAAGACCGGGCCCGGGCCCAAAAACAACAACGTTTAGAAGCTCGGCAGAGGCAATCAGCAATCTCTAGGTTCACCACTTCCCCATCTTCCAAACTTCACACTCATGCAGTCAAAGAAGCTCGACAGAGGCAATCTCTAGGTTCACCATCTTCCAAACTCCACACTCATGCAATCATCAAAGAAGACAACCACCTCATCACACAAGACCAGAAGAAGGACCACCAACCGTCTCCGCTCGCCACTCCAGCCGCCGCTGCCGCCTCTGACGGCGAAAGGCAAGTCACAGAAGCCTCATCGCAAGTCCCTTCCCAACCTGAAAAGCTCGTGCACCTCATTCTGATTCTCACCGTCCTCTGTTTCCTCGTCCTCTACCTCTCCTCTCATGATCCAGCTCAGAAAGGTAACCGGAATTAACTGCGACGAAGAGCATGCCTCATGTTCCTGCGGTTCCGATTCTCACATTCCTCTGCTTCCTCGTCTCTGCTTTTGATTTTGTAGATTCAACGACAATTAACGACATTGAGGGTGGGATGCCCAGGCTAGCGTCTGGATTGGGCCGGCTAGGGCCAGGGTTTTGATCGGGAAAGATGGGGTGTTGAGGAATTTCAGGGCTTCTCTTGCCTGTGAAGCCTGATGCACGCCTGAAGCCTGTGAAAACATGAGAAATTGGTTTTTTGGGAGATCGATTGGAGTGCTGGAGTTGCCGAGTTAGAGATGTGTGCACAGGGCCAAATCCGGGCTTCGGTACGGGCCAAGCCTGGCACGGGCTTTTTTCTTGGATTTCCTGGTCTGGTCCAAGCCCAGGCCCAAAGCCCTAATATATAGGGCCGTTACTGTTCATCCACGGGGCCAGGCCAGCCCGGGCCTAAAACGGACAACTCTACTCATACATACATAGATACCAGCAACCACCATCGGAGACCACTGCGTTGCCAAACACCATCCCACCATGAAACACATTCCATCCTCGACTCCCTATCCATTTTGCGCGCGCACACACAAGCAACCTTCGCCTGCTGTGTCAAATTGGGTTTTAACCTTTGCAGTGGAGTCATCTCAGCAGCAGAGGAGTTTCCAAACTTGCTCTCTATCACAGACACGCACACACACTCACTCGCGTGCGTGCACACATACCCTGCAGCGACACGTCGCTTGCTGAAGTTGTGGTTGTGATGAAAATTGGCAGTGGTCAATTTTTTTTTTTTGGCGATGGTGGTGGGGCAATGGTGTAGACCAATAGGGATGAGTTTGCTTTTTGTGGTGATGGAAGGGCGGTGGTGATTGTAATATGATCTAATAGGTATGGAGACGATGAACTGGTCAAATCTTGGCTGTGCAAAATTGGTTTATTTTTCATGAGAATTATTGTCGTCTTTTCATAGATTCTGTTAACTCTACCGACTGAAATATAAAAAAGTGTAGCTGCTTAATTTACACAACAGAAAAAAAGCTGAAACAATTTCTGTAGCAATCACTCGAACCAATGGCTTAATTTCATTCCCATTGTCATTCCTAGTACGCATTTGTACGTGCGTGCATCAATATTTTCTTCTACCATATTTTTAAATTTTATCCCAGAACTGCAAAAAAGGAGTTTATTTACTACAGTATTGAAAGCGTAGAGTAGCTAAGTTCACCAATTCAGTCGGGGTTAAGATGCTAACACCCAAATAAAACCCTGTATAATATTCACATGTGTGGTCTCATTAACGCATATGTCTGCATATACACACAGATGGCAGCATCATTCCAAATAGATCATCGAATCCAGACATTGTAGAGAAATTAAGCAAGAAATCCAGCAACAAAATGTGTGCTTCGAATGATACAACAACGTGGCCTATCTGTCACGCATGTTAACGGGATGCCAGTGACCAGAAATTCAAGAGAAAAGAAGGTAGTGCAGTGAACCAGCTAAGGAAAGCCATGGCTGTAGCAGTCTCGAACTCAATACAGTGATTCTGAGCACAGCTACCAAGATCGTTGCCAATTAGAACAGTGATGCCTGCAGATGCACAAGCTGCTGCAAGTGTAAGGATAGATATCACCTGCATTGAGCACATGCTTTACTGAGCATTGCCATTCAAAAGACTAATTAAAACAAAAATGCACTGAACCCCCTACCCATTGCAGAATACACAATGGATAATAGAAGTAAAGTAATTACCGATATCTACACATGAATTCAGTGTTTATCATGTGAACAAAATGATCAATGATGTCAAGGTTAGAACTAAATTCTTTCAGTGCCCACTGTAAACAATTCATATGTAACAATCTAGTGTCTAAAACTGTCAACCACTTACTAAGTATAAACAGTTGCAAATCTTGGTCATGCCTACAGTCCTACGAAAAGTAGACACTCATGACAAGGATGAATCTATAAACACACTTTTTCAGTACAAAGCCTACGGAATGCGTAAGCTGAAAAGGGGCATATACATACACATACAAATAAACATGCACGAACGCGCAACACACATACACGCAAATATGTACATATATAGGGCAAAGGGAATCGACTAGTCACCCACAAATAGTCACCTCTGGAGCACCCAAAACGGCACCAGTTTCCTTCTCCTCCTTTCTCTCTATGCTCTTTCTAATTAGAAATTTCACAAGGGGGCAGTTTTCATTATCGTCGAGTGCACCTGTCCGAGCAGATCAAACATTTTTCATCGTCGTATATCCAATCTAGTCAACGTCGATTCAATCCTCCCCCCCCCCCCCTCCCTCCAATAAATAGGAGTTGCATGAAACCTACTTGTAAGGGCAGTGTAATTCACCAAAACGAGGGGTAGGGAGAGGGGCGTAATTGTCCTTTATTCTTGGTGCATGATTGTTAACAAACAATGCTACAGTGATCTTTTAAGCATGCACCATAGACACAGCACAGACTTCTTTTACCGACATACATACACATGCACATATATACAAATATCTACATATATCCATGTTATTTGTGTATATATATACACGTATATATGTTAGTCGATCAGCTGCACCTTTCTCCACCCTAAAGGTATGTGATTTAACATTGAATGATGATTGTATCCCCCTGACTACCGTCAAAGCCACGTCGGACGTGACTTTAAGAAGTTCGTCCATTTTATTGATGGGTTTAGGTTATAGAAATCTTGAATCTCGGAGTATTGGAGAGATGGCGTTGCCTGCCACATCAAACACGTGCAAGGCTCCTTAACTAACACGTCAAACAAACGTAGTGCTGGCATTTGTTTGAATGATGCTATTTAAATCAAACTACAAGCAAGTTATCTTACTCCATCGCCCACGGCAAAGGAACTAACAACTCGATAGTTCTGAAAGCAGCGTCCCACTAAAAGAGCATAAATATCAAGAATGGCAAGTGAAAGGCTCCACAAGCTCTGCAAGCTCGACGCAGCAACAAGGTAGCTGTTGCATGTCAACCATTAAACAAACTTTCAGTAATAGGACAGCCTTTTTGCTACAAAACCACAAAAGATGCTTACTTGTGCATACCGTGCAAGCTACGGAGAATATAAAAAAGGCAAAGCAATGTACAGCTAAATTTACCTTGCACATATCTGCAATACCTAGACAGCTATCAAGATTGCTTTGTTAAACTTCATTACATTCCCCTAAATAGATATAGTGGAAGTCAAAGAACTTTATTAACAGACACGTGGAATAAAACCAAAGTCTCAGAGCTGCCATTCATGAACAAGAGCAAATGCCAGTAATAATTCACGCTGAATCTCAGGCCACATTATAAAGGATCGTAATGCAAGAAGTTATGCCTGATTGCCCTGCAGATGCACAGATGAAACTTATCTAACAGCTGGTTAAGACCTAATGGGAACAACAGACTAAGAAGATTGTCGTATGTAATCTAAAGGAATGATTGAATCCTTATTGAAGCTTAGGAAAGTTGAAATCCAAGAGGGGCCCAAATGTAACAAGCAAGTATTGTCAAGCAGATGGATACCCTTCAACAACCTCAAAACTTCCCAATAATGGGGTAAGGAACCTCAATGCCCATAGAACCATGCCCCTAAATCTTCACACCAATTACAAGCCCCATTCCCCTTGCAAAGCCACAATATTGTCTACTGCTGCACCATAGCTTGCTATTAACTGTGTTCC
Organism: Escallonia herrerae; assembly: GCA_033070095.1. Lineage (NCBI taxonomy): Eukaryota > Viridiplantae > Streptophyta > Magnoliopsida > Escalloniales > Escalloniaceae > Escallonia > Escallonia herrerae. The sequence continues at coordinate 101,146 of JAVXUP010001694.1, forward strand.
ATCACCACTAAAAATAAACTTCAGTCTCCAGCACTACTCGATCTACAACTTCATCGAGGTTCGCATGAACACTGTAGCTGCTCATGGAATCACTATGTCTCAGTTCTGCTTAGTAGTTAAATCAATACAGTCAAAGTCATTTTACACCTTCCTGCTAGAGATTCAAAATCAACATATTTCAATTCTGTTTACTAAGTTTTAATCAAGTAAATTGAACAGAATTCTCAGAATCTAAACAAGAATATTATTTGCTTTCTCGAGTATGCCTAGAACATTATAGGACTTTCCGGAAAGCAAAACCGATCTGGTACGGGTATAGCCTGGTGGAAGTGTGACACAATTGATATGAAGTCAATAATGTCCAATTTGGGTAAGGGAGAGTTACCAAACACTTCTCTTTGGGTTATTGAAGAGTGATGCGGTGAAACGTAAAAAAACTCCAATTCCATCCTCGCCGAAGATAAATTTGGTGATGTGCCAATGTGCCGCTAGAATGGTTGCATGCTGTGTACACACGATCCTTGTCTTTGAATAGTGTCAGATCATTCACCTAGAGGACGGACACTGCCGAAGAATTGGCTCAATTTGGGAAGAAACAATACATCCCATACTTTTTCTTTCTAAACATATCAAGAAGCAGAGTTCAGGAAGGGAGAGCTGGGTGCCCATGGAAAAGGGAAGGGGGGAGGGGAGAGATATGTACGACAAACAATTTCTAAACATGAATACAAGAAAAAATCGCCTTCTTCTCCTCTTTAAGTTTTATTCTCTAACGGACCGCGAAGAAAATGCGTGAAACCCATCATTCAGAAGACACCGACATTCAACAATGAGAGCACAGAAGAATCTGTCTAGAAAAGCTAAGAAGGCTCCTTTGGATCCAAAAATTTATCCTTAGCCTTACCGAATCTTCAATAAATTGGAGGGCGATCACTTGTATTGACTGGGATTTGGGAAAAACTTCCAAAATATACTAAGGATTTTGGTAAATAACCTATCAAAAAACTTGTTAATGTAAAGGAAATCTCACGTAACTAATGCACACTTCCGCTGAATAATCCTTTGGCCAGCAAGGTAGCAGTATGTAGTTGAATAGTGGCAGAGGCAGCAGGTGACACTGGTGGCACAAGCCCACCTACTGCTCCCTTCCATACCTTTATTAGGCATTTTAGGTCATATGGACACAACCTTTGTTACATGGACTCGGTACGAGTGTCCGGATCGGATAAGTGTTCAAGTGTCGAACTCGTCTAATTTTAAAAACGCAAGACACGGGGACACGGCAAAATGTTTATATTTGTTATTGCTTTTTAGTTATTTCGAACGTAAAAAGGTGTTTTATGTGATGCATTTGATTTTAATTGACAACTGTCTCGTCTCAAAGAAATAACTAATTAAACAAAAGATTATAAGATAGTATTATAATGGCATATCCTATGAGATGTGTTGGACACATATCTCATATCCATGTCCAAGGGTGTGTTTGATAACGCAATTAAGCACTTAAAACTTAAAATTTTCAATGATTTTCAATTAAGTACATTTGATAACGCTAAACATTGTATCACTTAAAAAATTAATTCTTACCAAAAATAGACTAGAATTTTAAGTCAGGGTGGACTTACTTAAAGCTGATCACTTAGTTCTAAGTGAGACGGTTAAAAGTTATTTAACATATTTTTACATAAAAAAATAATTACCACCACGATGCAGCCTCAATTAATTTGTTGGCAATGCCGCCTCCACCACAATACAACCACCACCACAACCATTATTTCTTTTTGCTACCACCACCACCACAATTACCACATCCTAGCCACTATTACCACCGCCACCGCCACTACCACTACCACTAGAACACCGCCACCTCCACCAAACCGTCGATGTTGTCACCACCAAACCGTCGATGTTGTCACCACGTCCATTTCTGCCAAAATCATTTAACGATCCACCACACTATAACCACTACCATGACCACCATATCGCCGTCTATCGCTATCATCACAATTACCAATACCACGTCTTCAAGCACCATTACCGCCACCATTAACACCTTTTTGTCGCCGCCGCCACTACCACCACTGCTACTCCATCATCACTGTCACCACCACCACCAACAATACCATTTTAGCCCCCCCCCCCCAAAAAAAAAGTTATAAAGTAACATACATAATTTTGGTAAAATGGATAAATTTGTAAATTAAACAATTTTCAGACATCTGATTTTGGTTTACCAAACAGGTTAACTTATTTTCAGTAAAACTTCAGTCGCTTAAAGTTTTCAGTTTTACGAATTCAGTACTTAACTTTTTCAGCACTTAAATTTTAGTTTTATCAAATAGCCCCCAGGTGTCAAGTGTCGAACACGGGTACTTCACGCAAATCGAAGAGTCCATGTAACATAGGACACAACTGCCCACCTAAACATTCTCTTACAAAGGGATGTCGTTTTGGTCATTTGAGATGTTAAACTTACACAAATAAAGAGAGTGATACTTGAGCTCCAGTTTCAATCTTAAAGGCCTTAAAAGTATAGCTATATATCCACTTTAGCAACATAAGTAGAGCTCAAATAAGGGAAGTGATATTTGAGCTCCACCTTTCACCATTTGAATTCCACTTTAAAATTGTTGCTATAGGCCTTAAAAGTGTCGCTATATAGACACTTTAGCAACAAAACTTGAGCTCAAATATCACTTCCCAGGTTTTTTCCGTAAATATGGTGCCCACCTTAGAAATAATTCTTGGCTCCGCCACTGCAGTTGAAGATGGGATGGCTTAGCTATCGCATCTCAACAGTGATATTGGGACATATATGTTGAAGAAGGAGAAAAAAAGTCTCAAAATCTCATGTTTGCAAGTTCAAATCTGAAGTTGTCCGTGCGGCTAGTGTTGTTCAAAAAGTTATTTTGTTCACTGGCTTATAAGTGGGCATTAACAATAATTCCACTGATGATTTTACCTTTGGAGCTTTTCAATGAACAACCATTAGCATATGTCATATGGATTCAAGTTTTTCAAGGACATCTGTATCCCACCCTCACCCTAACCCTCAAAAAATTGCACGCTTGATAGGAAAAAAATCAAGATCCTTTAGACACCAACATAAATGATAAACCCTGTAATCTACAACCTAGCTACCTATTCGTCCTAACTTGTGATTTCAAGGATCTTATATAAATAGGTTTGCAACTTAGGTCTATATGAGTTTAACCACTTGTTTTGCAATGTTACATAATGGGATGACTGTACCCAAGAGCCTTGCAATGGATCGATTAAATGCGCTTATGTGAAGTCACACTACTGTAGGTTCTCCCGGTGCAACAGCCTACGGACTATGTGACATGCACCTCTGCTTTCTATATTTCTTCTTTCCCTCTTAGCCTACATCACAGTCCCTTCTTTGCACTAACCAAAAATCCATATGCACCATTTAGTCTTGGAGTAATCAAATTCAACTACTCCAAAAGCATGTAGATATACTGTTTCGGAAGCTGGTCTCCTTGTCAATTCTCCATAACAGTTCACCGACAATTTCAAGTTTTCAACATAGTTCCTAGCCATAACTATGCAAGAAATTAGTTGTGTAACTGTTGCAAATAGACAATTGCATACACCACACATGCAAGTGGGCGGTCTCCGTGTGCACTGTGTGCGAGACCGGATTGAACTCAACAGCACCTTTTGACATATCAAACTAGGGGGCAAACAAACTACTAAAATCAATGTTTGCATGTTCAACATTTATTCTAAGAATCTGCAAAAAAGCCAACCAAAATTGTAAACAGAGCGAGTAAAATCGTTGCTTTTTCGTACATGCAAATGTTGGTTGGCGCGCGCCAACGTTAGAGTTTGTGTGTGTGGAAGCAGGATATAGAGTACTTTACCGAAAGGCAGTGACGGAAGGGAAATCGCTGGTAGAGGCCATCACTGAAAGCGCCACAGCCGCAAATGCGAACTGAGAGAGACGCAGTACAAGGCCGCCGATCGTGCCAGGCATGCCTTGGATCTCCTTCATCCTCGCCATCGGAGCATTTGCGGCGCCTGCCGTCAGCGGCGGCACCGGTGGCTCAACCGGATGCACCGCCGGGTGGCTCACATTCATATCTCCGCCGTCGTCGCCACCGCTAATGGCGCCGCCTCCGACTTGAACGAGATGTGTCTACCAACTGCTACCATCAACGGATTGTGCGTTGTTTGGATCAACGGTTGAGATCAGTTGATGCAAGTATTTTTGCTCACTTTGGTGATGTGATGTAATTAATGCTAACGATGGAACAATTAGAGAGTATCCGCAGGTTGGGTAGGTTTTGACAATTGGAAGTTGGCAACATGATGCTTGCCAACGATTGGTATATTTTTTTGCTTTTAGAAAGAGCAACAAAAGGAGGTGTCGTGTCACGTCCCGTCTCTCCAACTCAAATCTCTCTCACACAGTAGACCTCGCATTTCGTGCTAACACATGGAACGAACGATAATTACTGAATTACAAAGTATTCAGGCGCTTCTTACTTCCCAAACAGATCTTTCTACATCTATATATAAACGTTGGTTTATCAAGAAGACGCAGGAAAAGCACTTCAATAAAATTCTTGTAAGAAGTTGATTTTGTACAGATATTTTTTGTTTTTATTTCCCTTGAGTTTTATAAACCAGATTTCAAAATGAGATTGCTTTTAAAAGTTTCTTTGTTTTCGATTTTTGTTTATCTCTTAAGATATATCTTTCAACTTTTGTTAAAAGTATTTTATGTCTCTTCTTTCCTTCAATCTTCATCATCAACAGCAATCAACTAGGAATACCGAACCACCAACCCTGTTAACCACCATACCCATTGATCGCCACCAGCACTACCACCACCATTATTGACCAACACCCCAAACACCAAACTACAAAACACTATCAACTATCAAAGCCAATGATCACCGATCTAACATCACCACTGATTAACTCACTCAAATACCAAACTTGCCAACACCGCCAACCATCATAGTCACTGACTGCCGCCACGACCACCACGTGACCAACACCCATGAACACCACCAACCACCATACCACAACCACTGTCACTACCAACATAGCCAAATACCAAGCCTTCCAACATCGGTCATCACCACAACACCACCACTTATCCAAATCCACCATCATACCGACCACCATTGTCCCTACAACAAATACCACCACAAGATTTTATTCATCGCTTAGTCCTAGTATCTTCGACATCGCAGATAAATTCCAAACCAATTCAAACCCCTTCACCCAATCAAAACCCATTCAGACCCAATGAAGTCATAATTCACAAGCTGGTGTGTTACTGCCACAATAGTAGTTTGACAGTGGCAGAGGAGATATGTAGGTCGGGGGGGAGGGTTCTGGTTGTTGAACATAGGAGCTCAGAAGAAGCTCTCAAGTATGAAAATGAAAGAAAAGAGAAGAGAGGAAAAATTGAATGAAAAAAAAAGTAAAAACCAATTTTATAAAACTGCTATCAAACAACCCATCAGTATTGTAAAAAGAGAAAACTCATAGAGGTTTTGATTTTAATTTTGTTGAAAACAAAAACTGAAATGGGTTTCAAACACACCTTATGCTGCCGATGTTTTCATGTCATTTCTTATGTGACTAACTGACGACATGTTCTCGTCTTCCTTGCTGAAAGCTGTTATAACTAAAGCTCAATCTCCTTCCACGCAAAGTTTTGACCACTTTAGTTGTAATGTAAGGGTAGGTTTGACACTCTTTTTTTTTTCTCTTTTTTTTTCAGTTTTGAAAATTGGAAAAAAAAAGTGCGTTTGGTAACCATTTTTTTTCCTTCTCCAATTTAAAAAACCAGTTTTTAAACTGAAGAGTAAAAAAAAAACTCCAGAAACTGGTTTTTTTTTTTTTTTCACTTTTGGTTTTTTTTTAGACCACCACCACCACCTTCCCACCGCTGGCAACCACCGTCGGCAGCCACCTCCGGCGGTCGGCAACCACCAGCCACCGCCGGCCACCACCACAGTCAACCACCGCCACCGCAAACCACCCAAAGTCAAAATAAAAAGGGTTACCAAATACCAAAAAAAAAAAACTAAAAAAAAATAATAATAAGCTACTCTTTAAAAACTGAAAACCAAAATTTTTTTTTTGTCAAACCAACCCTAAGTCTCAAACCTTCACGAGGTGCCAATGCTTATGCTATTAAAGGGTAGCCTTTACCTTTAAATTTTCTTTGATAAACCAGCCACAAACGATCGCTTTTCATTTCTCAGCAGTGCATCTAACTTTATAGTCCCCTGTTCAAATTATAAATCTCCATTAACATGAAGCTTAAGGCATCTAACATTAGGCCGTCAGAAATTAGGGATCTTTGACTGGGGTATTACCTTTGTAGCTTCTGGCGATATTGCCTAATCTTCTCTGAAGTGTAGGCTACAGAAGCATCCGTCTCGATACACTTGAATACTTGTACCATTCATGCTTTTCCAATGGAACCAAGAAATTATGATTAAAAAAATTCAAGCACCTGAGTAGGCTTGGCAAAATCGGTGGGTGGGTTGGATTTGGGTTTAAGTCAATTAATAGGTTTGGGTGAAATGGGTCTATTCAGACCCATATATATATGTGAGTTAAGTGGGTCAATTATTGAATCGGTTAGTTTCACCCATTTACGAGCAGTGACCCATTAATTTAAACGCAGCACAGTTTTTCAATACATCTCCTTCATCCACCGATTCTGCCACACCCACAGCCAGTGCCGCAATTCCAATCTGTCGCCACCCCTACAACCAACACTTGCCCTACAGTTTAACCGCCATCATACCCACAACCACTGCACCATAACTACAACCACAACCACCAGATATGAGCGAACATGGCAAAGGGTGGCGAAGATGGAGCGAAGACAGAGCTAGCAGAATACGGTGGCAGGGACGGAGATGACGGCTGGTTACGAGCGGCGATGGTCGGATAATTGGCCTACTGTAAAATTACAAGAAGCAAAAGATTAAGGCTATGATATGGCTATCTTAATTGGAAGCTTCAGATGGCTTATAGGAATTGGGTTTCCAAATTCGATTATGTCGAATCAACTCACTGCCTCCTTCACAGACTTAAATGGCACCGGATATCAATTTTTTACCTCTCAACTGTCTTGCTTCATCTTCTTTGAATTTGGGTCACCTTAATTGAGAGCTTCAGTAGGCTTGTAGACTGGTTGTGGAGAGTGAAGAAGATACAACAAAGTGTGGACTGAAAAGAGGGTAAATTAATTGGTGAAGTAGAACGAAGTGCAATGAATTTCTTGAAAGCCCCAAAAAGGTGGAAGGCGATTAAAGAGAGTGGGAACTTTTTTTTTATCTCCATTCATGGTCTGTGCGTGTGTGTGTGTTTTTGTATGTGTGTGTGTGGCTAGAAGATAAATGCAGCAACTGGAATTACATTTCTGTGTGTATGTGTGTGTGCGTGTGAGAGAGAGAGAGAGAGAGAGAGAGAGAGAGGGGTTTAAAGTGTCACTAAAAACTGGTTAAATGGGCACCCATTTATATAACCCACATAAACTTACAGGCAATTGAGTTGTAAAAAAAGCAATCCATTTAAGACTCAATTATTAAATGAGTGAATTTAGGTGAATTTTAAATGGGCAAATAAATGAGTTTGGGACTTAATCGTCAACCCTACACCTGAGCAGGAGGATGTTGGACCAGTGAACCATCACCATTGTGCCAAGCAAAGAGCAACAATGGCAGGCAAGGATACTAGCGTTGAAGCATCCGGAGTGGCCGAGGAGAATGTAGTTGTGGAACTTGGGCGGGATCCGCTACCACCCGCTGGTAGAAGGAAGGCTGGTCGTGGCCAAAGCAAGTCGAGAGATGCGATCACTTCTTTGGATGGATGAGCGTGTGTCTTAGAGGAAGCCATGGGCGATGTGAAAGACCGATTGGGCATCGTCGAGCAAAACCTCCAAACCTTGGAAGATCATGTGTTGGAGGAACTCGAGTCGCTCAAGAAGGCTATGACAACACAAGATGAGCTGCACACTTGATTCATGGAGTTGTTCACAAATCTTTAAGAACAACTCGACGTGGTTAGTGTTGGCATGAAGGAGACGAGGCAAGAAACTGCTATGTGCAAGAAGACCATTGCAGGTGGAGTCATCATCACTCCTAATCCAAGCGTGGATGAGCCAAAGCCAAAGGAATTCAGTGGCAAGCGTGATGCGAAGCAGCTCGACGATTTCATATGGCATATGGAACACTACTTCGAAGGTGCTAGCATCACAGATGAAAAGGCTAAGGTAATGATTGCCACCCTCTATCTCACCAACACAGTTACTCTATGGTGGCGTAGGAAATACAATGATATTGAGAAGTGTTCATGCACCATAGACACTTAGGATGTGTTTAAGAAAGAGATAAAGAGGTAGTTCTACCCTGCGAATGTTACCTACAAAGCTAGGAAGAAATTGAGGGAATTGAAGGACAAAAGTAACATCAGTGATTACGTGAAAAGAGTTAACTACTCTCATGCTTCACATTCCTAACATGACAGAAGAGGACCTCCTCTTCAACTTCATTGATGGCATCCAAAATTGGGCTAAGCAAGAACATCAATGCTGAGGCGTGAATGACATTGACGAGGCCATAACGATGGCGTAGTTGTTAATGGAGTATGCAAGAGTAGGGAACTCTTCAAAGGGGAAGAATGCACAAGTGGCTTCGAAGGGTAATCACGCCAAAGGTGGGGGAGACAAACCCAAGGCATGGAATAAGGGAAATAACCAAGTTGGCACCAGCAAGTCCGAGGGCTATGGCAAGCTAGAGGAGAGGCGAGCCAAAACCAAGCCCAAGAAGGGATGTTTCTTTTGAGGAGGGCCGCATTGGGCGAGGGATTGCCCTCGACAAGGCAAGCTAAATGCCTTGGTTGAAGAGGAGGAGGAGCCCGAAAGGAAGCTATGCATATGGGCTCGCTCCAAAACCTAAATGCTTTAAAGTTCCCTACGGGGGAATGATAAGCCTCGACGGATAAGAGGTTGCTCTACATGGAGGCTAAGTTGAATGGGGAGCCCACACAAGTGATGGTTGGTACTGGGGCAACCCACAATTTTTGTGACGAAAGAAGAGGCCAAGAGGCTAGGCCTTAAAGTGGTTGGCGGCAGAGGATGGCTAAAATTTGTCAACACCGATGCGAAGCCTCTACAAGGCACGACAAGACAAGTGGAGATGTGCCTTGGTGCATGGAAAGGCTTAGTGGATTTCTAGGTGGCCCTGATGGACAACTTCAAGGTCGTGATATGCCTTGACTTTTTGCGGCAAGTGAATGCCTTAGTGTCGCCTTACAACAATGCAGTGCATATCATGGAGAAGAGAGCATCATGTGTGGTGCTTATGTCTGCGGGGACTTCTAACACCAAGACCCTATCGGCCATGCAGCTGTTAGCGATGAAATTGTGAAGGGAGTCAAGAAAGGAGAGGCAACCTACTGGCAGCCCTAAAGATGGAAGATAATGTGGGGGAATCGACCGCGCCACTACCGAAAGAAATTGAGGAAGTCCTTCAGGCGAACAAGGACGTAATGCCGCCCGAGTTACCAAAGCGGTTTCCACCTAGGAGAGAGGTGGATCATCAAATTGAGCTCAAGTCGGGGGCCAAGCCACCATCAATGGCACCTTATAAAATGGCACTGCCCTAGTTAGAGGAGTTGCAGAGACAACTAACCGAGCTAAGGAAGGGGGGTATATTCAACCTTCCAAAGCACCATATGGAGTGCCAGTCTTATTTTAAAAGAAGCACGATGGATCGTTATGGATGTGTATCGACTATCGGGCACTTAACAAGGTGACGGTCAAGAACAAGTACCCGATTCCATTGATCGCAGATCTCTTCAACCAGCGTGGGAGGGCCAAGTTCTTCACCAAATTAGATCTTAGGTTTATTAATTTTGCATTGCCGAAGGAGATGAGCCCAAGATCACATGTGTGATGAGATATGGAGAGTTCGATTTCTTGGTCATGCCATTTGGCTTGACCAACGCCTCAGCCATATTTTGCACACTCATGAACAAGATATTCCACCCTTACCTTGATCGGTTTGTGGTGGTATATCTCGACGACATCGTGGTATATAACAACATATTGGAAGAGCACGTGGAGCATCTTAAGACGGTGTTGGAAGTGCTACAAGAGAACGAGATATATATCAAGCGAGAGAAATGCTCGTTCCCCAAGAAAGAGGTGCACTTCCTTGGTCACATAATCAAAGGCGGAATACTAAGAATGGACGAGGAAAATGTGAAGGTGATCAAAGAGTGGGAGGCACCCACGAAGGTCTCTGAGCTACAATCATTCCTTGGCCTAGCTAACTATTACCGGCAGTTTATCAAGGGCTACTCAGCCAAAGCAGCCCCATTGACGGACCTACTCAAGAAAAACTTGGGAGTGGTCCAAGAGGTGCCAAACTGCCTTCGAGGGGTTGAAGGAGGCAGTGACGGAAGAGCCCATCCTAGCTCTTCCCGATCACACGAAGATATTTGAGGTGTAAACGGATGTGTTCGATTTTTCTATTGGAGGCGTATTGATGCAAAAGGGACATCCAATAGCATTTAAAAGCTGCAAGCTAAATAACACTGAGTGGAGGTACACGGTACAAGAGAAGGAGATGCCCGCAGTGGTTCATTGCCTACGCACTTGGAGGCACTACCTATTGGGGAGTCAGTTATTGATCAAGACCAACAAGATAGCTACTAGCTACTTCCAATCATAAAATAAGTTGAGGCTGACGCAAGCTAGATGGCAAGACTTCTTGGCCAAGTTCGACTATGTGATAGAATGCAAGCCGGGCAAGGCAAACTTGGTAGCGGATGCCTTAAGTCATAAGGCGGAATTGGCGGCTATGTTGAAGACAAAGGGAGATAACTTAGAGGGAATCAAGGAAGGCATGGAGCACGATCCCTTAGCCAAAGACCTACTCAAGCTTACAGAGAATGGGCAAACCCAACGATTTTGGGTGGAGGACGACCTTCTCTACACAAAAGGCCAACGAGTGTATGTTCCTGAATTGTTGCGACACTCCATGGGCAGGTCATCCAAGGCAACGATGGATATACGCTTTGGTGGAGGCATTATACTATTGGCCCCAAATGAAGGATGATATGGAGGCCTATGTGAGGACTTGTCTTGTGTGCCAAAAAAACAAGGCAGAGAACCAACTATCGACGGGTTTAGTCGAGCCTTTATCTATCCCTGCATATCCATGGGAAAGTGTAAGCATGGATTTCATTACATGCTTGCCAAGATCGGAGGGGTGTGGCTCAATTATGGTGGTTGTAGACCGGTTCTCCAAGTATGCAACATTCGTAGCATCCTCGGCTGACTGCAAAGCAGAGGAAGCAGCCCGGTTATTCTTAAGGCATGTGGTGAAGTATTGGGGGCTACTGAAGATCATAGTGAGCGACCGATATCCAAGGTTCACAGGCAAGTTTTGGACGAAGTTGTTCAAACTCCATAGCTTGAAGCTACACTTCTCGATAAGCTTTCACCCCCAAACAGATGGACAGACGGAATGAGTGAATGCTCTACTTGAGTGTTACTTATGGCACTTTATTAGTGCCAACCAGACAGATTGGGCAAGACTCTTGGATGTGGCGTAATTTTCATACAACTTGATGAGAAGTAAGGCCACAAACCAAAGTCCGTTCGAGATTGCCATAGGGCAACAACCACTCACTCCCCTTGCATTAGCGGGTGACTATAAGGGGAGAAGCCCGTTGGCAGCGCAAGTGGCAAGGTCGTGAAACGAGCAAGCAGATGTGGCACACACTTACCTCGACAAGGTTATGCGCAAGATGAAGAAGTGGACGGACAAGAGATGGCGGCCGATGGAGTACAACCTTTGGGATAAGGTAATGGTGAAGCTACTTCTGCAACAATTCAAGTCCCTAAGGAAAGTACATAAAAGGCTAATTTGGAGGTACGAGGGACCCTTTTCCATCATGGCGAAAGTTGGGAAAGTATCCTATCTGTTGGATTTGCCACCAAGGCTAAAGATTCACCCAGTCTTCCATGTCAGTTTGCCCAAGCCTCGTTATGTTGACAAAGAAGACCCAAGCTGTGGGAAAAGTCATAGGGCACCAACAGCAGTGGTGAAATTCTATGACAAAGAGGCCGAGTACGTGCTTAGCGACAGGCTCGAACGAAGACGAGGAGTTCCACCAACGTGGCACTACTTGGTGAAATGAAAGGGATTGCCAGAGAAAGAAGCCACATGGGAATGAGTGGAAGATCTTTGGTAGTTCCAAAATATTGTGAACTGGTACTATGAGGAGGTTGCGACGAGGGTGTCGCGAGATTAGGTGGGGGAGAATGTCCCGCACTGTTTGTTATGGAGGCTAACTTTAGAAGTAACACAACGCAGGTGCCTAATGGACGCTTACGAGGACGCTTAAGAGACGGTGAATGGGCAAGGTCTTCAGAATATTCTATACTCTTCTTGTACATAAGAGAGACTTCTAGAGAGAGTTCTAGAATGGTAGAGAACCTTGTAAATATCTAGAGACTTCTAGAGATGGAATACGAACCGTAGGATGAATTGTATCTCCACCGTCCGTTGAGGAAGTGGACTAGTATAAATAGCAGAAGCTTCACTTGGCCAAGGCACTCAAGCAATCTTGTACACAAGCATTATCCAAGAAATACAAGCATACATTCTCCCAAACTCTTGTGTGTTCTTCTTTGTGTATTCGCTTCTAGCATCGCGCAGCCCGAGTGAAAGGCTGACTTAGCACGAGCATTGGGCTTGATAGCTAAGTGTCGCACAGTTCGACTTAGTGAAATCTTTCGTTCTGTGACACTAGTCTCAATACAAATTTTGTACCATTTCTTCAGATAAGTGATACATCATTTCCAAGGAGAACTTCAGTATTTTCATACAACACTCTAAACATTGGTGATGCACATTGCATCGTGGATTCATCTCAAGGCAATTCTAAGCTGTCATTTTACAGAGGTAATTTTACCTTGCTTTCTAGGTTAGTCTAGAAAATAGTGTATTCCTCTCCCCACAACCAAAGTTCTGTCAGTAAAATAAGTTTTATAAAAAGAGTCTTTTAAATATATTTTCTTATCTTCCTGTTAAAAACCAAAGTTTAGGTCGCCTCCCTTAGGGTCCATTTCAAACTACGATAATTTTTATCCTAATATGTCCGGTTGGATACGTAGGCCATTTCACACTGGTTGTCGAATTAAACCCAAATTATATGCTTAAGTTAGGATTTACTTTTTTTTGTTATATGTTAAAGGCAAACAATAAAATCAAAGGAAAAACCGAAAGGATATGGTGGATGCTTACCATTTTCCCTCCGTATAACTTAGTCCTCGAACCCATCATTTCTGATTTCAGTATATTAGAAACTTTTTTTTCGTATTTTAGAGTCTTTTTAAGGTTTTTCTTATTTTTTCCTTTATATTCATAAAATAAGATGGCAACTCCGAATTCCTCTTCCGGATAAGGAAATTCTCAAGTCGATTTACTACACCTATAGGTCAGGTTTGACTGCATAGACCAAGTCCACGGCTCCAGCACAAGTAAATGTCTCCTCGTGTTCCTTGTGTTACTCACCATACTTATAGCCATGTCTATAAGAGTATGTTTGCGTCTTTTAGCCACTCAATTTTGCTGATGTTCTACAAGCATGGTTATTTGTTTAACCATACAATGAAGGCACTATCTTGTAGTTTGGGCTAGTGGACATGGGTCATAAATTGCATTCCTAAGCATATAAGTAGTTTTGTCAAAATACTATTGTAGTGAACCACGTGGAAAAAAAATCCGTTAACATGGGAAATGACTAAGAATTTAGGAGTCATCATATTATGTTATTAAACAAAACAAAAATAAGAAAAACCCAAAAAAAATGACTCAAAATTTCCAAAGATAAACCAATCTATTAAAAATAGAAAAATGGCTTCGAGGTAGTAGGTACACAGTGGGAATGTGTTAGGCACCGTCATACCCCTTCGGTCTCTACTTCATTTCTATTTATTTTTTGTACTTAACACATATGCAATAAAACAAACCCTAATCCAAATTTTATATGATTGTTTTGATTTCGACAACAGGGGTCAAACGGCCTATGTATCTGGTCGGACAAATCAGAATCAAAACCATCGTAGTTCGACCGGATTCTACAAGTGACAACCTATATTTCGATCTTAGACTCGAGCTAAGAAGTGGAATGGCTCTTTTTGCTAATTTTTGTGTAATAAAAATGTAATTGGAGGGAGGAAAAACACTCTAGACTATTATATTAAAGTAACATAAAAAGCAATAAGACATAACTTGTGAATGTGCTTGTCTAGAAGACTCGGGAACGCTTGTGAATGATCCAGGATGCAAGTGACTTGAAAATGTATAACACTGAATATGAAATGCTAAATTTTCTTAATAGATTCTCTACCACTTCTAAAACAGGAATGATATAAAAGTTTTAGAGAGAAAAAGTTGGTCCTTTAAAATATAGTCCAAAGATCATATAGAGGTCTGAGGCACTAGAAATGATAAAGATGACTATCTTAATCTTTGATAAGGAGATAAAGGAGATAAAGCAAAGTATTTGAAAAAAATCGCAAACTAAAAAGAAAGAAAAAGTGAACAAACCAATCAGTTCGCCCTTTAAAATTTTAAGATTATTTTCGAATTTTGGGACACTATTTGTCCTTAATTCGGTAATTATCTCTAAAAATACAAATGAGATGAACCAAATTTGAGAATTATCCCCATAAATCAAGGATAAATCATAAATAATCTTAAATCTTCTAAGTAAATCACAATCTTCATGCATGGGCTAGACTAAACCTAATTGGAGTGCACTGGGTCTAATTACTGGATTGGACTGGATAACTGGACAACTCGACTGGACTGGACTGGACTAATTACTGGACTTAATAAATCAAGTTTAATATATTAATAGGCCTACACCTATAAGTAATAAACTTAAATAAGAATCAGACTAACGTAGTTCGGAAAGGGTGGGGATATTGTTCGCAGTAGGAACCAATTGTAATAATGACTGGTCGTCGAGCCATACCAAACGGAAAAGTAAAGTTAGACCTTATTTGGAGTCGGAACCATAGTAACAACAACTAGTCACCAGACGAGGGGTGCATCCCTAGAAGCAGGAGCCAACGGTAACAATAATTGGTCTTCTGAGGATACTGAAAAAGATTCACCTTTATTTAGAGCGAATAGTAACAATTATTGATTGTTTAGGCATAGGGCGCATCCTTAGAAGCTGGAGCCAACAATAACATCTATCAGTTGCTTAGCATAAGGTGTATCCTTAGAAGTCGCAGCCAACATTAACAACAATTGGTCGTCTAAGGATACTGAAAAATCATGTCTAAGAGATGAGCCAACAGTGATTACAATTGATCCCTTAAACAGGAATATGAAAGCAAATCTATAAGCCACGGTCAACAATAACAACGATTGGTCGTCTAGACACTGAAGACTTATGACTAAGAGTTGAAACCAATAGTAACGACAGTTGGTCGCTTAGCCATAAGGCGCACCCTAGAAGCCAGAGCCAGTCTCAACGTCAATTGGTCATCCAGGGATATTGAAAACTGAAGCTGGAACTAGAACTATAAGTTAGAACTGAACTAGGACTGGACTGAAGCTAGATTATATGCGATATTTGTGTACCAACTTCAATTGAGGGTTATACCTTTAGACGTAAGTCTAGACTGGGACTAGGATCGGCATAGGAGCTGGAATTCAGATAGAGGAAGGTACAAGATCTGCGTGTCAACATACATGGAGGGTAGAAAACCCTTGGATATGTTTCTGGAATGGGATTAAGACTGAAACTGGACTGGGACCGGACAGAGAAAAGTATGCAACCACGTGCCAACAAAGATTGAGGGTTGCTACTTCGAATACAGAATGATACTGGGATTGAGACTGAACGAGGATAGGACATAAGAAGGTACACAATACCTATGTGCAAACCTGGATTTCGATGTGTACCATTAGACATGGATTTGGATTCTAAGACTGGAATCAGAATGAAGGCCATATGTGATCTTCATGTATTAACCCTAAACTGAGGGTTAATAATCTTGACCATTGACTTGAATTAGAAAATGAAGAATATACATGACTTACATTTACTGACCTGAATTGAGGGTTAAATACGGTCAGACATAGATCTGGACTGGCAGATGGCTACGCCCGACAAAGGTTACCTACATACCCTCATCCAGAACGGATCAAGCCAATTGTAGTTCTAACCGGATTGGGAAAGAAGAATATAAGTGACTTTCACATTTTGTCCAAAAACAAGGATTCAATACTCTCAAACATTGAACTCAATCAGAAAATAAGGAATGTACACGACTTCCTATACCGACATAATAGACATGGACTGGAAAACAAATGCACCCTTCAAAGTTTACCTATATACCCCATCCAAAAGGATCATGCCAAATATAGTTCAAATAGGATTAGGATGATAAGTAAAGGGCTGGGGAGATACATTGACTCTATCCTAGAGTTGAAAAAAGATAGGATTGTAACTGAAAGTTGAAGCAAATATCAGATTTTTTTTCTTTATCTTTTTTTCAATTGTTCACACACACACACACACACACACACACACACACACACACACACACACACACATATATATATATATATATATATATATATATATATATGTATGTATGTTTAGACACACACACACACACACACACAATGACACTGACCTTGACTATTGGGATAGTGGAATCACAAGGAACTGACCGTGCAATGGACTGACCAAATAAGAACAGACGTTACACTAACTGCCAGTAGAAGAGAATCACAAGGAGTCCCTAGAAGAAATGCATGTAGACAAAATAAAAAACATAATATACCAGGTGAACAAAAACATGTGCTATTCTGACTGTCAAGAGAGGGGAATCGCAAGGAGCCCTGAGATAAGATGCACACAGACGAAACTATCACAATTGTTGTGATAGGAGAATCACAGGAAGCCCCTAGAAAAAATATAGGCAGACAATACTAACCATGAACCACAAAACAACTTCGTGAAAAGCAAATCGGACGAAGCCCCTAGACAAAAATGCGTGCAGACAATGTTAACTATACAATGGACCGGAGGAACTAAGGTATACCGCGACTGCCATGAGAGAGGAATCCCAGTGAGCCCTTAGATAACAAATACAAGTAGACGAAGCTGACCATGAACCAAAAGACAGGCACTACGAAGAATGTCGTGAAAGCAGAATTACAGGGAGCCCCTAGCTAAAATATGTGCAGGTGATGATGACTATGCAATAAACTAGAGCAAACAAAGATAGATGCTATCATGACTGTCAGGAAAATGTAATCACAAAGAGTTCTTAAACAAAAATGCATGCAGATAAAACTGACTATACAATGGACTGAATGAAGACAGAGATTACCATGACTGCCAGGAGAGGAGGATGATAGGAAGCCCTTAGACAAAGATACACGTAGACAAAGCAGACCATGCAATAGACTGGATGAGGACAGACTCTATCACTACTATCATGAGAGGGGAATCACAGGGAGCCCCCAAACAAAAATGCATGAATACAAAACTGACCATGCAATGGACTGGATGAGGACAAACTCTATCATGACTGTCATGAGAGGGGAATCACAAAAAGCTCCTAGACATAAACATATATAGACAACTGACCATACAATGGGCTGGATGAAGCCAGACACTAGCATGACTGTTGTGAAAGGAGAATCACAGAGAGCCCCTAGAAAAAAAAGCATCTTGACAAAACTGACCATGCAATGGGCTGGATGAAGCCAGACTCTATCACGACTGTCGTGAGAGGAGACTCATATGAAGTCCCTAGCTAAACATCGAAAGGACACAAAGACAAGACAGTACCATGACTGTCACAAAAAGAGATTCACAAGAGGCCCACAGATTAAAAAAGTCGATAGTGTTGCATACAAGATTACCCTGGACAAAAATTGTCCTAAATAATGAGATGGTGGTTACAAAGAGCCCCTGGACAAAATGCGAAGAGGGTTAACCCTATCTAAATCACATAAGAAAAACCATAATAGACATCTAAAAAGAACCTGTGACGAAGTTAAACCCTTGCACAGTCTGAGAGCATGTTTGACTTGAAAATTATTTTGGTTGCCCGATATGATGAATCTACCATTCACTTCAAGATCTATTATCCTTTTAACTTATATTTCAGAATTTAAGGCATGGTGCCAACTCTATTGACATATTTATCTCTACCCAAAAAGGGAAAGACCACTTAAGTTTTTGATCGAAGACATTTTAATTTTGTATCATCAAATGTCATTTAACTTCATAGAAAAAGTTACTTCTTAACATAAACACTCAAGCTTGAATCCTTAAGATTACCCCAGAAATTTTGGGCCTAAAAGAGTAAAGATGAGTTGTGAGGCTGATGTGTATGCTGTGTAAGGCCTTATAAGCTATGAGGCTGATGAGATCTTAGCCCGTGATTAGCCAATAAATTAATGTATACAATTAGGCTGAGCAAAAATGCATGACTATCAAATGTGCGATAAAAAGGCATAAGATGAAGTTATAAGGCTTCTCATATTATCATGAACTAGTAGCAAATATATCAAACTGACATAAGAATATGGTAGGCCAGATAGATCATGAGAATGAATGGGTAATCATCAGGTCATAAGGAGGTAAAAACATTAGGTTCGGAAGATCATGAATCGAAAAGTCATCAAGCGAGCCATCGAGACATGAATGTATCGTGTCATAATATAGCAAGCTTAGAAGGTGGATGGATAATTATCTTTTTCTTGTCATTTTTTATTATTATTTTTTTGACCTCATCAACATGTAAAAGAACATTTGCCTTTCTTAAACAAATATAACCTCAAGGAGTACTTTATATACAAGACACAATGTAGGCCAGGGTATGGGCTAAGAAATGCATGGTAATAAGGCTCAATAACCCAAACATGAAACCAAAGCCCATAGCATGCGCCCATGAAGACCGAGCCTCTAAGGTGACTAAGTTGCCTACGTATCTTCATTAAGGGAATCAGGTCCTGTGTAGCTCAAATTGGATCTGCTGATATCTATCCTTCGAACTCAATCAAAGGCAATTCTATGTGTCAAATTTTTACGATCACTTTTAAACCTTTTTTGGTTTTTCCTTCTTTTTTTTCAATAATTCTACCTTTTTTCGAGATTGAATAACTGATCCTAATGATTTCACTCATCATTTATCTTCAAGACTTTAGTTTTATGAAAGGAAACCTTACCATGCTGAGTTGAGTTTGCATCAAAACTGAAGACATAGGCACACACAAAAAGACTACATGTACCAAGGTTAGAAATATAGACTTCCACAAAGAAATGCTGAATTGATTAGGCACAAAGCACTAGCAAGTGAAAAAAAATCTAGGATAGGGTAATCAAGATGATGAACGGTAGCCAAATGATGGCTTCCAATCATTGAGAATGCTCATTTTCAGGAAGACTCATGCAAACTTACATTCTTTTGAGGTAGTTTGCTCTCTTTGTGTGTGTGTGTGTGTTGTCAGTGCCCTAACTTCTGTCCAGACTGCTCTTTTCAGGATTTTCAGTTTAGCGAGCTTTTCTTCTTCTTCTTCTTTTTTTCCCAAGATCAATGGTCCAAGTGAGGAGGGGGAGTAAGTGAATTTGTAACATGAGAAAGTCTTGACATCGATATGACACCTCTAGTTTTGAGGATTTGACTTATTTATGATCAATGAGGGGTTCGCTAAGAAATGAAGTTTCGGCCTTTTCTTGATAATCTCTTAAATTCTTGCTCTTTTGTTTAAATTTCAAATCAAAATTTTCCATTAGGTTTTGAACATTAAATTTCAAAGAAACAGAAATTCTAATTTTTAAGCTTAAAAATACAGGGATCACTCCCCTTAAGTGCAAAGAAGAAGTATCAACGAGATAGGCCACTAGTCTTAAATCATCTTTTACATAATATCTCGAAGTGAATGGTCAATTATGAATTCAACCTGTATGAAGTTAGGCAATTCTCTCTTGCTTTGAAAATTGTTATGCTCTCGACTTGCTAAGGATGAACTTCTAGACTTACTAGAAACACAAACTCTATTTAACTCAAACCCTAGAAGAACTTTTAAGAAGGTGAATATTCTTGGCTTTTTATTTCTTTTTATTCATCATAGCTGAATTAAATTAATCCAAAAGGTAAGCCAAAACATTAACAATAAAAAAAACAAGTTCAAAAAAAGTTAATCTAGAAAATGTTAATCATCCAATGTTCCGACTCGACGTCATACTCAGCTCGACAATGAGAAAGGCTTTGAACATTGACCTAGGAGCTCACAGGTCTTATCTTGGGTTGGGATAATTTGGCTAAGAATATACTCCTCTTAGTCGAGCATTGAAAGATTTAACACCAGAAGAGATGTTTCACTTATGCTCATTTGGTGGACCGATGGAGATTTTGTCTTCATGTTGGGTTCGGCAAAAGGGTTTACTTCACTTTTGTCAACCAAATCTCATATGGCATGACAGAGAGCAACGCGCTTTTCCATGTAGTGACCTACTTTTTGATGATAAGCATAACGAGGTTGGGCATCGTATCCTTTGGGTAGAACAAGCGATGTATGAGGTGGCAACTTAGCAATGAGACCTCTTTATAGCAACTGTTTAAAGACTTCTGTTAGTAAGGATTTGAACGGGTTAACCGTCCTGGTGGCTTTACAATGGCTTCCCTTGACACTACCTATTGACCTCGCATTTCTGACGTTAATTATACTAGCTGCTTTGACAGAGCATTGGTATTCCTCCACCGACTTGGTATCCTCTCGGCTTGGGGTATGGTTCCCTTATTGATAACATCTTTAACTTGTATTAGGGTTCCCATTAGCAAGTTGTTCTTCACCATGTTAACATGTTCCTCTTCCGAGGGGCAGTTAACCATCTGAGCAGTGTTATTCCTCTATCATATTATAAAGGTTAAGACTGACTCCTTAGGCTCCTGTTTGGTAGTCTTCAAGTATCTTCAAATAATATCCAAATCAGCATTATATTGGCATTGTTTAACAAATTTTTGCATCACATCTTCTTATGTACGCAGTCTTGAATCGTCGAGGGTAAGAACCATCAAACAACGGCTTTGATGAAGGTCCAACAAAAGAAGTTGTACCTACTAATTCTAGTTAACTTTATGAGGAGCTAATGTACGCATATGCATTTTTACATGGATCTATGGATTCGTTAGCCATCAAATTTGTCCATGTCCGAAATCTTAAACTTTCGAGGGGTCTATCCTTCGTCCTCATGTTAAGGGTACTGAGGTCTATTGGGTCGTTGGTCCTTTGCATCTTAGCAATGTGCGACTCAAGTGTAGCCAATTTGTTTTCCCTCATTCTAGAGCAATAGTCCTCCTTCAACATAGATTCATACTGTCCATCAGTTTTGAATCCGGGCTTTCCTCTTTTCTTCGCTTCTTTCTCGATCTTTGGTTCCTCTCCAGATTCTTTGTTTTTATCTTTTTCTCACGGATAAACTACATTCATGGCGATTTTGGTATGTTGAGCTGCTAGAGTGGTGAGGTAAGCTTTACAAACCTTTTGTAGATCACAAAGGATTTGGACGAGATCATTGGGTTCAAGGAATCCTTTGGCCATTGAAAGCCACATAAGTTTTTGGACGTTCCCATTACCAAAGTTTTGTGTCGATACAAGAGCTTGTTACTTTCTATGAGTGAAAAGAAAATATTTTGGACTTTGTTCAAAAATTTTGGATATCCTACTTCTTTTTTGACTTTTTATCTTTTATTATTTAATATAATTATAAGTATCATCATCATTATTGTTATTATTATTATTGTTGTTGTTATCATTATTTTTCAACAACAGCATTAGACTAAGCAGAAATGATGACAACACTGCCAATTAAAAATGAATTAAGCAAATATAATCTAGGAAGTGCTGGGGAAACTAATTAAAATAAAACTAAAACTAAGGTTTCGGCTTGGCGTCATGCTCATCTCAGCAACAGGAAAGTGTTTGATCACAAGTCTTGCCTCAAGCCGAATATACGATATCCTCTTCTTGGGCGGACGTAGAAAGATCTAGCGCTAGAAGAGATGTCTCACCCATGCTCGTTTAGTGTACCGGTGAAAGTTCTTCTTTCATATTGGGCCCGACATGAAGGCTAATCAAACCATTATCGATGAGATCTTGAATAACATGCTTTAGAGTGATACACCTTTCCATATGGTGTCTAGATCCTTAGTGGTATTCACACTGAGCTTGCATGTTGGGCCTTTTGGTGTAGCAGTGGGGAGTAACTTGGCAATTATACCTCAGCTGAGCAGCTGTTCAAACACTTTAGATATAGAGGCACATAGATTTGAGAACTTTTGTTTAGTGATGGTAGGCTCCAAGGAAACCACCTCTCGAGATCTAACTGTATCATTATCAGCAAACATCCTCAACTGCGCGTTAGGATTCTCTGGACCAGTCTTGTGTATTTGCTTCCCATCTTTGATCTTGTTCCTTTGCTGATGGTAGACCTGGAAAAAAAAAGGCCTGTACTAGCGGGTCGATCCGTACCCGGCCAAAAAATCCAGGTACGAGTACATACTCTGAACACCCGTGTAAAACAGACTCGTACTTGAACCGAGCCGTAATTTTCGGGTCGATCCAGGTCGGATACGGTTTACCCGGGCTACCCATATTCTTTTTACTATATAAGTAAGTGCTAGGGTTTCCAGTTCATTCACTCATTCTCTACCACCTCTCTTGCGCCGCTCATGCCTCATTCTCTAATCTCTATCTCCTCTCTTGCGTCGCCCCTACCTCATTCTTTGAACACTCTCTCTTTCCCGATCGACGACGCCCTCTCTCCCACGGCGTCACTCTCCTGATCGACGGCGCTCTCCCTCCCACGGTGTCACTCCATTGACGACCAAGCTACGCCACAGATCCACCGGAGATGTCTTCGACCGGCTACGCCACAGATCTGCCGCCACCGCCTCCTTCCTGCTCTGCTGCCGCCGCGACTCTCTCTCTCTCTCCCTCAGTATTCACCCTCACTCAGTCACAGACTCGAATTTCTCTCTGTCATAACCACAGATCGATTGTCGGTCGAGAAGCTAAATGGATTTATGCATGTGATCTTGTACCTGTGTTAAGATTGTATTATTTTGGATTGTAGATAGATTCATGTAGTTGTTTAAGGTTTATTTGTATTATTTTGGATTGTGAATTTGTAGGTGGTGCTGTAGATGGATGTTGTAATTGATTTTAAAGCATTTAACAATTAATGTAATATTGAAAATTAAAGAGGCAAAAGAAGCAAGAAGAGAAATATCTGCCTAACAGTGACTATAACTAGAATCTGAATATATAAAAAAAATTAATTGGAAATTTGCTCATTAACCGCAGGTAATACCCGATCCGTGTGGGTAGGGTACGGATCCATAAAAATACTACCCGGGAAAAGTCGAGTAAAATTCACCCGACCCGTTCTAATCCAGACCTGTCGGGGTATTACCCGTACCCACCGCCGGGTATACCCGTTTGCCAGGTCCAGCTGATGGTGTCTTTCATTTGAGTGAGAGAATCTATCAACACAGTGAATATGGCACAGATGTATCTTCCCTACTCGGCAGGGTCTTCTTTGAGCAATTCTAACTATGTAGCCACATTTGCCTGTTAAGCGGCCAAGGGATTGAAACCTTCCTAGAAACTTTTCAACATATCTTCGAGGATTCAGACCAGGTCACGAATCTGAGGATCTTCAGCTATTGGGATGTGAGAGAATTCTCAGGATTGGTTTTGATACAAGAATGTGGACACGATGCCAGAGCTCATCACCTTCCAAGAGAGAAAAGGAAAATATTTTGAAACTTTTCAAAAAAAAATCTTTCTTTTTTCAATTATTACTATTATTATTATTATTGATGTTGTTTTTTCTTACCTCAGGGATTAGTCATAGAAATTCTTACCTTCTAAGAGAACAGAAAATATTTTGATCTATCTTTATTTCCTTTGTTTTTTACCCTAATGATTATAGGGAACTGAAGAAAAAATAACTCAAGCTAGGAAACTACACTACAAGAAAAAGCCAGTCGCTAAAAGCCCAAACTCAGTCACTAAAGGTTTTAATGACGGATTTATCATCGCTAAAAGTCCCTCGTATAAAAGCCAGTCGCTAAAAGTTTGGCGACGGAATTTTCAAATCCGTCATGTAATATTTCACTTTTTTCGACGGATTTATTTATTAATTAGCGACGGAATATCCGTCGCTAATTATATTTTAAGTATTTTAATTTATTTTTTGTTTTGTAAAATTAGCGACGGAATAAATGTTTTAGCAACAAAATATTCCATCGCCAAATAAGATTTTTAGCGACAGAATATTCCGTCGCTAAAAAGCTAATAGTATGAACACTTTTAGCGACGGAATTAATCCGTCACCAAAAGTCAAATATATTTTTATTACCCATACCTGTAATAAAATTTTCATTTCTCAACAACAACGCACAATAATTAATACACAAAGAAATATATAATCAATCATAAAAAAATGATAACAGGTGTCGCATTAAGTGTAAACGAACAACTGTAACAATTTAAAGATTACCTCTCGAAGGGATACATCCACCTATATTGCACGGGTCCACCCATCTTAGCTTCATATGCCAAGTGAACAGACAGATGCTTCATTGAATCAAAGAACAAAGGTGGGAAGATTTTCTCCAGCTTGCAAATCGTCACCACAATGTTCTTCTCAAGCACTTTCATGTTACTCACCCGGATCGTAGAAGAACATATATCTCGAAAGAAATGAGATAATTCAGTCAAAGTCTCGCAAACAACACGTGGCAACAGTCTCCGAAAGGCAATATGAATGAATCTCTCCATGAATACATGGCAGTCGTGACTCTTCATCCCTTGAAACTTACATTCCGATACATTGCAACAACGAGATATGTTGGACGCAAAACCATCCGGAAGCTTCAAATTCTTAACCCATTGACAGACCTTCTCCACTTGTTTCTCTTCTAGACAGTAAGGTGCTTTTGGAAGTATCGTCCTCCCACTGACTGTCCGAGGATGCAATTCACGGCGTACACCCAACTGTTGTAGATCCCTTCTCGCTTTAAGGTGATCTTTTGATTTGTCCTTGACATTCATCACTGTGTTGAACACATTATCAAAAACGTTCTTCTCAATATGCATCACATCGATGTTGTTTCGGATAACGAGCGTCCTCCAGTTGGCTAACTCCCATAAGATACAAAATTTCTCCAGTTGTGCTCTTTCCCGTACCCTGGAATCTTCTGATCGGGCACACCGTTGTCGTGTGGTATGTCAGTATCAAGTGCCTCTAGGTGTGAGAACACTTCTTCACCAGATGGGTAGTCCAGTGTGACAACCTCACGCTCGATTGTCCCGTCAAATTTATCCTTTTGCCTACGAAACTGATGGCCTGGTGGCAAAAGCTTACGGTGACATATGAACCACGAGGTCTTTTCGCCGTGCTTTAACGTATGACCGGGGTTCATGCCCATACAAGCAGGGCATGCTAGCTTCCCATATGTGCTCTAGCCACACATCATTCCCAATGCGGGGAAATCATGTATAGTCCACATCAAAGCACCCTCATCTGAAAATTATGTTTAAGGGATGCATCATATGTTTCGACTCCATGATTTCATAACTGTTTTAACTCATTAATCAATGGCCTTAAATAAATATCTATGTCCTTGACAGAACTCTTCAGCCCCAGAATAAGCAACGACAAGAACATGTACAACTTCTTCATGCACATGCCTAGTGGAAGGTTATACGGGACAATAATAACAGGCCAACATGAGTAAGGCGTGGTAGACTGACCGAAAGGGTTGAACCCATCGGTTGCCAGACCAATTCTAACATTTCAAACTTTTAGAGAAAAGACTGGATGCCTGCGGTCAAACTCCTTCCACGCCTCTCCATCAGCTGGGTGTGTTAGCACATCGGCATCGTTGCTATGAGTCTCACGGTGAGCCTCATATGTTCAGCCGTATTGGAGGAGTAGTACATTCTCTGAAGCCGTGGTGTGACCAGGAAATATCGCAATATCTTCCATGCGATATTTTTCTTCTTCCCTTTGTCCGGTTTGTACCTCGAATGATCACATACTAGACACCATGACAAATCCGTATTCTCTTTCCAGAACAATACACAATCGTTATTGCACGCATTTTAGCTCAACCCAAGTTTCCTCATCATCTTCTTCGTGTCATCGTACGATGGCGGTAGCTTTTCACTTTCGGGCAGAATTTCTTTGATTAAGGTAACAAACTTGTTAAAACCTTTCTCACTCAGCCTGTCGTCTGATTTTTAACTGTAATAACCTACTAACCGCAGACGGTGTGTGTTTCGGAGCTCCATCCCACAGCAGCTCTTCCGCAGCTCTCAACAACTCATAAAACTAATGAGCCCCCTCGTTCGGCGATTGGGGACCGTCGTCACCCCAGTCAACATTAGCATACTTGTTTCTTAGTGCTGCGTCCACCTTGTGTATCTACCCATAAAACCGTATTGACGAAGATGCCATTTTACTTCAATTATTTTTCTCCAATGCAACAACTCACATCTGCCACACGGACAATCAAGGTCAACATGTGTAGGATGCGCAAGTGAAGTCGAGAAATTCTTCAACGCGACACTCAAAATCTTCAGCATTCTTCCTTTTCATCCAACTTCGATCGACTGACATGATGACTGAATTATCGTACTGTATACCACCTTCAACTATGACCAGTCATTAGGTAGGGTCGATGTAAATATGAATACATGAATGTTACAACATGTCTGTATATTTTCCCTCCATTCTCTAACAGGTAGTGGTCATATCCCAGTCAGAAAAGCATATGTTTATGAAACAGTGAATAACTCGTGCTTAGTCCCATGTCTGCAAAAAATTCGGCACCACCTCCCCGCATTTCTCCAAGTACACGACATCGATTAGGTGTTCTAACATTCATCTAACCTTGCCTTGCAAAGTTTAACAGATGTTAGAACACCAGATCTGTATGCACCCGAAGAAACACATGAGAACGTGTACCAAATATCCACGACATAGAACACAGAGCATGAGTTGAAACACTATTTTATAAACACGTAGCTTTTCCAAATTGTCCAAACTGGACATCCAAAGGTTCATTACAAAGCATTACTTTGTAATGAATACCTTTGAATGAGAACTAAGGGTTTTTATGTATGCAGCGTTCATAAATTGATAACATATGCAAGAATCTTTCCGAAATATCAAAAGTGCAGAAAGATCATTACATATGTTACCAGTTCCACATTAAATAGAATTTGTTGGCAACGAGTTGAACCATCTCGTTACCAATGGACTTCTCAAAACAACAACTAATAGAAAGAAGGCAGGGTTTGTAAACAACGAGTAATTGAACCATCTCTGGACAATATGGAGTAATTATGGGATGTACAAGGGCTAATTACGGCTAACTGGGTTATTAGGGTTAGTTACGAGTATTAAGGTTTAGGGTTTAGGGTTTAGGGTTTAGCGTTATAGGTTTAATTCATCTAATTAGGATTTATTAAGATATGTTAGCGCTAATTAGTGTTAATGAGGAGTACCTTGGGCTAATTATAGCTAATTAGGGTTGATCAGGACCAATTAGGGTTATTTAGTCCTAATTAGGGTTTAATTATGCCAAGCAGTGCTGATTAATCCTAATTAGCACTAATTAGGCTTAATTGGGTTATGTTAGGGCTAATTATTGTTAATGAGGAGTTGTTTCGGATAATTATAGCTAATTAGGGTTGATTAGGACTAATTAGGGCTATTTAGTCTTAATTAGGGTTTAATTGTGCCTAGTAGTGCTGATTAGTCCTAATTAGAGCTAATTAGGCTTAATTGGGTTATGTTAGAACTAATTATTATTAATGAGGAGTTGTTTCGGATAATTATAGCTAATTAGGGTTGATTAGGACTAATTAGGGTTTAATTGTGCTGAGTAGTGTTGATTAGTCCTAATTAGGGCTAATTAGGCTTAATTGGGTTATGTTAGGGCTAATTATTGTTAATGATGAGTTGTTTCGGATAATTACAGCTACTGAGGGTTGATTAGGACTAATTACGGTTATTTAGTTCTCATTAGGGTTTAATTATGCCGAGTAGTGTTGATTAGTCATAATTAGCGCTAATTAGGCTTAATTGGGTTATGTTAGTGCAAATTACAACTAATTAGGCTAACTATAATCAATATGCACGTAATTGGGTTCATTTAAGCTAATTTGGGATAGTTACAGCTAATTTGATTTTCATTGGGTTCTTAGGGTTAATTAAAACTAATTAGGCTCGTTAAAGCTAATAAGGGTTAATTGATTAGGCTCGTTAGAGCTAATTAGGGTTAATTGATTTATTAAAATATTGTTAATCAGACTAATTAGGGCTAATTATAACTAGTGCTGGATCCACATGAGATTCCAGGAGGTGCAAGCTAAAAATGTCGCGTTAACCTAATTAACCTAAATTCAATGCACAGTCAACAATCTCAATTCCGACACCTCATATAGGGTGTCGATATGGTGTCCGATACGTGTCTGACACCTCCGGACACGTGTTCGACACGTACGACACCTACGGACACATGTCATAGTCCTCCAGACACGTGTCCGACGCCTCCGGACACGTGTCCACCACCTCCCGACACGTGTTCGACACCCACCGATACACACCTCCAAACACATCAGCATACGTTGATTTATTTTTTAAATGTTGGACACCGTCGATCAGACGTGGTGTCCGTGTTTGCGCTAACTAACAGGTATCTCAATCCAATTGGGTCTCATCCTCCGTCAACAATCTCAATTCTCAATTCTCAAATGCTCAATGCAATAAAAATTAATAAAAATCACGGATTCAATCCAATTGGGTTTCATCCTCCGTCAATAATCTCAATATCTCAAATGCTCAATGCACAATTAACAATCTAAAATTATCAATTAACAACCTAAAATCATCGATCAATAATCACAATTCTCAATTGCACAATTAACAACCTAAAATTATCAAACAAATTATCAATGTTCAAATGGGAAAAAATTGTTCAAAATGCACATATCCGATGCACTTGAATTATTTCAATTTAAGGTTCAATTGTATTAGGACATTCAATTTAGGGTTCGATTAGGGGTTCAATTAGTTTAATTTATGGTTCGGTTCGATTCGGGCATTCAATTTAGGGTTTAATTAGGGTTCAATTAAGGGGTTCTATTGATTCAATTTAGGGTTCAATTATTTTTTAGGGTTCGATTCGATTAGGGCATTCAATTTAAGATTTAATTATGGTTCAATTACTTCAATTTAGGGTTCAATTAGTTCAATTTAGGGTTTTAGGGTTCAATTAAGAAGTTCAAATTATTCAACAAATTCAGATTATACATGGCAGAGAAGACAAATTAACAACAAATTCAGATTATGGCTAAATGCTTCATAATCAGCAAATTCAGAAGACAAAATAATGGCCAAACGTCCAAATTAACAACAAATTCATATTATACATGGTAGAGAAGACAAATTCGAATGTTTTATGTACGTAGATTGAAATTCAGAAGAGCTTATACAAGCAGAAGTGTGATTATGGCCAAATGCTTGATAATCAACTTTGAAAAATAAACAACAAGATTAATTTAGGGTAATTGACATACAGATCTCGAGGTGGGTACGACGGCGGTGGCATTGGTGGTGCGGCGGTAGTGATGGGCTTTGTGGCGCAGTGACAGTGGAGGGCTTTATGGCACGGCGACAGTGGAAGTCTTGGTAGTGCGGCGTCGAGTGGGGGACGGGGGTGTCGCCGGAGGTGGGTCGCCGTTGAGAGGGGTCGCAAGAGGTGAGAATGGCGGTGGGTGGGTGAGAGAAGAATTTTAGAAAGAGAAACAGCGAGAGAGAAAGAAACCATATCTGGTTATAAATCGAGGATATTTAGCGACGAAATAACACCGTCGCTAAAAATTCGTCGATGAAGGTCTTATTTTAAAGACTTTTACCGACGGAATTTTTAACGACGGTTTTATTCCGTTGCTTAAATAATTTAAAAAACCCTCAAAAATACTAATTTACTAAAAAATATTTAGCGATGGAATTATCGTCGCTAAAAGTCCGTCTGCAAATACTTTTACTGACGTGTCTTTCGTCGGTAATAGTATTAAACGACAGACTTTTAACGACGGGACCTTCCGTCGCTTAAAGACCTTTTTAGCTACGGAATACCTTACGTCGCTAAAATTCATCGCAAAATACATATTTTCTTGTGGTGCTATAGCTAGATAGGACCACGCAATCAGAGCATGCACATCAGCACACCACAGTATAAAATATTAACCCAACCGATCTTTACCCGCACAGGAATTGGCACTAATTAACTTTTCGGGTTGTTCAGTGGGTAATTCTAGGATTTTGGGAGAATATCTGAAAAAGTGGAGTATTGACCAATCGTCCGGTTAGTCTCTTGGGTAAACTGACCGGTTGGTTAGTGGGGTAATTTTGGGTTTTTGAAAAGTTCTGAGGAACTTTGGGCACTAACTAACTTTTCATTTGACCTTATGGGTTAACCGACCGGTTGGTCAGTGGGTTGGTGGCTTGGAATTCTGAAAAAACCCTGGGAAGGTCAGGGTTCAGACTAACTGTTCGGTACACTTGTGGGTTAATCGACCGGTTGATTAATGGATTCGAGGTTTGGAATTTTTAAAAACTCTAGGATAGTCAGGGTTCTGAATAACCGTTCAATAACCTTCTTGGTTAACCAACTAGTCGGTCAGTGAGTTAGAGGTTTAGGGTATAAACCAGCGAGTTCAAATTTGCAAGGATAAAACTAACTGAGTAACCGTCCAGTTGCTTGCTCGAGTTGGTTAGTCAGAGTCTTCCTTTTTAGCAAGAATACCAACATAGCTTTTTGAATACCAGCCAGTTTCCTTGACATGCCATAGGCTAAATAGGTTTTTTCCCAGAAAAAGGTAAAACATTGAAATCGTCTGGGTGTGTGGTCTCTCTCGACACCAGGTGTAAGGTCACTCCGTCGGCTTGACTTGTACAATATATCGCCCATCCATAACTCAGGTAGTTAATAATGAGTTATTATTGGTACATGTACATAAGTCAATAAATATACCAAGAAACCAGGAGGCTCTTTGGTATTAGGCTCCCATCATACCCTTTCGTGTCTTTACTTCATTTCTATTAATTTTTAATTTTTAAACTTTAACGCATGAATATGAAATAAAACAAACCCTAATCCTAATTTTACATTATTGATTCCAACTAGAAAACGTGGGTCAAATGGCCCATGGGACAAATCAGAGTCAAAATTG
Source organism: Escallonia herrerae (assembly GCA_033070095.1). Taxonomy (NCBI): domain Eukaryota; kingdom Viridiplantae; phylum Streptophyta; class Magnoliopsida; order Escalloniales; family Escalloniaceae; genus Escallonia; species Escallonia herrerae. The sequence continues at coordinate 132,525 of JAVXUP010001694.1, forward strand.
TCGTAGTTCGTCTGGATCCTATGGGTGGCGACTTACATTTTGATCTTAGAGTCGAACTAAGAAATTAAATGACTCTTTTTGATGATTTGTGTGTATTGGAAGTGTAATCACGGGGAGGAGAAACACTTTAGACTATTATACTAAACTAACCTACAAAGCAATAAAATCTACCTCGCGATGCGCTTGCCTAGAAGACTCGGGAGCGCTTTGTGAAGGATCCACATTGCAAGTGACTGGAAAATGTATAGAAATGAATATGAAATGCTAAATTTTCTTAAAGAGGTGATGTACTACTTACATAAGGGGACATATATGAAAGCTCTAGAAAGAAAAAGCTGGTCCTTTAAAATACACCCTAAAAACCCTAATTATAGAGGTCTGGGGTGCCTGAAATGATAAAGATGACCATCTCAATCCGTGATCAGGAGATAAAGTTAAATATTAAGAGTCAACAGGGTAGCTGGTTAACGAACTAGTCAGTTCATCCCTTAAAATTTTAAGATTTTCTTTTTTGAATTTTGGGATTATGTCTGTAATTCGATAATTATCTCTAAAAATACAGATGAGATGAATTAGATTCGAGAATCGTCTCCATAAATTAAAGATTAATCACATGCCTCAAGGATAAATCACAAATAATCTTAAATCCTCTAAGTAAATCACAATCTTCATAGATGGACTGAACTCAACCTAATTAGACTGGACTGTACAACGGGACTGGACTAGGCTGAAATAATTACTAGACTTAATAAATCAAGTTTAATATATTATTAGGCCTACACCTATAAAAATAAATTTTTAATTATTATTAAAGCCTAATAATCATTTAATAAATAAAAAGATAACAAAAATAGGGTGTCTATAAGTATGATTGTAAATTACATCATTTTAATGTGTCAATACCTTTCAATTCAAAATGGTTGTGATCATTAATGGATTTTTAAAAAGTTAAATGCAAAACGATTTTAAGCACATGGAATCAGAATATTCACCACTATTTCTAAACCCTCATTCACCTAACAGAGAGATTGACAGAATATAACATAGTACAAGGAAAATCGAAGCTCTCAACTCAGAACATACACCATTACTTACCTAAAAAGACAAAGTGACCCAAATACAATAGTTATGCACATTGATATATGTACACAACTCAAGCACCACCATATCAAAGAAAAATTGGAAACTAAAGATGTTGGTGACATCCCCATAATCAACTTCTTAATAGAAGAATTCCAGTCTGTAGCTCTAAAATCCTAATTGTAAAACATTTTGGAAGAATTCTATACTTTAAGTAATTCGATTATGAAATCTAACCACTATGGAAGCCGATCGACCACCTTCACACCATTGATCTTGACGAAGATTTCTTCATTGTGTGTAATTTTATCTTGAAGAAAACTTCACTAAAATCATAAAAGAATGACCTAGTTCATCGTGTACACTACCTCACGATTAGAATCTAAGAACCCAAATTCACCTCATCATGTAGTTACTCCAACCACCACCACCATCTCGGCACGTCTCTCTAAACTCCCCATTTAATGTCATGACAACTTTTCCCTCAAGTGCATCACAAAAAAACTAGGAACTCTTCCCAAAGTTGATGCTTGCACAACAACAACGAGCAGGCAGGTAGACCTGAGTGTGCATTTAAGTGGATGTCTCCAAAACCCTGGTGCCATAAATCAAAATTGGCCAACACACCTAACCAATCTGTTGCAAAAAAATCACCTTGTGCTTTCTCCATAGATTCCTTAATCACATCTCCGCCCTGCATCCACAGAGCTAAACAAACAACATTTAGCACCTCTAAATCAGAATAACAGCATCAAGGCCTCTCCTGAACAGATGTCAAAACCTCAATTGATCTGAACAATAACATTAATACTTCCCCACAACTAATGCAAAGACCACCCCCTATCTGGATAAGGACACTAAGAACTCTCTATGATCGATGACAGAATTAAACACAAGATCATTTGGTGATTGGACGTTGATTAACTACTGCAAGAACAACTCCAGTTGAAGTTGTAGCCATTTAAGTCAAAACCCTAACCACCCTTATAATCTTATGTTGACCCTACATTGATTTGGGCACCCCACTGCCCACTCACGTCAACCTAATCCTATAATCATAAACCCTCATCCTGCCACACCCTATCAAACCTCATAGAACGTAGATCACACAAACTACTTTACCTCTAAAGCTATATTGTCTAGTCACTCATCTTCTTCCTTAAATGGACTATCGTTGAGCATTATAACAGTAAAACCAACTAATGGCTCCTTGTCACCACCTTTAAGACCTCAATTAAGAAAAAAAATGCCTCAATGATGGATGCTCCTTTTAAAAACTTAGATTGTCCACACCACAACCATACATTGCTTATCTCCACCTCTCAAAAAATTAAAGAGCACTATAATCTTCATGGGACCAATTGGAAAAATCATTTATGCCAAAAACCACCAACATAGTGAAGGCATCACAAAGTCTATGATCACTGCCATAAAATCCCTTCTTCCTGACCTCATCAACCTCAAGTAACAGCTCTCAAACAGACCTAAACCCAAGCCCCTGATAACTGGATCGTGGTTTAACCTAACCTCCAACTGACCTCAAACCATTTGAACCACTCCACTATGACCCTTCAACAGACCACTCCACCGACCACTCAATAAACTCAAAGTCACTTAGCTGAGTGGAAAACCTGAATCCATGTCTAGGAACAAAATTCATAAATAGGTGACATTAGACATGGATACTACAGGAGTGAACACAAGGATAATCTTGAATTAAATGATGAGGAATAGTCCATGGATTTAGAAACCAACTTTAGCTCCTTATTTGATCACGAGCTACCAACGCGAGACCAACTCGCCATTACTCACCTTCAATTTAACCATTCTTGATCTCTTGGGAGAACAACAAAATCTAAAAAACTGTCCATTAACCTTCGTACTACCAAGATTCACAAACAAATTTTGCACTCTACCACCAAATGCTAGAGTGAAAAGCTCATAAATCTTCATCAATGAGATCTGGAAAATTGACTTGGGACAAATAGATTACTCGATCTGCTTTTACCCATACTAAGCTCATATGAAACACAGTTGATTAGACCCGAATGGATAGGGAGCAATAGCACCAAGGACAAACCCAACCTTAATGAACATATTAGCATGGAACATTTAAGGGGCAGTCAACCACAATTTTCTCATAGACCTCATTTGCCTTCACAAACCTTGGTATCCTCACCCTTTTTTGGACTCGATCAACAAAGGCACTAGAAATGACTTATTAAAAATGCCCATTCAACAACTCCTTGCATTCTAACGTAGCTGGCTTTGTAGGTAGAGTCTGGCTCATATATAGTGATGATGAAATCCATCACAACGTCATCTTTGTAACTGTCCAAGCCATTCATGTAGAGGCCAAGGGAAAATCTCAACCCCTATAGTTCCATTCTGCTATTTATGCTAGCCCTTAGAAAAATAATTGACCTTTCAGACAATCTTAAATACACTGCGTCCAACCACAAGCTACCATGGCTCCTTTCAAAAGACCTGAAAGAGGTAATTGATAACAACAATAAAAATTGGGTGGGAATCCTATTAATCTCACCTGAATTAATTTTTCGCGATTGCCTAAACATGTGTGACCTTATAGACCACGTTTCTAGGGACCTCAGTTCACTTCATGCATTATCAGTGGTTAGATCATAGCCTTCCTAACTCTTCTTGGTGCAACCTTGAAACTTTAGTCAACCACCTTACCCATACTTATTCAGACCAAAGTCCCATCCCCTTGGATTTCAACCCTCCAAACTACAATTGTTCCCCTTCCCCTTTTTGTTTCGAAGCCATGTGACTTAACCACCTTAGTGAAGCATGGTAGGTCCCTTGCAATTACATATCTTTAAGATAATGCTGTAAATGGAATAAGCATGAATATGGTAACATCTTTCTTAAGAAAAAAGCCAACTCGCTCGTATCAACAACATTCTTTAAAAATCCCCTTTGCATTCTTCTCTTTTTCTCTAGAACCTCGAAACCTATCTTATTTATGAATTTAATGTACCTTAATTGCTGAAAAAGTTTTATGGGGCACCAAATCTCGAATCGACTAGCTTATGTTGGGAGATCTCAACACAACTTTATCCCATACCACCATTAATATTCGTAGGAAGCAAAATAAAACGTACAACTATGGGAAATTAGATCGCATGACCTGAACACCTTACCTCCCTTGTAGTTATCCACTTCAAGAAAATGTTCATCATGGTGAGATCTAACTCACCTATTTGTCACCTCTTAGGCCCACTTGTTACCTCTTCCCCAACCCTAATCAAATCATCATTGCTATTCTTACCCCAGTTGTTATTAAAAAGCCTTACGGGACATCAAAATTCTCAAAGCATTTGGATCATAGACTTTTTTACCCCATTTTTGTTCTAAGCTGGAAAATTTGGTGAAAGTATTTGTCACGTCATAGATTCGTGCTTCACTAACGACACCATAGATGTGGAAACCAACTCCACCTTCCTCTGCCTTGGTTCCAAAGGAACGACAAAGGAGACCATGAACTAATTTTGTCTTATTAACCTGTATAAGACGTTATACAAAATCATTTAGAAGGATTTTGGTCAACTATCATCCGCATTTGGCCTTTCTTGAATGCATCATTTCTCCTTTCAAACTAGTTTTTTAGCAGCACGTATGGGCACTAATAATGAGATTATTGCTCAAGATTCTATGCATAAATTAAAGAAAAAAGCAAAAAAATGCCTCATAGCCATCAACTTGACCTTGAAGAAGCCTATGACATACTCGAACGTGATTTCATTCTCATGACTCTCTAACAATTCAAATTTCCAGACCAAATAGTGAATCTCATGCTGACTTGTGTATCTACAATCCGCATGGCCATCCTAAAAAACGATTCTAAATCTGAATGGTTTCTCATGTGGGATTAGGCAGGGAGATCATCTTTCCCAATACACTTTCATTTTATGTATGATACTGTTATAGCAACAAATTTTAAAGGCATGCGACTTTGATAATTTGAAATCACTCAAAACTACTCGGAGTGGGCCTTTCATTTCTGATTTTTTTTTATCCTGATGATTCTTTTATTATTTGGGGAAGCCACTATGGCTACACAAGCACCATACATAACACAAAAAAGGATCAGAAGTTCTATCACTGTCTAGCTAGAAATTTAAGGCAACAAAATAAAAAATAAGAAATATTAAGGTTGTGTTTAGCACGTTGGATTATTCAGTTAGATAGAACATGATAATGAAAAATAAGCCATGATAACGGATCCTTATTACATAACACCGGATAAGCTATAAATCATATCCTGCATTGGAATTAAACCCATATTACAGGCCAGATAAGTGTCGGGTAGGATTACCTTGCCGCCTTCTCCATCGACAACAACCACCATTCTAAACCCAGGATCACCCTAATCCCACGATCACACTAATAACACCATCACAACCATTTCAACAAACCCACCACCACCCACTACAAGAATTCGTGGCTTTAGCGACCGCATTTAGTGACCGCTACTTATGGCGGTCGCTAAATTGATATTTAGCGACCGATATAGCGACTGACATAAGTATCGGTCGCTAAGTCTAGGAAAAAAGTTGCGCGGTCAACCAAAAAAAATGGCACCACATTTAGCGACCGATAACGTGGTCGCTAAATTAGCGACCGATACGACGGTCGCTAACTCAGTAGCTAAAATTAGTGACTGCATTTAGCGACCGATATGGCGGTCGCTAATTTAGCTCTATATATTAATTGCACTAACTTATATGCACCTCTCTCTCTCTCTCTCTCTGTCTTCAGGTTGCCCTAAATTAAAAGTAACCGCTGACGAGCCACCTGCGACGACAACACCAAGAATCAATTGACCCCGCCGCCCACGCCGCACATGAACGAGCTCTTCTTCGGGTTGCTCTTTTGAATGTGAGTTTGTTAGTGGCAGAAAGAAGCTTCAATGCACGAATTAAAGATTTTGGGGATTCGAAGGTTTTCTTGTATCAGTCTCTTCTAAGCATTCAAGGTATCTAGTTCCAAATAACACCTCCCCTTTGACTTCATTATTTTGCCTGAAAGATTCCCCCTGAATTCGTCGATCCAAAGATCTCTCACTCAGTGCTCTACTCGATTTGTAACAGCTGCCTGCCTCTCACATTTCTTCGAATTCAATCATCTCTGCATGTGGGTGGTTTTTAAAATTGGTAAAGATAAACGCTTTTGGGACTTTCTTGACCCTAGTTTGTGCTTTGGTGAGATTAAAGAGGTGAGCTCAGCTGATTATTTTAAAGTTATCAGTTTTCTTAAATGCTTTGTGATGTATGATCGTGTTCATGCATTTTTGGAGTTACAACTTAGGGTTTAGGGTGTAATTTGAGGTTTAGGCTTTTTAGGGTGTTTAGGCTTGTTTAAATCAACAAAGCTCTCACTAGGAGAGAACTCAAAGCCAAGTAGTATAGCTAATCATATTCTTGAGGTAGTGATCTCCAGATGTGGTTATGGAGATTCAGAAATCATAGCAGTTGAGATTTAGCAAGACAATAGGCTACATAGAATTCAATGGTTATAGAAGGGGATACTGATGGAAAGCAGTGGAGAATTAGAAAGACAATAGGCTAAAGTTAGCTTGTTGATGGCTTGTGGAACATGGATGAGCTTCATGGCAGTTCAACTTGGCCTCTGCAGCAAGAGTTAGTCTGCAGAGTTTAGCTACTCCCTCATATTGATTGTTTAGTTTAGTTCATTCAATTTCAGCTTTCTTAAGGCTCTACTGCTACTAGATGTCATTGGAACCAAAAGGTTTTCAATGAAAAGATCGTAAGGGTCATATTGCCTGTAATTTCCTATTGTCTTGGATACACTAACAACCTACAGACCTTCATATGAGAGAAAGTGGGAGAAAATTGAAAAGAATATAGTAACGAGACCAAAAGGAAATTGTCATTTCCTCAATCATAGTGTATACCACAAACAAGTTCATTCAAGGAAAGTTAATAATATAGAGTTTTCCCATAGTTGATTATTTGACATAATTCTTATACTCAAATATACAAAATGAGTTCAAGCTCAGTACAATTTTTGCACTTGAGCTCATTTTGTTCAGTGATAATTCAGGGGTTAAATAGAGGGTGCCTAAACTTAGCTTATTGCAGTGGGTCCAAATGCAACATAGAGCAGTGAAAAGGTAGATGGTTACAAGAAGGTGTATGCGACTTTTAGGGCTACTAATCACTTGTTGTGGTCATGATAAGTTACAGTGGGTGCAAAAGTTTGCACATTAATATGTGTTTAGGTTAGACCTATTGCCGATAAACATGAGCTATTATGGATCTTGCTCGTTTTAACTTAGATGCAGTATGTGCATATTTGAGACCAAGATGAGCTATATGCTTCTCATGTCCCATTGTCTCATATTAAAGCATTTAAGATGAGAACTGAATAACATCAACAAGATGAGCTGTGGTGCTCCTTCTATCAAGAAGTTGGATTTTGGTTCTAGTTGCTTATGTGCATGACGCTCTTGAATCGTCATTAAAAGTCGTGTCGATTAGATTTTGGAATATAATATAATTCAATACAGCGAAGATGTAGGAGAGCAACCCCTTTCTTTGTCAAATAGTAGTAAAATGTAATTCACATTTACTACGCGAGTTCTTTTGGTTAAAAGTAGAACTGAATAAAAAATGGAGACAACAGTTATAAGTGCGAGATATTTTCATGAGTTGCCTTACATACACACTTTTGTCATTATAGTATAAACAAATGCAACTGAAATGCAGTAAGTTAACACTAGGTAACTCACCCTGTGATTGAATTGAATGCACCTGAATTTAATTATAAATTTGCTCAAAGTTAAGGGTACTTCAAATTTGGTTGAGAAGGTTGGTTGGCCCTTCACATCACAGTGTATGCAATTTGTAGCCTTTTGAGCTGTAAGTTTTCAGTGCTTGTCGTCTTCCTTAAGGACCTTCTGATTATGCTCTTATCTTATTATGAAAAGGTCACTAAAATGTAATAATAGAGAACCAAAAAAACAGAACCTACAACATTATCCAATTTGAAGTGCTATTACGAGATTCCCTTTTTGTTGAGTACATTTAAGGAAAAAATGGGAATTAGATCCTGGAAAGCGTAATGGTAAAGCCTCTTCTATGATACGTTTACATCGAAGAAGCGTAGTTGCTTTGCCTTATTTAGTGTGATCAACATGGGATTGCATGAAATCACTTATGAAGCACGTACAAGTTGTACGTCATGTCATATGGTTATCTTTTATGATTTTTATAATCAGCATCAGTTAACTTTCTGTAATTTCACGTTGTGAACATCCATTTTATTGTGAAACTCTAGTATATTGATCTAATACTTGTTTAATATCAATGCCCGATTTCTGAATTTCAGCATTATTACAATATTAACGCAATATTAGTATTGCAATTTCAGCATTATTGAATTTATGAAAGATGTGAAACTCTAACAGCCCTTTGATTCTAGAATTCTTATTGCAATATTAATGCTTTTGGTGATGAACAAATTAGACTAGTTGATGGTCATTTGCATGTTATATTACATAAATGCGTGTAGAAATGTACTTACATTACCTGGGTAAACATCGATAATAATTGATGAGTAGGCAACTTTTGGTTGTTGGTGATTGGAATATTCCCCATCTTCTCTATCTCACATTTCAGTCCTTATATATAGCTTCATTACAAATAGAATTTGCTTATTAATGTCCCAAGCATCACAAAGATCGTGATTGGTAGAGTTTGCAAGAGCTTTTTTTCCAGTTATAAACTCCAGCTATAAACTTCATTACAATAGATTTTGCTTTTTATGTGAGAAATGATTCAGAGTATATTGTATTTATCGACAATATCTCCTTCGCTCCAAGATTTTTTAGGAGATTGTTGTTAGCATGAAATTAACTTGTACTGTGCCATGGTTACATGCAGTTTTAGCAGCGGATCAACTTTGTTGCCTTTTAAGAAGCAAGTCTAGAACCCGAAAAGGTTTGTGTTTCATTTAATTCTTCTGAAGCCTATGATTACTTGTCATATGCTTTCTGCCATTGTCTTCCCTAGAATTGAGATGTTTGAATTGTGATGGCCAGATTTGTGTAATCTGAGTTTGTGATGTCGCAAATGATCAATTGGGATGTTTGATTTGTGTAATTGTCCTTGGTCTGACTTGTTAATTATGGATTAAACTCTTGAGAATTGAGATGGTTGATGGAGAATGGGACCCAATTGGATTGAGATATTGGATATGTGATTTTGAACAATTGTTTGCCCATTTGAGCATTGATTATTTTCTTAAAATTTTAGGTTGTTGATTGTACATTTGAGAATTAAGACTATTGATGATTTTAGGTTGTTAAATGTGCATTGAGCATTTGAGAATTGAGATTGTTGATGGAGGATGGGACCCAATTGGATTGAGATATCAGATATGTGATTTAGTTAAATGGTGGGTTGGAATTAGGTTAATTAAAAAATGAAACATGACATGGTGGGTTGGAATTAGGTTAATTAGGTTCATCTGCCATAGGTTAATTAAGTTAATAAGGTTCATCTTCCATTCGGTGAAATTTTGGTTCCGCCACTGATTAGCCCTAATTAACACTAATTAATTCTGATTAGTGTTAATCTACACTGATTAGGCTAATCAGCCCTAACTAACTATGATTAACACTGATTAGCCCTAATTAGCCCTTGGGAAGCACCGACACTTCACATGAGTCTAGGTATGGTGTCTGACAACTACCAACACCCCGACACATGAGTCTAGCCCTAATTAGCGCTAATCAACTCTGATTAGCCCTAAGTAACACTGACGGACACTAAATAGGCCTAATTAGCACTAATCACTCCTGATTAGCCATAATTAACACTGATGAACACTAAAAAGCCCTAATTAGGTATAATTAGCACTAATCAGCCCTAAATAGGCCTAAATAGCCTTAATTAGCACTAATCAGCGTTGATTATCCCTAATTAACAGTGATTGACACTGATTAGCCCTAATTAGCACCTACGCAGTACCGACACTTTATATGAGTCTAGGTATGGTGTCCGGCAACTACCGACACCCCGACACCTCACCAGCACCTTTGGACACGTGTTCGACACCTCTCTACGATGTCCCGTCGATGTCGGTGTCGGACACAGTGTCCGTATCTGTGTTACCTAGATTAGCACTAATCAACACTGATTATGCTAATTTGTCCTAATTAGCCCTAATTATCCCTGATTAGGGCTAATTGACAATAATTATGCTAATCAGGCCTACTTAACACTGAGTACCCCTAATTATTCCTAATTAGCAATAATCAGTCCTAGCCCTAACTAACACTGACGGACACTAAATAGCCCTAATTAGCACTAATCAACTCTAATTAACACTAATAGCTCTAATTAGGACTAATTTGCACTGATTAGCCCTAAATAACACTAATGGACACTAAATAACGCTAATTAGCACTACTTAACACTAAATTGCCCTAATTAGTACTAATTAGCCATAATTATCCCTAATTAATCCTGATTACCCCTGATTAGGGCTAATTAACATTGATTAGCATCGACACTTTAAATGAGTCGAGGTATGGTGCCCGACACCTACCGACACCTCGACACCTCACCTCCAGACACGTGTCCGGCACCTTTCTGCGGTGTCCCGGTCGGTGTTGGTATCAGACGCAGTGTCCGTGCTACCTAGATTAGCACTAATCAACACTACTTAGCTCTAATATGCCCTAATTAGCCCTAATCATCTCTACTTAACCCTGATTAACACTTACTTGTAAGTGACTACTCAATATATATTTTTCAAATTGAAGGTTAACTTTGAACTCGACTTGTATAGGTTTAACAGGCAGTGAGAGATATATATCATGTCAGTGGATAGAAGTTGGATGCGAAGGAGGATTGCTCCAAGTGGGATTGGGGTATCAGAAGAGTTTAGACAGGGAGTGAACGGGTTTATTCTATTTGCTTTGAATCAACGGGAGTTCGTGGATGACGACACGATTAAATGTCCGTGCAATGATTGTCAACTGTTAAGTTGGAAACCCCTGACGATGTAAGTTTTGATCTGTTCTGTAGAGGTTTTATGAGTAACTATATGAATTGGAATCAGCACGGGGAACCAATTCTGAGGGTACCCACTGAGGTCACTGCTGAGTTCAGACAGTACAGTCCTAGAGATCTGAGATTTTCCCAGTATCAACATATGGTAATGGAAGCTGGGCCTATTGGGATTAATTGGGATAACTATTTTAACGATGGTAACCCTAATGTGGAAGAAGAGCCAAACCCGAGTGCACATAAATTTTATAAATTGTTACAAGACTCTGAGGAGTCAATATGGAATGGAAGTACAAAGCACACCAAGTTATCTGCTGTGACAAGGATGCTACACTTAAAGTCTGAGCATAATCTAAGTGATAGGGGTTTTGATGCTTTTTTTTAAGCTTAATAAAGAAATGTTGCCAGAGGATGAGAAGTTGCCTGACACGTATTATAGTGCTAAGAAAATGATGATGAAACTTGGTTTGGGGTACCAGAAGATAGATGCTTGTAATAATGATTGTGTCTTATTTTGGAAGGAGAACAATGACTTGAGCGAGTGTCCAGTTTGTGGCCACGCAACATATAAACTGACCAGTGGGAATAAAAGAAAGATAGCATGGAAGATATTGCGGCACTTCTCGCTGACACCAAGGCTTCAAAGGTTGTACTACTCTTCTAAAATGGCAGAGCACATGAGATGGCATAGCCACGTCCGCAGCAAAGTTCCCGATTTATTAAGACACCCTGCTGATGGAGAGGCATGGAAGGAATTTGATTATCGACACCCATCTTTTGCTGCAGAAGTTCAAAATGTACGACTTGGGCTCACTACCGATGGGTTTAATCCTTTTGGGCACTCTAGCACACCCTACTCTACGTGGCCTGTGATCATTATCCGTATAACCTTCCTCCGGACATGTGTATGAAGAAACAATTCATGTTTTTATCATTACTCATTCCTGGACCTACGAGCCCGAGTAGAAATATAGACGTGTACTTGCGGCCGTTGATCGCTGAGTTAAAAAATCTGTGGGAAGTTGGAGCCCCAGCATTTGATGCATCTCTTAAACAGAACTTCAACTTGAGGGCAGCAGTCATGTGGACTATCAATGACTTCCCTGCATACGGTATGTTGTGTGGGTGGTCTACACACTGTAGGTTGGCATGTCCTTATTGTATGGAAGTGAGTAAGGCTTTCACCTTAAAGCACGGGGGGAAGCCTTCCTTTTGGGGGTGTCACAGACAATTCTTACTGCCTAATCATCCATTTCGAAGGCAAGAAGATAAGTTTGATAAAACTGTGGAGCGTCGCCTTGAAACAAGTGACAGATTGTCTGGCGAGGAAGTGTATATGTGCGTAAAGGACCTTGACATGGATGCGGTACCATTTGGAAAGTGTGGTGCTAGTCTAAGGGTTGGTTTGACAAAAAAAAAATTTTGGTTTTCAGTTTTTAAAGAGCAGCTTATTTTTTTTTTTATAAAAATAAGTGGGTGTTTGATAACCTTTTTTTTTGAGTTTTTTTTTTTTGGTGTTTAGTAACCCTTTTTATTTTGACTTTTTTTTTTGGTGGTTTGCGGTGGCGATAGTCGACGGTGGCCGGCGGTGGTTGCCAGCGGCCGAAGGTGGCTACCGGCGTGACTGTCGGCGGCTGGAGGTGGCTGTCGGTGGTGGTCGCGGCGGCCGGAGGTCGCTGCCGGAGGTGGCTGCTGATGGCCGGTGATGGCTGCCGGCAGTCGCCGCCGGTGGTCGCCGGCCGCCGGTGGTTACCGGCGGTGGGAGGGTGGTGGTGGTGGTCTAAAAAAAAAACAAAAGTGAAAAAAAAAAACCAGTTTCTGGAGTTTTTTTTTTACTCTTCAGTTTAAAAACTAGTTTTTTAAATTGGAGAAGGAAAAAAAATGGTTACCAAACGCACTTTTTTTTTTCAATTTCCAAAACTGAAAAAAAAAAGAAAAAAAAGAGTGTCAAACCTACCCTAAAACTTCCTGGCTTTGGAAAAAAACACAACTGGAAGAAAATGTGCATCTTTTGGGAGCTGCCTTATTGGCCGACCCTCCTTCTGCGCAATAATCTCGATGTTATGCACATTGAGAAAAATATTTTTGAAAATGTGTTTAATACAGTCATGAATGTCAAGGGCAAATCAAAGGATCACTTAAAAGCACGCAGAGATATGCATGTGATGGGTATACGGCGTGAATTGCATCCACGAATGGTTAATGGTAAGCTGGTTTTGCCGAAAGCAGTATATACATTGGATAAAAAGCAGATACAACAGGTATGCGAGTGAGTTAAACTGTTGAAGCTGCCAGATGTCTATGCATCTAATATATCACGTTGTTGCAACCTTGCAGATTGTAGGTTTTATGGTCTAAAGAGTCACGATTGTCATGTATTCATGGAAAGATTTATATCAATTGTCTTTCGTGACCTCTTGCCGAAACCAGTAAATGAAGCATTGACTGAACTTAGTCATTTCTTCAGGGATTTGTGCTCAAAGGTGCTCCGAGAGAGTGATGTAAAGATCTTGAGAAAATCATTGTTGAGACAGTGTGCAAGTTAGAGAAAATATTTCCCCGTCCTTCTTTGACTCGATAGAGCATTTGACCATTCACTTAGCATATGAGGCTAGAGTGGGTGGACCTGTGCAGTATCGATGGATGTATCCATTTGAGAGGTGATGTCACCCATCCATCTTTAAATTGTATTTCATACTTGCACACGTGCGTTGATTACTGAAATCAATCCTTATTTCTTACATAGGTATATGTTTGACCTTAAGAAAAATGTGCGAAACAAAGCCCGGGTTGAAGGTTCAATTGCAGAGGCTTACATCCTTGAGGAGCTTACCAACTTCTGTTCCCTTTACTTTGAGACTGATGTTGATACAAAGATGAATCGACTTGGTCGCAATGACAATAGTGTCGACACAGAATTCAATGAGCGTCTTTCCATATTCAAGCATCTTGGTCGTGCACTTGGAGCAAGTAGCGGTCGATATCTCTCCGAGGAGGAGTATATTGCCGCAACATTGTACGCTCTCATGAATTACACTGAAGTTGCACCATTCATAGTGTAAGTAGTTGCGTACATACCTCCATTCTCATAGTATTTACTAACATAATATAACGACGATGCCATATAACATGCAGTGAATACGATGAGGAAGTGTTATTAGCAAACCCTGGGATATCAGATGGACAACTTGAACAAATGCGAAACAACGCGTTCCCTGAGTGGTTCCGACAGCGCGTAAGTTCTAAAACCTACAGTTCATTTCTAATATAGATCGCATGTAATAAGCTAATACTCTGTGCAAATTGTTTGTTGTTGTAGACCTTCCATGATGGAGTTGATGTCCGTCTCAAGTTGCTTGTTGCTGGCCCAAGTAGACTAGTATTGTGTCATAAAGGGTACATTGTCAATGGGTTTAGGTTTAACACGATGGAAGTTGACCTTACTAAACAAACCCAAAACAGTGAAGTTTTGATCAAAGGTGACTGTTATAATGATAATGAACGTGATTTTTATGGGCAGTTGGAGGAGGTTGTTGAACTAGACTATTATGGTAGCGGTAATGGACTAGTAATGTTTAGGTGCAAATGGTTTGACATTACAGTTGGTATTCGAGTTAGTCGACATGGGATTGTAGACGTTAATATGAGGTCAAGGCTCGGATCCTACGAATCATTTGTATTTGCAGCTTAGGCAATGCAGGTCTTCTATGCAAAGGGTGTGACAAGGAAGGATCCAAATTGGCATACTGTTATCAAGACCAAAAGAGGCTTTGTTGATGATGATGTGTTCGTTGAGATGTACCAAGAGGATGATGCTCCCACAGTGATACCGCTTCAGGAGAATAACGATGTTATTGATGAGCCTCTTTGGGATTTAGGCCATGCTGGAGAAGAGGTCGATGCCGAAGCCCTCCGTGATGATGATGGTAATGGTGATGATGATACTGAGGAAGACGTTGATGACGAAGAAGAAGACGATGAAGATGAAGGGGATGAAGATGACGACGGGGAGGAAGACGTTCTGTTGTCTATTAGTGATAGTGATTGACTGTGTAGAGTAAAAAAATATGAGGTCAATGTACTTTTAGACATGCCTGTTTATTATTTCAATTGAATTAGTTATTAATTGATGTTGGTTGACTATTTAATTTGGGTTGTCTTTTATAGTAAGCAGTGCCACATTGTTAGCATACTAGTTTTGCACTTAAGTTGTTTATTATTCGGGCGAACTACATTGTAGATATGCTGAGATCCAGTGCACCCCGAGGCCGTGGAGGTGGCCGTCACGGAGCTGCTTCAGCACAGTCGCGTCACCAATCCCTAGGATTGGTGATGCGACTACTACTGAGAAGCCGTCATCGTCATCAGTTGCTTCAGGCCATGGTGAGACGATATTAGTTTTATGTCGGATTGAAAGCAATTACTTGCAATATATATAAATATAAATATAATGATTTCCTTTTTCATCATCTGCAGCGTCTAGTTCATCTGTACCGCGAGGTATCACCCACAGAATACCTCTTCCAGCCACCCCAGAGCAGAGGATTACTGCTCATGTCCGAAACAATTAGTATGTTTTTAATTTTCAAAGCTCAATTCTATTGTAATACGCACTTATATTGGGATTGATGTATCTTTCTGTGATTTCTTGTAATTAGTTTTGTTGAGGATTGTGTTAGGACCAAGATCGGTCCTATTATCAAGGCTCACCTCCCACAGCCTTATGCGACGTGGGGGTCGTGGACGGAATCAGACAAAGAGCTTGTTTGGGGGAAGTTTTTGGTAAGGAGCGTAGTATTTTTTATGTGCTTTACTTTTGCGGTTTTAGAAGTACATTATCGCTGAATTTTTCTTACTAATTGTGTTGAATTATGTTCAGGACTATTTCAAATTTGAGTCGGACGGAGAGCGAGAACTCGGGAGGTAGACGTGGGAGTGGCATTGTGCCGAGAACTTCAAGAAATGGATGCTGAATGCGAGGAGGTGGGTGCTAGCTCGGGCGGGTACGACAGATATATCTATGACCAGGGACCACAATCCTGAGTACTTCTCTAGAATCATGTGAGGGCAGATGGTGTCGCATTGGAGTACTCCAGACTGGGCGAAGCTGAGTGAGCGAGGCACGGAGATGACTCACAGCGGGAAGAAGATGAAGAACAGTGTTGGTTCCCGTCCATTTGCCGTGCACGAGATGAGGTTGATAGAGGAGGACCCTGATAGGAGGCCCCCTACGAGGCTCTGCCATTTTGAGCACACACACCAGAATAGTGATGGGAAGTGGGTGTCTGAGAGCGCCGGGCAATTTGCGGTGAGCACGTAACTCATGTATTACTTTTGTATTCCTATTGCATTTTTTGCGATTGTGGCCAATAGAATTTCTCTAACATTTTTGTTGTTTTCTTATACAGAGTTTATTTAGAGAGAGAGTTCAGGCCAACTCCCAGCCAGACGGTAGCCAGACAGTGGACAAGCTATCGTTGTGGTCAGACGCTACTGGGGGTCCTAGGAAGGACCGTATACTCGGCCACCCTCGTCAGTCCGCACGAGCATTACTAGCCGGCAGACCTCAATCGTCAGGCGAGACCAGTTGTACCGGTCCTCAGGTAAACGCGACGGCTGCGACGTTGGAAGAGTGCTTCAACACAATGTTTGATGCGCATGTGGATGATGCTCGGTGACGGTTATGTAATTATAAAGGACCCCAAACTACATGTAATACAAATTTTCTCAATTACTTATGTATTTTGTGCTCTATATGTGATCTTGATTTGATATATGATGTTGAATCATTTGTATGGCTTCGTGCAGGGTGATACCGATGATCCTAGTGCCGGTGACCCCCGGGGCGATGAAGATGTTGTTGGATCGAACGTGCCTTCTTCATTTAGGAATGAAGAAGACGATGACGGGGCTGGTTGTTCTGCCGACGAGTGATTTAGATAGGGGTTTGGTTAGATTTATGGAATGAATGTTATTTTATTGTTTTGAATTGATCATCGGTACTTAACTGTATGAATCTATTATTTTAATGCATATGTTAACATTTATCTATACTTTGATGAATGCAAGCAGCCGTTTGAATGAATGCGGGACAGGGGGTTGAAACGGTTTTGAATGAATGCGTTGAAAGCTTTCAACGCATTCATTCAAAATCGTTTCAACCGAGGTTAAATTAGTTTTTGGATCGATTGGATTGGATTGGATGTGAATTGCTTATGAATTGATATTAGTTCTGCGACAGGTTTTGAACAGATTATTTGACATGCAATTTTTTTTTTGGCAAAGCCAGGTTTTGCGACGGCGATGTGCGGTCGCTAAATGAAATAAAGCGGTCGCTAATTTTAATATTAAAAAAAATAAAAAAAATAAAATAATATATTAAAAATATTTAGCTACCGCACATGGCAGTCGCTAAATTAAATATGTGCGGTCACTAAATAATTTTAATATATTTTTAAAAAAATTTTAAAATATTTAGCTACCGCAATTGTCGGTCGCTAAAGATATAATATAATTTAATAAAAATATTAAAAAAAAAATTTAATTAAAAATATTTAGCGACCGCATAAGGCGGTCGCTAAATGTAGTCAACGCGGTCGCTAAATTTAGCGACCGAATTTTAATAGCGGTCGCTAAAATTTAGCAACCTGACCTATAGCAAAAAGCGACCGCGTCTGGCGATCGCTAAAGGCACTGTTTCTTGTAGTGACCACACCACCTGCAATAGCCAACATCAATTAGCAAACATCCACCCTATTGCCAATAGAAACCTAAAACATCACTTTCTATCAACACTAAGCCCAACCATCACCACCGGCATCAACCATATTCCTGAAACCACCACCACCCTAAACCCACAACTACCACCACACCACTAACACAATCAACACGCCAACACACACCTGTAACCACCATAACATCCATTAACCCAGAATTTAAACATCCCCACCGCCACCAACCTTTGCACCCACAGATCGCCAATTACAGATAGGAATGGCAATATGAAGGTTCTAATGTGGATCTTATAAAATCTGTACTTGCCATGCTAGCCCTGAAACCCTACTTCATCCCGCCCTACCTCGCCTCGCCACTGGGCCAACGAGTAAAATACCATACCTGATCCTAAGCTAGTTTAAAAAACCCGCCCCAATACACGTTGATCTTGTTTGTAACAAATTCACCCATCAGTCCATCACCACCTATTACCAAATGAAAAGAACAAATTCAGAAAAAGGGAAAAATAAATAGCTAAATTCGAATCCAGATCCAGCCTTGCCTTCTTGGTGGCCAATCTACTCCAGATAGATGAGGTTATGATGGCGTAGGTGGTGGTGACAGTTGAAAGTGGACGATTACGTGGTGACGATGTTTGGTTGAGGTGGAAGGGGATAGACGGTGGAGATGATGTTTAGTCAAGGTGGAGATAGACGGTGTTTGGTCAACTGTCAGGTGGTGGTGACGATGGTGGGTGGCCGGTGAATTGGTGGTGAGGTGAAGAAAAAGGATGAAGTGGCTTTAGGTAAGAGTTGGCAGAGAGAAGAAAGAAATGGTAAGGTTTTGGTGAGAAAACTTTATATCTTTTAGGATAGACGATTGAGATTGATTGGTGCATAGGATGGACGGTTAAGATCGATTGATGCCTATGGTTAGTATATCGGGGCTGGCCAAACTGAGGCGGATTGGACATAATATCATATCCGACCCTAACCCGTTGCTAATTAAAAATATCAATACCATACCCTCCTTATAACCCGATCAAAGTTAATATAACCCGATCTTATTGGATTGGGGCGGGTCAAAGATAATTCGGATGTGGATTTAATTTTCATCCACAATTATCAGTTTCCTCAACCACCACTCTGTTATCGGTTAGTGGCGATCGGTGAAAAAGGGTAGCAAAGATGAGTGTTATGACGACGCTGGCTAGCAGGTACTATTCTAATAGTGGTGTTGTGGTGCTCTCCTTCATACTCTGCTCTTTGTTTTTTATTCCAAGTGGTTGGGATTATAATAACTCCCTTCCCTTCCCCTCCACTCTATTACGGAATTATCACAAATAAATAGGATAAAACAGTCCATTGGATACCTATTTGCCCCATACATGTGTGGCCAAATGTTGGATTGGATTATTTTTATCCTATTCAGAGCCCTTATCCAATGCGTAAAAAACAAACTATGCTACTGTTGTGAACCAACTTTGCATTCATTTGACAAATGACCTTGCAAAACCTTAGTTTTCCTCTCATCCATAGTCGGGTCAACAACCATACCTAACCTTTATCCTTGAAAAAATCAGGCCAAGCTCCCTGGGTGGAAGGTGAATCATCTCTTTATAGTTGTTCATCAGACCCTAATTTCTGTGATCACCTTTGTCATTCATAATTATTGGATGCAAAGCATTATTCTTCATAAAACTGTGTGAAGAATTGGCAAAATCCACTGATAATTCCTTTGGGCTTTATGCCATTTGAAAAAAGCTCCACCTGATTAATAGGGATTTCGTCACCAAAACAAAATATGAGGGAAGACTAGAGATTCATAAAACCCGAGATGCCAAAATTGCAGCCATAGAAGAAGTCAATTTGGCATCTTACTTCTGAAAAAAGACAAAAAATGAGCCTCCTTCATCCGCACCCAATATTGTCACAACACGCTTGACTCCATTGCATCAATTATTGATCCTATCACCCCTAAGATTGGATGCACAACTTATGTTGCCTTACATTTGGTTCTAACCTATTTTTGAAATTTATAAACTAGGCAATTAGAAACAATAAGTCGATTTTGCCGTAGAATGACAAGTGGATAGGTTTGGGCCCCTAGCGCAACCTCATTGAATTCCCTTATGGCCTAGTAAATATAATCTTAAATTTTGCAACATTCTTGCTCCCAACCACTTTTGACAACTATTAAAAAGACAAATCAAGCTTCCTGAAGAACTTATGGACACCTTCCACTCAATTCATAGATCAGTGAACCCCAACATGGAAGACTACATATAGTGGAGGCGTTTTAGAGAAAGAAAACTAATGAACCACTCAGGTTCGACTCACCTGTAATAAACCACCCGATGTCAATCCATTAGTGCAACAGAGCCTAGGGCCTGGACTTGGATCTAGAAACTGTGTTCTACAAAAAATTAAATTATTCATTTCAAGATGTGCTCACGCCAAATTACTACATCATCACCATCAACAAACATTGTCCTTTTTGTAAGCTATATAAGTTGAGACTGTTTGTAATGTTTGTAAGACTGCCCTCGCGCTACCCAAACTTGGAAGTTTATCAACTTGATGGACACAAAAATCCCAAATTGAAGATAAGTTCCACAATTGGCCATAATGAAACTGAAACTGCATTTTAACAAGAGTTCATGCCAATTGCATAATTTGAAATATTCTTTCTCCTTTCACTTGCTGGACCCTTTGGCAAGCCCCCCACGAGGATATATTTGACTTACTCAGTCCCAAGAAAAGCCGCATTTTCCTAGTCTACTCCAAAGCTATGGAATCCCATCATCTCGGCCCATAAAACCAAGTGCTAAAACAAGCCCACCTAAAACAATAAGATGTATTTTGCTCAACTGGGGTTCGCAAAATAAACACCGACGGGGCCTCAAAAGGCAATCTCGGCCTTGTCGTGTGGTGGTCTCTTTCATAATCACATATATGAATGGACTATGAGATTCACGTGATAAATTGGTATTGGACCTAATCTGGTAGCTGAACTATGGGCTCATCATGGTGGCCTCACCATTTGCCCACCAGCTTGGAAGCACTCATTCGAAAATTTAATTAGATGCTATAACACTCACAATGGATGCTAACACCCATTTGCATCAATTTAGCCCAACAATTCATGACTATAGACAACTGATGGACCTGCTTCAAGCAATGACAATTTCTCATATCTATCGTGAAGCTAATGGCTGCCAATTTCCTAGCCAATGTTGTTTGTAATAGTTCTAGTTGTTTTCTAGGTTTTTCTAGTCCCCTTCATAAATGACTGTCATTATAGAGGCAGACGCTAGACATCCTCATCGTAACATACCAAAACCACAAGAGAAAAAATCAACTGTCAAAAGTGAAATAAACAGTTATATATATATATATATATATATATATATATATATATATATATATATAGTTTAGTAGTAGCAACAAACGACACACACATGACGTTGGTCGTTTTGAATTTTGATTGATAATTGAGGACCCCATTTTGTCCCCCTCATCCCATTTCGCACCTGCGATTTTTAGGAAAGTGGGGCAGTCACATATAAACTCTCATATCCAAACACCGCCCCCCCTCATCGATCTTTACGGCCTCGCTTTCTCCACTCTCCCTCTCTCACAAAAAAACTAGGGTTTTTCTTCGCTCCAAAATTTTCAAACCCTAAATCTCGATCCCTTGGATCCCCCTAACCCTATCGAATTCGAAATTAGGCCTTTACGGATCTAATCAGCTCTTGGCCGCAAGCTCTCTATCAATCTCTCGCTCTATACGTTTATACCGAGGCTCGTCATGTTTTGGAAACTACCTTCGCTGTCCGCTTCTTCGCCGGTAAGTGTTTCCGATCCATTTTATCGGGTCCTAAGGGTGGAGTTGTTGAGGGTATTGTGCCGGTTTGTGAGATTTGATTGAGATTTTGAATTGTCTGCACGTGACAGTAATTAGGTTCTTGTGTTGTCTTTTGCTTGTGATTTATCCGCGACGGATTGAATTTCCAGATGCATTTTAGATGTCAAGTTGTTATTTGTCTCGTTGGCTTATTTAGTGCAAGGAATGGCGTTGCTGATCCAGATACCCGATTAGTTTCCGCTTGGATACATTTTGCTGGAATTGGTACAGCGTTAGGAGAGTTTTGTGGATTAAGGCTTGAATTCCTGTTAATGAGTAAATGGTGAATTGTTGTAGCTTGGTGAAAGCCTTGTTTACATTAGGTTCCTCTTGTCTGGTTGCCGAGGAAATGGAGGAGTTTATGAATAGCGAGTTTAGAATCTCTGCGAATTTCTTTTTCTACGGAGGATTTCATTCAGCTTTTTGTTCAGGGAGAACTCTGCTCGACCCATAGTTATAAAAATTATGACCATTTCAAATAAGATATTTACTTGACAGAAAAAAATGTTTCGTTCTCTCTCTCTCTCTCTCTCCCCCCCCCCCCCATCTTCCTCATGTTTGAGCTACTAAGTCGTGGTTTCCATGCTCGGACCACCATTGTTTGTGCATTCTGATACCTCTGTAGTGTTGCTAGACTTGGATATTTTGATACAAGTTTTAAATGAATTTCGGCTTTCTTTGGGACTACTTGTGGATATGTGGTTTCCTGGTGCTTTTCTTTTACATGCATCATGGCTACTTAGAACGCGCCATCGTAGATCCTTATCTGCTTTATCTTGATTATGTGATACCACTAGTTTTCTAAGGTATCACCTCATAGTGGGCAGTGATTGTTTCTATTTTGATGTTTAGTAACATTGCTTGCTAGTGGTAGTTCTTTCTACACCACTTTTATGTGATTCTTCATGAATTCTGCCTTTTCTCTAACTTGTTTTAAGATGACAACAAGCAATATGTATCTTATTACTTTTTTTTATGTTATTTGCTAACATGCTTATTTCCTGTCCAATGTTTTATAGGTTGAGTCAGTTTTAGACAAGGAAAATTTTACATTGGAAGAGCTTTTGGATGAAGAAGATATAATCCAAGAATGCAAGGGTTTAAACAGTCGCCTCATTAACTTGTAATTGACATTTTTCATCAACTTAACTTTTCATTTCATCTTCCTACCATATTTACAGGGTTGTTAAAATTCATCATGCTAGTAATGATTGTAGGTTGCATGCCTAGTTGTAAAGATCTGTTTGTTGATGTAACCTATTCGTTTGTTTTCTTTTTTTTCAGTTTGCGAGATAGAGCTCAAGTAGAACAGTTGTTGCGGTACATTGTTGAAGAGCCCTTAGAGAATGCTGAGAGCAAACGTATATTTAAGTAGGTCAATTTGATTCTGCCTAAGGAACTTGATCATGCCCAACAGTTTTATTTTTTTAGGTGAACTATGTTAATCATTATTGATGTTTGTTCCATGATTAGGTTTCCCTTCATCGCCTGTGAGATCTTTACATGTGAAATTGATGTTATCCTTAAAACATTGGTGGAGGAAGAGGAGGTAAAGGCACCACCGCACATCATATATTGCTTTGGAGTTAAATTTCTTATTGATCTAGTGCTAAAATTTCATTATCTCTCTTTGCAATTGCAGCTAATGAATTTGCTTTTCTCATTCCTGGAACCAAACCGCCCACATAGTGCCTTGCTTGCTGGGTATTTCAGCAAGGTATATTTTGATTATACTATATTTTGGTCTGGTTTTTGGCGAAAGCAAGTTGATGTATATATTCTGTATAATAGGTTGTGATATGCCTCATGTCGCGAAAGACGATCCCACTTATGAATTATGTTCAGGTGAGTGAACATTTTTCTGTGTCGATATGTTTCTAGATCTTATTAAACTTCTAGTTTCCTCTCTACTTGTTTAGAAAACCACAGAATTGCTTTAGATAATTGTTTGTGCTTGTACAAAACAATAAATTTCAATTGGGATGATGCAAAATGTATATGAGTACAGGGCTAAGTAAATTTTGAACTACGATAAGCCCCAGTGAAAACAATGCGAAGTATAGGAAATAGATTTAGGGTAGAACCTTGGAGTATTCTTCTGCTCATGTACATCCACAGCAAAATCTCACGTAGTCCTCTTATCCTGACTGCGTCGACAGTATATAGATTCGTTTAGCGTGGAATAGACCTTCTGCCATTCACTTATTTACGCCTGGAAGAGGATCATGCTGAGACGATGCTTTCTGCTAATCCATCCTCGACCTTTCGTTTATCTTCTTTATGCCTGGGTATGTAATTGACAAAATACCCTTGATCCTTCAGCTATGACTATATCAGAGTCCAGACTCACCACAGCCATGCCAGTCCTCTCACCTCACCCTTGCCATGACCACCACGCTGCTGTTATGCCCCATCCCTACCTACACCAGCGCCATGTGCTTATAGCAAACACCACTGGGTTCACGTCACCACTTGTCGTCATCAACACCACTCGATCAGAATCACGTTTTGGATGTCTTCAGGCTTGCTTGGCATTGTAATCGTTCGCCAATGGGTCGGCAATTGAGATACAGACAAATGTTGCAAATATTTGTGGGAGGTTGGTGTTCACTTTTGCGGGTCAGCCAGATGATGAAGATGAAGGTAGCAACGGCAGGAACTGCACATGTCTATGGCTTGAATAGCTGGTTGTTAAGTTTATCTGGGGTGATGTATCAGCGCCTCTACGGTTTTTTTTTCTGTGTTCGTTGATTAAATTCTTTGGGGGTAGTTATCTTTTCGATTTGGCACTTTGTTTTGACTGGCAAAATGAAGGCTCATTGGAGTTGGGAGGTGCTTATGGGTGGTAGGTGTTGGTGGTGTTGCAGATAGCTGGATGATGTTGGGGCAAGTCTCTTTGCCTCCCAGTTTCAATTTGCCAATGGGCAATATCTTCATTCTCTCTTCCCTGTGCCTCAAGATGGGAATAAAAGTTAAAAAAGAACAGCAATAGGCCATTTAGTGCGGGACTAACTTGTTTCCTACCATGCTTTTGCAGGCTCACCAGGATGTTTTTCGCCAGCTGGTTGATTTGATTGGTATTACATCCATCACGGAGGTTAGGTTTTTGAAATTTGCTATCTATATTCACAGCAATGATGTGTGAAATTGTCAAACAGCATTTCAGCTATTGCCAACGTAATCATACTTTCTGTTGATATTCCATATCCTGATGGTAGCTTCACATGCAGGTTTTGGTTCGACTTGTAAGTGCCGATGATCATATCTATCCCAATCCAATGGATGTGATGGAGTGGTTGGCGGTGAGCAATTTAGTAGAAATGATTGTGGATAAATTGAGTCCATCGGTAAGTAATCATTCCACCGTAAGCAAATTTTTAGTTGGTTCTTACACATCTTTTTGGCTCATTTGCTAACTTTCGACAGCCTTAAACTGAAATTACTTTGGCCATTGTAGCCGTTGCCTCTTTGATGCAATTGATGTGTGACTTTAGTTTAAGCATGACATGGTATCAAGATGTTTTTTGATGATCGATTTATTGTTTTCATTGTTCCAGAGTCCTTCTGAGGTACATGCTAACGCAGCAGAAACATTATGCGCTATAACTCGAAATGCACCATCACCTCTTGCAACTAAGCTGTCTAGCCCAAGGTTTGTAGACTCAAAAATATAAATTCTATTGTGACCGATTGACATATTCGTGGTTTTGATATTTATTTTTACTTGCAGTTTTGTCGCGCGGATTTTTGGTCATGCATTGGAAGACTCGCATTCAAAGTCCGGTCTCGTACACTCACTGTCCGTGTGTGTTTCTTTGTTGGATCCAAAACGATCAATTCCTCCTTTTATACACTCCTTTCGAAACCAACACGTATACGAGTCACCTGTACGTGTTAATCCTGAGACTATTGTCGCAATGCTACCCAAACTTGGTAAAGTGTGATGACACTTATCTTCTGTTTCCTGTATAGAAAATTCCCCTTCTAGCAGAATAGGAATGTGATGTGCATGTGCGTTTACGTGATATGAAATGTCATCGCAGTTGCCTGCAAGTAGATTTGATGTTCTTTCATTTATATCAGTGCCTCCGCCTTTTCAAAAGTAAATAACGTTCCTTGTCCTGTGCTCTAATTTGAGATTATATTATACCAGGTACATTTAACTGTTACTTACCGATCATTTATCTTTGGTCTGAGTCGGAGAAGCAGCAGTTGTTTTCAGTCATGCTTATTTCATGTTTTTGTCGGTGCGTGTGCATGTAGCCAATGGCGCATGGGCCGGAAAAGCACATACTTCTAGTTATAGTCCTTTGGGTTCTCTTGTATTTGAGTCAAGTTCTTAACTTTTTTGGCATCAGAGTAGTCGTCACAGGTTTGGGTCACAAAAGGGGCTGCTTGAGCCTGTGTGGCCGATTGAGCTTCCAAACCATATTACCATCATGAACATTAATTGAGATTGGATCGCCTTGATATTAGTAAATAAGGAGCTGATGGCTTGACGCTAATATGCTTCTAAATTCTGAATCTGAAGGACATTGCTTTTCAACTTAATAGTAGATAATCAAACCTAGTTTTAGAATTGACATCAAATTCAAATTGACCTATTATTTTCCTGAAAGTTTAAGGAGAGGTAGCCCTAGGTATTATGCTTGAAGGTTCCGTAAAAGTTTGAGATTATCAGATAGCTATTGAAGTGTGGAACTTAATATCGTCGATGTTCTTATCCATTTTATCCCCATTCAGCATGTTTGAAGTCGTTGAATGACAGCTTGCCATGAATCTGAGGGACATGTGGACCATTTGCTTGATTTTGTGGAGAGATGATGAAATAGGAATTTGATAGAGAATTATTTAGAAATTAATGAACATGAGGGGTTTCCCCTCCTTTCTTTTAGTATTTTTTCCGTAGAGATGAGTGTAAAATGGAAATTGTGAGTTATACCAGGGTGCTATATAGACGTAGAAACAACTGGATATTATAAATTGTGCATATTGAAAAAGTTGTTTTGCGGTAAAAAAACTGCAAATCAAGGGGTTAGATGTGCAATTAATGATAGCAAATGTCAGATACTTACTGAAAATTAGAGTGCATATGGGAAGCCTGGGTTGCGTACGAACACTTGTGGCGTTGTGCTTTGGCCTATTTTTTTGATCGAATTTGATCAAAGCGAGTAGCCGTTTTAGCAGCTTTTAGGTTATCTACAATGAGGAGTCAAATATCTGACCTCGGTTCTCCACTTATTAGTAATTTAATGTTGGCTTTCTTTCACTCAAACTAATATAGCAGTTACGCGATGTGCAGGTGAATTGTTGATGTTATTAAATGTTTCATCAGATGAAAAGATTTTGCCTACAACATATGGTGAATTGAGGCCTCCTTTAGGGAAGCATCGTTTGAAGGTTAGCTTTTTGTAGCATGATGCCGATTTCCTCTTTTTGGTCGATGGCTTCAATACCATAGTAAATAAGTCCGCCACCAGAAATAATTTTGTTAGGCTGTTAGCTTGATTGGTGCCACCTGAAAATGAAATGTATGGTTCGTGTTTGTTTCAACGTGAAAATGAAATGTATGGTTCGAGTTTGTTTCAACGTGTATGATGAAATATTGAGATATGTACATGGTTAGACAAGGCTGAACCATCTCATTTTTCGACACCTAAAGAGAGAAAAATTCTAAATATTGTACTTTTATGTTTAAGAAACAGATGTCGAGTTATATACTTTGTCAAGAGTCCTTGAAGTAGGTTGCCTTGGGCTTATAAAACCTGCCATTGACTTGTATTCAGTTTGTGGTGGACCTTGGGCTTATAAAACCTGCCATTTGACTTGTGTTCAGTTTTTGTTATTAATAGTTTTCTGGATGAGGTCCTACTCTTTACTTTCTTTTCCTTAATTGTCACATTTTCCTGGTTGTAGATTGTCGAGTTCATTGCGGTGCTTCTTAAAATTGGCAATGAAGTTGCGGAGAAGGAATTGGTCAGCTCCGGAACTATTCAAAGGGTCCTCAATCTCTTCTTTGAGTAAGGATCTCTATGCATGAGAAACTGAGTTATGCATGCTGATTGATTTTAGACGCCTTATTTTTTTTCTCGAGTAAAATTGACCTATAAATACGTTTTTTTTTTTTTGATAAATACTCCAGCATTTTACATGTTTTTTCAACTGATGCAGGTATCCGTACAATAATGCATTACATCATCAGGTGGAGAGTATTATAGTTTCATGTTTAGAAAGCAAAAACAATACGATTATTGATCATCTCTTCCGAGATTGTGGTGTGGTTGGGAAATTTCTCCAAACAGATGAATGCCCTGTCCTTTCTGGTGAATTTGATCAGGTAGGTCTGTTGTCATGATTGAGCATCCATATTTTGACATGAGGCGAGGCCGAGATCTATCTCATGCATATTGTGACACAATGTGAAGTGGATATATTATAATTTCTTTCAAAGCATCTTTTCATACCATATCCCTGGTGATACTTTTTTATGAGAGTATGACATTACAATTTCAACTTTGCAGCCAACTTTACCTGCTGCTGGAAGACGGGCGCCTCGACTGGGAAACCTTGGACATATTACTCGCATTTCTAATAAGCTTGTTCAGCTGGGCAATAGCGATAACCGCATCCAGGCGCATCTTCAGGTGTGATACGCTCGACAGGGTCTATTGTTGATATTAGCTTTTCGTCTTTAAGTAGTTCTTATAGGTATAGATGTGGAATTTGAGATGACCTGAAATTCTACATGTATCTAGTGGGCATTCCATGTTTATCTGAAATCTTATTCCCGTACTTTTCAAATTGCACCTGAAGTTTCATATGTATAAAGTTAGCTTTGTATAGTGTTGATGGGGTTTGACAATCTACAAGGCTGATGCCATTGCGGGGTGTGGGGAGGGTTGACGTAGGCAGCCTGTGTCCATGTCTCGAATCTGCGACCTCCAGGTCAATTGGGCATTTTACTTTGCCTTAAGGTTACCCTGTACCATTGTAAAGTATTGGAGTTGATTTTCCAAATAATCTCATTGTAAGAACTCAGTTACATATTAGACCCCTTGTCATCCTCATTTACGCGTTTCCAATTTCGCCATCCTTCTCAGAGTGCAGGTCCACAGCTATTGTTTTTGTTCACATGATCATTCATTTCTGCCTGTTCATACCTCCGCTTAATATTATGTTGTTGCTCTCACAGTGCTTGGGAACCAGAACTTCATACCATCGCTGTTTGTTTATGTTCTATTCCATCGACTAGAGCTTGTTAAGCCAATATGTTACTATTTTAAACAGTGTTCTTTGTTCTTTATAGGAAAATAGCAAATGGAACGATTGGCAAGCTACAGTTTTACAGGAGCGTAACATGGTTGAAAACGTTTACCGATGGGCTTGCGGGTATTGCTTCTTCTCTCTTTTTGCTACTTTTTATTGCACGTCAATGTGAGTGTGATTAAGAGAGTTGCTTTAGACATGGTCGTAAAACAAATGAGGAAACTTAAAATGTTAAACTGAAACCCACTTTCTTTTGCCCAACAGGATTGAGACTATGATAATTCAAGATGAAAACTGGTGGTGTTTATAGATATTACGCAACATTGTAAAGATGCTTAGGCATATCGACCATACGTGTCAATCCTTATGTTGCCCTATGTTTGAAGATTAGTATTATCCTATTCTACACTGCTTTGTCCTATTATCATCATTTTTCCTGTTGTTTCGTCTCTTGTTCTCGACATTGGGGAGTCACTTGCTACATTATCTTTCTTAGGACCCCAGTTGATATTTGTTTAAGTAATGAACAATACTTGCCTTTTTAAGTCTTGAAGCCTATTGAGAACAAGAGCCTCATTATTGTAGTTGTAATGATATAATCGCTCGGTTGTATTGCTTAAAAAGAAATGACATGGGTCGTAGTAAGGGACAGTAAGCATATACGAGGATATAGAGTTTGAGGGACAAATCTTATTAGATGCTCTAAAGTCTGAAATGGGTATATAGATCTTGCAGAAAAATATGGAAGCCTATTAAGTAGGTAGTTATCTGCATCTTGTGATTCTATTTGACTTCTTCCTTTTTGTGCAGCCGGCCAACCGCATTGCAAGATAGGACAAGAGATAGTGATGAGGATGACATTCACGACAGAGATTATGATGTAGCAGCTCTAGCAAATAATCTCAGCCAAGCATTTAGATACAACATATATGATAACGAGGACAATGAAGAGGTACTGTATACAGATTGTTTGTCTGAATCTTCCTGCTGAAATTCTTTTGCAGAATATTGTCCTAATTGAAATAATTAATGCCAAGTTATGGTCTTGTTATCCTGGCTGCAGGGCAATGGAACTCTTGACCGTGATGACGAGGTCTGATATTTTGTAGTCCAAATTTTCCTGACTTGTCTTCCATATCTAAACCTTCCCCGCTGTCTTCCACATGCTTAATGCTGAAATGTCCTTTTCAACATTTATTGTAGGAGGCTTATTTTGATGATGAATCTGCTGAAGTAGTGATATCATCC
This sequence comes from Escallonia herrerae, assembly GCA_033070095.1. NCBI lineage: Eukaryota > Viridiplantae > Streptophyta > Magnoliopsida > Escalloniales > Escalloniaceae > Escallonia > Escallonia herrerae. The sequence continues at coordinate 162,800 of JAVXUP010001694.1, forward strand.
CTGAGGTTGGGTGATGACCAAGGGAGGTGAGTGTTTGTAGGGCTACCCAGTTTCATTGTCAATGGTATTCATCTCCTTATGCTACATATGGGCTGCAGTCCCTCTCCCCAACCACACACACACACAAACACTTGCGGAAAAAGTAAAAGAACAGTAAATTTCAAAATTGGCTTTCTTGAGCAAGTTTTCATTTGACTTACATGAAATCTGCATTTATTTTTGGTGCGTGCAGCAGCCTGTTCACAAATTCCAATTGGTTTGCCTTTCAAGACAACAGAATTGGAAATGCACCTATGAGCACCTCACCTTCAGACATGATGGATGAGATAAACTTGAATGGGGCAACTAATGGTGGTAATAGCAGTAGCGATGATGAGGTCGTGGTTGGAGAGGATGAAGAGTTGGCTGAAAGCAAAAGTTCTGCTAATGGCACATCCAGTTCGACTGAAAACAGTGGAAACGTTGCGACTAATGGTGGGAGCTCGAACCCACAGAATGAGGATGCTAGTGCATCTGGTGATATAGGGTTCTTTCGATTTGAAACATCGGGCAATGAGGATCCGTTTGGAGATAGGCCTCTACCTGAATGGGTGGGATGGGGAGAGTCATCAGATTTCCCAGTTGGTGGATCAACTGTGAATCCTTTTGAGGATTACAGCAACCCAAGTGTTAATCTTGCTGATCCAGTGGAGTTGGTGCCACCTCCCATTAGTTCCTCCTCAAGCGGAGATCCCGACTCAAACGGGACCTCGACTTCCAGCGATTCTTCTGAAGGATCAGTAGGATCCAACTCGGGCCAAAAAGCTGCTTCTGTGCCCTCATTGTTTGAAGAAGATGTTGAATTTGTAGGGGTCGAATTAGAGGGTACAGAGAAGGCAATGGATCAGGCTCTTAAGGAGGGCATTGTTGGGGAAGCAGGACCGTTAAAGAGGAGCATGGTTCCTAAGACGCTGGAGAAGGAGACTTTAGAGGATGGCGGGGCAGGAATGAAGGAATTTAACGATGCAAACTACTGGAGGGTTGATCAAGAGGTTGCAGTGTTGGAGTAAACGTGGTGTAATCTTTGTTTGGTTGTTCTGTCATGGTTATACTAGTTTGACGACCAGGGATCCATTTCCCACTTGACAAGGGCTATGCAGCAGACATGTATATATAGTTTTGTTTCAATTGGTTTTTAATAGTAGGCTTTACGTTATGTTTGGTACTGATTATTTATTGTCGACACTTATTGATGTTTATTATTCAGGGTTTTTAGTTTTTCAATCTGGTATATCTGGGGGTTTCACTGGCCCCAAAGTATTCATTTTAGGAAGGTGTATTTTTAATGATGCAGACTTTTTGCTCCCTAACTTGGATTTGGAGGCATCAATGTTGATATAGTTAAAAATATCTCTCCAATTTACGCTAAAAATATCTCTCTAATCTACGGACGACACGTGGTAGTTATGACACGTAATCCATACTGGCTCATTACTGATATGGTATTTATCGTATCAATCACCGGGCAGAATCCTAAAGAGGCTTTGACTTTATCAGTTCAGATTGACGTGAGATCTTCTATGATCTTAATTAGATTCTGATCGGTGTTAAGCAAAGTTTAGTCTTACTAGGACTTCTCCTTCTATCACTATATAAAGGGGTCAAGCCCCTTAGGTAAAGATAAGTTCACACACATATATTGTCTTTATTGCTTCTCAGAGTTCTACATTGTTAGCCATCTCTGACTTAAGCATCGGAGCGTTCTCCCGTCGGAACTCCACCCGGCGGCCACTCTGTGTTCTCTTTTGCAGACCTGATTTCTGGTGTGGTTCTCGATTCAGTTTTTAGCTGCAACAGATTGGCGCCATCCGTGGGACCACTACAGGGAACATGACCAATCACTCTTCTTCTGATGACTCTTCACACGGTCATTCCAAGAACCGTCACGCACGAACTAGCGATTCTCATCAACTTGGTCGTTCTCATGACCAACACTCGACCCCTTCGCGCCACCGTCGCGGCAGTTCTTCTGAAGATTTATACGTTAATGTGACGTCCGCTACTCCCGAATCAGAGACTAGACCTCGGAGAAACCAATCTCCAACGTCTACTCTGAAAAACGGTGACCTTCGTCATCGCCTAAACCGACAGCTATTCAAAACACCCCATGACGACCTTACGAAAGAGATCCACGAATTAAAAGATATCGTGAACACTCTTCAACAAAAACTCGACATGGCAGTGGCTCCGCCGTCCACTCACCATTCTCATCTCGACCCCAGTGACCTTCGTCTTCGTCTCACCTCCAGATCAAGTTACGGCCGCAAATACCGATCAACGGCCGATCCGACTTACAATCCCAAAGAAAAGAACAGAGATCACATAACCAGGAGTGGATCTTGTTATCGACGTGATCCATTAGTCGAAGACAGTACCAACTTCTCTCCCGAACTAGTCGCCAGAGCTGAGACCCCTCGAAGATCTACCCACAGGAAAAGGGCGCCTGAGTCTCGTTCTTGTGAACGGGATTCCTGGAAGGTGGTCCCTAGATATCATTCTCCAGAACGATCTCCCCCAAGGGATGAATCTAGATATCCGTTGTCAGAGGCCATCCAGAAAGCAAAACTGCCTCCCAATTTTCGTATGCCTCAATGTGATCTCTACGACGGCACCAGAGATCCAGGAGAACATGTCTACCAGTTTGAAACAAACATGCTCCTCCTCCAGGTCTCAGACGTTGTCATGTGCAGAGCCTTCCCCACCACTCTGAGGAAGGCTGCGCATGCATGGTTCAAATCTCTACAACCAAGATCCATCTACTTATTTGGCCAATTATCGGATCTCTTTCAGAAGCACTTTGTAAGGAGTCGCTCCCGAAGGAAGAACTCGGCGAGTCTGCTAAACATTGTGCAAGAGAAAAACGAGTCTTTGGCATGCTTTCTTGGACGATTCAACACAGCCACTTTGGAAATCGATAATTTGGATGAATCCGTGAAGTATACTGCATTCCTCCAAGGCCTTCAACCCACATCCAAGTTCGCATTCTCTGTGAACAAAAGTCCTCCAGGTAATATGAAATCCCTTCTCGAGAAGGCTAACAAATATCTTCAAGCAGAAGAATACCTGAAAACACACAGAGGACGACGTGGAGAAGGAAAGGAAGAACAGAAGAAACGATCTCGAGAGATAACTCCTCCAGAAGGAAAATCAGTAAAACGTTCTAAGCATGACGAACGACGTCTAAAAGACCCGTTCGCTTGGGAAAAGCTGACACCCCTCAATGGAAAACCATCACAGATTCTTCACGAGATCAAAGACAATAAAGCTCTCCAGTGGCCAGACAAAATGAAATCTCGACCAAATAAAAGGAACAAAGATTTATGGTGTTACTTTCACAACGATCATGGCCACACAACTGACAATTGCGGGTCGCTTGAACGAGCAATTGAGGCCCTTATCAAGCGTGGCCAGTTAAGAAAGTTTGTAGCTCCTAGAGATGGAAGACAACAGACACCTCCGGCCATGGAAGAAAGAGAAGATCGGGAAGAGAATGCGGGTACAATCAACACTATATCTGGAGGATTAGCCGCAGGAGGTTCATCAGGACGGGCTCGAAAAGCATACGCCAGAGAAGTAAGCATAACGAGTCAACCCCCGAATAAGAAATCAAAGACGGTACCTGTAACAGCAATCACCTTTTCCTATGAAGATTCAAAGGATATAAAAACTCCTCATGATGATCCATTAGTCATCGCAATTAAAGCTGGGAACTTTGATGTAAAACGTATCTTGATTGATAATGGAAGTTCCACAGAAATCTTATTTTACGATGCATTAAAAAAGATGAACATTCCAACGGACCGTCTACAAAAGATGGATAAACCGTTGTATGGATTCTCTAATCATCCAGTTGCAGCCGAAGGTATTATCGCACTCCCAGTTGCGATTGGCACACCTCCGGCACAAGCCAACTTCATGCTTGATTTCTGGTGTGGTTCCCGATCCAGTTTTTAGCTGCAACAGATTGGGATGACCAGCACTCAATCAGTTACAAGCTGTAGTATCAACTTATCACCTCAAGATGAAGTTTCCCACGGAACACGGGATTGGAGAGGCGAAAGGAGACCAGACTACAGCTCGTCAGTGCTACGTGACTTCATGCAGATCAAAGAACAAGGAAGCACTCATTATCGAAGACCTCCGGGAAGACACAAAGATGCAAAGGGGAGAACCAGTTGAAAATCTTGTAAGCATTGAAGTGTATCTCGGTGAAGAAGACAAGACAATTCGGAAAGGTTCGAATCTTAAGGAAAACACCAAGCTCGAGCTGGTGAACCTATTGAGAACCTATGGGGATGTCTTTGCAAGTTAGAAGTCTCCGATTCAAAGACAGCGACGAGAATGTTATCTCCAAACTGGGAAGGACCTATCGTGTTATAAAGGTGTTCAAACCGGGCGCCTATACACTGGGAACACTTCCCGGAAAACCAATCCCTCGTACTTGGAATACTGAGAATTTGCAAAAGTATTATCAGTAGCATCTTGCCTCAAGGCAAGACACTTCTTTTTCAGGGGGATAAGGGCCCAGACCTTATCAAAATCCCAATCTTTTAAAAATTGTCTTTAGAAAGATAATTTCAAATAAATGGGTTGTTAAGCAATCCAATGTAAACTTTATCTTTTGCTCGAGCAATAAAGTCATTTTTCTTAGCATTGTTATAATGTAAACTTAAACATTCTGCCCGAGCAGATTGGTGGCCGAACACTCTGCCTGAACAGAGTGATCAACTTAGCCAAAACGTTCTGTCCGAACAGAGTGATGGCCGAACACTCTGCCAGAATAGAGTGATCAATTTAGCCAAAACGTTCTGTCCGAACAGAGTGATGGCCGAACACTCTGCCCGAACAGAGTGATCAACTTCGCCAAAACATTCTGTCCGAACAGAGTGATGGCCGAACACTCTGCCCGAACAGAGTGACCAACTTATGCAAAACATTCTGTCTAAACAGAGTGATGGCCGAACACTCTTGGGTTTTATAAAAATACAAGAGTAGGCCAAACGGATTAGCTACAGATCTAAATCCGTGAAGAAACAAAAGTTAATGGGGGCACCGTCATTCCACAAAAGCTTTTGCTTCTTCGAAATTTAGGCCGAGCGAAGGTGCTCGACTTCTTTGCCAACTCTTTAAGTGACGAATAAAGGGTTTAAGCCAAAGTAAAAAATCAATAATACTGTGTGAATGATAAAGACAAACCATGAGAAACACATAGTAAAGCATAATAGCATGAAATAAAAGATAAAGAGTTTTACAATAAGCCCTTGAACGGGCATCAAAATTCTCTGTCTGTATAAAGCAAAAAGCCTAGATACAAAGGCTAAAATCTAAGGCTCGGGGGCATCACCAGAAGGACCTTCCCCTGGAAGATGAGAAGCTGCGGCATCTCCTGGCTCTGAAGGCATAACAGTCTTTCCAAATGTAGACACTATCGCAGGCTGAACAAAGTCACCCAAAGGGATGTCAGGAAAGTGCTCGGCAAACATCTCCTTGGCCTTCGCGAAGCCAAGCTCATAAATCTCAAGGCCATCATCGGTCCGCTTCTTCAGCCACTCATCCCCAGCGTTTCCATCCAAGAAGTCGCGGATGCCTTGGTCACGAGCCTTGGTCACCTCTTCTGCTCCCTTCCTCTTGACTCGCTCCAGCCTCTTCTCCAGAGTCGCAATCTGAGCAAGATGATCTGCCTCTTGCTTGCTTAGCTCTTCAGCACGATGAGAAGCTTCTTGTGCCTCCTTAACAGCTTCCCTCTTCTGTTGAGCCTTATCTGTTGCCACCTGCCTCGCCATCTCAAAGCGAGAAAGCATCTCAGATCCGCTAACGTACATTTGGAATGAAGATTGGAACCATCAGCTAAATGAAAGTTGAAAACAAAACAGAAACCTAGTTGAGACAAAGGACGTTACCGTATTGACGGCCTGGGCAAAGGAGCAAGCAAAGGTCTCGTGTGTCTGAGTCTGGAAGACCTCTTTGTCTCGAGGAAGAATCCCATGAAGAAGATGCTGCTCCGAGACCTGGCTATCTGGCATCCCAAGGTCATTGCGCCTAAGTGTCCACCTCGGTCGAAAGATAGGATCGTCATCAATGGACACTTGCTCCAAGATACGTGGAGAACGTTCTGGAGGAGTGACTCTAGTCCTCTTAGGAACAGGGGGCAACTCCGCACTTGGCTGTTTCTCTTTGCGCTTCCCCTTAGCTTTCTGAAGAACACCGAGAAAGCCTCATTGTGGCAGTTTTCCACTTCCACTAGCCATTTCTGCACTGAAGAAAGAAATCAGTATGGGAATAAACATAGAAACCAAATTAAAATCAATAACTTCCATAAAGCACACCTAGAGGAACGGTCTCGGCAGATGTCACGCTAGGAATAGCACGAGGAGGAGAAGGAATTAGAAGACCAGCTGGAATGGGCCTTGGAGGAATGATCTTCACCCACTCCAATTGCTCCTCCGAAAGAGGCTCATTTATGCAAAGACCACCTCGAAGCTTAATATGGCTAAGTATATGCTTAGTCTGGTTGTTGGGAGTAGGCTTGCCAGGATTTTTGAAATCCTTACAGAAAGGATTCCAGTCTCTATCAAACAAAAGCTCCCCCTTATCCAGGCGGCCAACGAAGAAGTATCTAGAATGCCAGCCTTTATTGGACTTCGGGCCTCCCTTTAGAAGCCGTTGCCTACTATGAATGTAATACCATCCCAAGCAGTTGGCGATTCCTTTGATGAAATAGATTTCAAAGAACACTCTCATAAAATCTGTTGCATCTGGTTTGTAGCCTGAAGTCTGGACCAAATATATAAGGCCGGCAAGTTTCCTCCAACCATTTGGAACAAGCTGCCCGGGAGCCATGCGATAATGCTCGAAGAAACAAAGAGCAAAAAGGTGAAGAAGAAGCCTATACCCAGACTTCACCTGCTCTTCGTAGGCACCCGTTTCAAACTTTATGCCGTAGTTAGCTGGTTCTTGCAAACCAGGGAGACGAGCATACCAACCTTCAGGAAGAGGATATTCCTGAATTAAATTATGCAGATCTTCGGTAGACATCTTGCCTGACTTCTCATCAGCAGTATACCAAGGTTTGGGATTAGCCTTATTGTCAGCTTGATCCTTTACATCTCCTAAGGCATTTTTTCTAGACAAAGAATGCGAAGGTTGAGAAGATGAAGGTGGTAATGGTTGAGAAGTTGAAGGTTGGAATGGATGGGAAGTTGAAGGTAGTGGTAGTTGTGGATTGGAAGTTCCAACTTCACTTCCTGAAGTTGGAACTCGTTCCGAACTCGAAGATGAACTACTTATATAAATATTCTCTTCGGACGAGGAAACAGACGCTGAAGTTTCGGACATGTTTTCTACCCAAACTAGGAAACTATGAAAAACTTGAAGTGCTGAACAGGAAGAAGAGAGGAAAAAGACTTACTTGAAGAGTAGTGTGCTTCCAAAAATTTCGAGTGAAGGAAAAATGAAGTGAAAGTTCTCTTTTTATAGAGAAACCCCAAGTAACTGTTTCTGGGGAAACTTAACGGTTCATCTACCCCACACGTGTCACAAGCTGAAGAGTAGAGAAACTTGAAAATTTTCAATTCCCGCTCAAAGACATCAATGGAGAAGGAGACACGTGGAGGGAACCACGACTTTGGCCGAGCAGAATTCTGCCCGAGCAGAATCCCCTCCGAACACTCTGCCTGAGCAGAGTGGCAATGGTCGAACAGAATTCTGGCCGAACAGAATCCCGTCCGAACACTCTGCCCGAGCAGAGTGACCACGGCCGAGCAGAATTTCGTCCGAACACTCTGCCCGAGCAGAGTGACAACGGCTGAGCAGAATTCTGTCTGAACAGAATCCCGCCCGAGCAGAATTCTGTCCGAACAGAATCCTGTCTGAACACTCTGCCATAGCAGAGTGACAACTACCGAGCAGAATTCTGTCTGAACAGAATTTCGTCTGAACACTCTACCTGAGCAGAGTGACAACGGCCGAGCAAAATTCTGTCCGAACAGAATCCCATCCGAGCAGAATTATGTTCGAACAGAACCTCGTCCGAGCAGAACTCTGACCGAGCAGAACTATGTCCGAACAGAATCTTGTCCGAGCAGAGCACTCTTTGGATATTTGAAATGTTAGACAAACATATTCAATTCTGTTTTTGGCATATTTCGCTACCACCAGTGAAAAAAGTGTGCTTCCACCCGCTTCATTAACGCTGGCAAAAGCAGGGGGCATATGATATAGCTAAAAATATCCATCCAATCTACGGACGACACGTGGCAGTTATGACATGTAACCCATACTGGCTCATTACTGATATGACATTTACCGTATCAATCATCGGGCAGAATCCTAAAGAGGCTCTGACTTTATCAGTTCAGATTGACGTGAGATCCTCTAGGATCCTAATTAGATTCTGATTGGAGTTAAGCAAAGCCTAGTCCTACCAGGACTCCTCCTTCTACCACTATATAAAGGGGTCAAGCCCCTCAGGTAAAGACAAGCTCACACACATATACATTGTGTCTTTATTGCTTCTTAGAGTTCTACATTGTTAGCCATCTCTGACTTAAGCATTGGAGCGTTCCCCCGCCAGAACCCCAGCCGGCGGTCACTTTGTGTTATCTTTTGCAGGCCTGATTTCTGGTGTGGTTCCCGATCCAGTTTTTAGCTGCAAAAAATATGTTTACTGAGTTTCGGTGTCTCCCTCATTTTGCTTTTTGTTAAGAAATTCCATGACAGAGACATTGAGAGAGTAGCGTGCTGTCCTTGTCCTGTATGCCCGGAGCATGTGAAAGAAACCAAATCTAAGCGAAACTTGCAATGTATGAATTTGGTTTGGGATGATTATCCCCGGAGTGTGCATTTCATTCATACATGAGTGTAAGAAATCCCCTCAATACGTTGTAATTTAGTCTTAAATTTGGTTTTGATGTATGAATGACATGAACATTGTTTATCAAAGATTGTGATTCTTCCTGCTTGCATATTAGGGAATGAATGGTAAAGTCAAACCCCAATAGCTCGGTTAAGCACTTCTGCTGAAGATGGAAGTCACTCTTTGCTCCAAGCGGTACTTAGGACTGCAATCAGCCGTCATATAGAGAGGTTGGATATTTAAATAAGTATGCCAGTGCATTATAACTTGGACTAAGGCCGCTAGCTCTTTCTCATATTTAGGCATATCTAAGGCTCTAGGTCCAAAATCCTTAGTGTAAAAAACCAGGGGCCTGCCTGCTTGCGTAAGTACAACTACTACTCTTAGTTTGCTAGCATCTACCTCTACCACATATGGTAGTGAAAAATTAGGTAATGCCTGTATATTAGTACTCGCCATGGCTTCCTTGAGGTTGTTGAAAGCTCGAGTTGCATCTGGATCCCCATGGAAATTATCTTTTGTAGGAGTCTGGTTAAGGATTTGCTGAGTATGCCATAATGAAGAATAAACTTCCTATAGTTACCTATCAATCCCAGAAAGCCTTTGAGCTGCTTGATGGTTTTAAGACAAAGGCCAGTTGACCATGGTTTCAATCTTTTTGGGGTCTGCAGCCACACCACTTCATGACATCAGATGTCCCAAATATTCCCTTTTTGGACAGCAAATGGGCACTTTGACTGTTTGACATACAATTGGTTCTCCCTCAAGGGTTGAAACACCAATATTAGGTGGTGTAACTGATTAGGATATGTCTATTAAGATATCATCAAAAAACACCAATACAAATCTTCTGAGATAAGGTTGAAAAATACTATTCATTATGGACTGGAATGTGGCAGGTGCATTACTTAATCCAAAAGGCATCACTTTGAACTTTTAGTGTCCAAAATGAGTAGTGAAAGCTGTCTTATGCACATTTGTCGTATGAACTCTCACTTGATGGTATCCAGTCCTCAAATCAAGCTTAGTGAATACCTTGACTCCATTCAATTCATGCAAGAGATCATCCGCAACTGGCATTGGGAACTTATTCTTAATAGTAAGTTTATTGAGTCTCTTTGTAAGTGGCACACAATCTCCATGAAGCATCCTTCTCGTTAACCAAAAGCACAGGTGAACCAAAAGGGGATATACTAGGCTATATGATACTAGTTTCTAGCATCTCATGTACAATTCTCTCCACTTTAATTTTTCGAGCATATGGGATCCTACATGGCCTAATGCTTATTGGTCGGGCATTAGGAATAAAGGGAATGTGGTGGTCTTATGGCCTAGGAGGTGGTAATCCTTTTGGCTCAGCAAACATTCCTTGAACTCATGTAGTAGAGCAGTCACTTGGGGTTCTTGGTTTTTTTCAGACATTATGGTAGTTATGGTATAGACCTGCCCAAATAAGGCCCCGGGTTATGAGTAATGTATTTATACATACTTTAGCTGCCAATATCTTGATCTCAGCTGGTTGAGTACCTCTACCAAAAATTGACAATCCTTCCGGCCTTGGTCAAAGTCATATCATAGCTTCAAAGTAAAATTGGACCGGTTATTCCGATCCAAATACAAAATCACAACCCTCATCGGGTATCATCTGAGCATTAAGCTCATAATCTTGCGTTGTTTAGAATTTTTTTTACACATTGCGTCATTAGTGACTCTGTTCCCAACAGCCACCATCACCATCATTTGTTTGAAATGAGTGATGACACATCCTAATCTCTTAGCAGTGCCAGGATCAATGAAGTTGTGAGTAGACCCTGTTTCAATAAGGATGGATAAGGCTTTCTTATCATGCTTGCTCATAATTTGAATGTAGTCTGAGTGGCATTTTTAGTGAGAGCATTTACTGTGATCTCAATTCTTTCCTTGTTCTCTTCTTGCACAAGTTCTTGGGGTGCTGGCTCCTCTTCATCATATTTAGGTGGTGTCCCTTTAAGTTCTTCCTCATGCACAACAAGCATAGATACCTATATATGTCTGTAATAATGCGCTGGGATAAAAAACCTCATCACACCACTAACATAACCCCTTCTTTCTTCTGTCATTAAAAAGTACCTGGTTAGCCTTTGGGTAGAGGGATTGGTGGGTGTTGGTTGAGGGTTTCAAGGAGGAGCAACCAATTGGTTTTGGTTACGGTAAAGACCTGAAGGATTCAATAGAGGCTTTGGCTTCCATGAAATGCTGATGTTACAAGGCTTGGCAAAATTGGTCTGGATGTAGTTCTGGGCAAGCTAAAATTGCTGTAAACTGTCCTCTTGTTTCCTGCCGTGGTATACGGCCCTAGAAAGGTCACTAGTCTCAAACTCCTCTACTTCAAGCGTTATCTCATCCTTCAAGCCAATCACAAAACTTTCGTGAAATATTCCTCTTCAAATTTTTCTTCTGTAGTAGAAAAATATCGTTAAACATATTTAGCGATAAAAGATTGAAGTTATAATTTTTAGCAATATCGAGAAAGCACGTGAATTCGCAATCTTTTGTCATCAAAGCTTTTGCAAAGATTTTGTATAGCATATCCTTATTCCTAATAATTGGACATTAGCATAAGCAAATGGATCTTATCTACTAGTAGGCTATTTTATGGTTAAGGGGGATTACGAGTCCATCACGGGATTTGACCTTAATCGTGAGAAATTCCAAGATGTTGCCCATTTAGATAAGGGGTTGAGATTGAACTTATGGGCCTTTCTTTTTTCTTTTTTCACAAAGACTAAGAAATATATATATATATATATATAAATCAACATGTACAACAGTTATCCTAGGATAACAGCCCTATCCTGTAAGCATGTGATACCACAATCAGACCAGGAAAATGCAACCCAAAAAGTAGCTATACAACCTCTACTACAACAAATCACAAACAGGATTCACTCCAAAACCCACAAAGCTAATCAATAAACATCAAGGATATTCTACTAACGTATTCCATTATTCCTAATGCACAAAATAGCTTGCGTGAGCAGCTTGGCATTCTAGGCCAAAAGCTAAATCCTTTTGCCTTCCCACCATTCTGGAGATATCCCTAGCATGCCTAACTTGGCCAACTTTACACAGGTCAAAAAAAGTTATGGACACATGCGGAGAGGGATATACGTATACGTATCACCTATTATCCGAGATAAAATATGCTGATTAGTAAAATAAAATTTGATATGCAACAAGTGATGTGCTATGAGCCAAGTAAGTGAATGTGACATAGCTAAAGCAATTGCAGAAATGTCATTCGCAGCATAAAGAGAACGCGTAAAGGACCCAAGCTGGATCTGATCCCTCGTGTAATGGATTATTGCAAATCCAGATTTTTGTATAGTCCCACCAAACACTGCAATCAACTAAAAACAGGTGCAGGAATAGGATTACATGATCAGGGATTTCAACAATGTAACTGAAAGTTGCGTGCAAGTTCCCTAATCGGGACATGGCGCATACCCGTTGCGCAAACCCTCGTGTAGTTGATAAATCTCAAACTAACTCCCGAATTGGATACAGTATGGCAAGATGGGAAAAAGGGATATCTTAAAAAGTGGCCTAATTTCTACACTGGCGAATAGTGACTGCCATCCACAAAAACCCTAAAGGAGGCTTGTCCGTTGAAGCAAAGGTTTCATTGGTCGATGACGTACCAAGTCAGGCCCCCTAACTATTGAAGATTCCTGAAGGTAATACCAATTGGCAAGCCAAAACCAAGTCCCTCTAACTTCCTCACAATATAAGAACGCATGATCAATCATTTTTAAACTAGTAAGGCATAACGGGCATGCCACCGGGTTTGGCAATGTTTATGGCTCAGGTAACGCTAAAATTGTCATTGGAAGGTCATTATTTTTCACCAGAAGGCAATCTTCATAATAGTTCACATAAAATGTTTGCGTCCTAGAACATACAAGAAGGTCTGGAGGAATTCCTAGAATCTAGTTATCATTCCATATAGCAATATGTAAACCATTACCAACCACACACCTTAGTCCTTTCTTTAATACCTTACGACCAATTAGAATGCTTTGCCAAACCCAAGAAAAATTCGAGAGCAAGACAAACATTGTTGAGCATAGTAACGACCGCCATAGGATCCGTGACAGAGTGGAATCCGAATGAGTCCATTTCCACCATGCTCTGCTAAGAGGGCCTCATTCACCCACTGAGACTTTTGGAAGCCCATGCCGTCCAACTTCTTAGGAAGGCATAGCACATCCCATACAATCCGGTGAAAACAACACCGATCGCCATAACCAGCCCACCGGAAACGAGCAAAGGTTTGACCGATTTGCTTGCGTACATTCTTTTTGGCAGTTTGTAGGCCTGCATAACATGCAGTAATAGGCATGACAAAACCGATTGAATAAGCGTACCTCTGACTGCCTTATTCAACAAGAGGCCTTTCCGTAGTCCTGAATTTCCTGCCGAAAAATAACTGCTTGATCATGTCCGGTATTCAACTATGTGCCTGTGTGTGTTTCCCAAGACCCAGTAACGGAGCTGACGAGGGGCACCGCCATATATATATATATATATATATATATATATATATATATATATATATATATATATATATATATGGGAGCTGATAAAATGATAGCGCTAGCAACTTAACCCAAGTTGCTAGCGCAATCTGGCCGTCCAGCGGCGAGAATGGACGGCCAGATCGCGTGCCACAACAGTGAATTTTTTTACCGTCCGCTACATAATGTAGCTGACGGTAAATTATCGTCCGCTACATTATGTAGCGGACGGCCAAACAGCGCTAGCAGCTTGCTAGCGCTATCAATGAATCAGCTCCCTATATATATATTTCATATGTAGTGTATTTGACATCTAATAATAAAAGTGTCACCTAAAAATTTTAAAATTAATTTAAAGGAGATGTCTTGTTAATCATTTTATGTACTAGAATACTTAAAATTTTCAAAAAATTATATAAAAATTATCTTTTTAGTCATTTTAAATGTTAATTTTATACACAAATATGTAAAGAGCAAACACAAAATAAATAAAATGAACAGATAAAAAAGAAGAGATAAAGATTAACGGCCCTTTGTTTTCATTTCTCCATGCCATTAATTAACGAATAAAAAGTCTCTCTCATTCCCAAGGCCACTCTCGACTATATAGTCTCTCTCTCTCTCTCTCTCACGATCTTCCAAGCGATAGTTGGTGGAAATCGGTGATGAACGGCGCCTCAGTCCCTTCACCAGTTCACCGGCTTCATAGACCATGTCTGACTCCGGCACGCCGCCACCGGCTTCATAGACCATTTCTTTGTATGCCATCACGTCAAGCTTCAGGTTGTTCTCCTCTCCCGCCTCAATCCTAAGACCTCCCGCCGGATGCCGATCCAGGTCCGGAATAATCTGCGCAATTGTCGATTCTCAATTCCTCCCATTCTTCGCTCAGTCGCTCACACCTCATGGCACAACGGCAGTCGCCAATCGGCGACAATGTTGACGTCAAAGAAAGGTAACATTGGTTTTGATTATTTTTTTTAATTCATTGAACAGCTTCATTTTCTCAATTCTCACGTCTCAGTACTAGATTCGATTTTTAATTTAATATTGCGTTTGACATTTAAAATTTTGGCAAATATTGTCTCGTGAGATTCATAGTTTAAAATCTTTAGATTTGGTTTTCTAGTTGAGATTTGTCGCAATTATTGCGTGCTCAGTAATCGTGGTGGCCGTATGAATTGGGAATGGTGGGATAGTGTATTTGAGATTGAAATTTTTTACTTGAGATTTTTATTTCAGATTGATAAAGGGGCAAGTGCTGCCCGTGGTGGCAATAGAGAATTAAGAATTGACAATTACAATTGGGGATCGGGAGGAATTGGAAATGGACAAGTTGAAACTTGGAATATATTGCTCGAGTTTAGAACTCTCAACCTGTGAACCTGGAAAAGTATTGCAAATTTGGAATATACTGCGCAGTGTATCTCAAATTGAGAACTCTCAATCTGGACCATTCGCAGTCAATAGAGTGCACATAATTTGATTTATCCAGTATAAATTGTATTTAGATTTAATATTTCTATGGCATATATGTTTTTCAATTTTTATATTCCAGTGTACTGTTTCTATAACACTTGAACGAGTTCGTGGTTTGTATACTCCGGATGTATTTATGACAGTGTACATTTGATTCTTATATCGAAAAAAAGTTGTTTGATGATATTCAAAAATGATGTAATTATCAATCGCTTTCAGAAGATGCGACCTCGTCGTGATCAATAGTAGATTTTCATGATTCAAGTTTAATGTACAATTATTTTTTTCTTGTGCATTATGTTGAATAATAATCCAGCCTCCGCTACTGCCGAGACCCAAATCGTAAATCGTAATGGTATTTGATAAAGCGGGAAACAATGATTGCAATTTCTTGGGTGTATCAGGACTTAAAAATAGACTTGGATTTAGCTGATTAGTTAATTTGTTTAGCCAAATCAACGCAATACTGTTCCCCTTGATCATGGATGTGAACATATGGAAGAAAAGGAATATGTCATCTGCACTGCATATACATCATGTGACCATCTTTAACACCCTCCTGGATCAAAAGATGCTTCTCCGCATATTCTGACCGACTGGATAAAGCCTCCGAAAAAAAGGATAAACGCAAAAAGTGAGAGAGGATCTCGTCGTCTAATATCACATGTAGCCTGAAAAGGGGGCGTGGTACAGCCATTAACCAAAGCTAAATAAGATATTGTAAGCACACCCTGCACAATCAAACGCACCCAATGGGCTGGGAACTGCATATGTTGAAGAAGCACTGCGGGGTTTTGATATAGATTTGGAGTGCATTTATAAGCTACTTGGGTTGCATTAAGCAGTTTTGGGTTTTCCCTCACTCTTTTTGCTTAAGCAGTTGGATATTTTTAAGCAATTGGGCCAAGAATGCTGGCCATATATCCATTACTTAATAAGTTAAAATGTTTCTTGTGAACACAATACTGTTTTAGAAGTGTTGCTCAACTTCTCATTACAAGATAATACTCAAAAAATTTCGTGTATATTAGGCAAACGAGTAAGTTTAGAAAATCGATACAAAGCTTCACTTCTAACTATCTTAACTCCTAAAGTCTTTAGAAGTCCCTAAAGATCTCATTAGCAAGAAAAAAACTGAAATTTGTCCTTGTTATATGACGTGACGACTAACTTTAGTGAAGCCCTTCTACCGATTTGTAAATGTTATGGGGGCCATTTTGTGAATATGTAAAGTGTGGAGCTACTTGTGTAATTTTGGAAGAAAAAAAAAAGGCTAGACTAGGGTTGGAAGTGTGTAACAATTTTATGAAACATTTCATGACCTAGTGACACCTCCTATTTAAGTAAATGACTAAGTTAAAACAAGCATTAAGATATTGGTTACATGGATGAAGGAAGCTTGGGTAAAAGAAAAGGAAAAAAAAAAAAACAACAAGAAAACAGAGAAGAAGAAGAACAAAAACAGAGCAGGAGTGGGGGCTTCGGGAAGAAGGGAAAAACAGGGAAGAAGAAGGAGAAATCAAGCCTAGTTTCGAGAGGTGAACTACGAAATTCCTAGTAGGCATGTTCTAGTGTGTGTTGTGTGTGTTTTCGGTCACTGTGGGACATATACTTGAGCCATGAACATAGTTGTGGAGCCATGTTTGGGGGGGGGGGGGGGGGGGGGGGTATTTTCTGGGAAATTTATGTAACACCCCAGTTTTTTTTTTCCAAGATACTTGTGTAAGTACGTATAGTGATTTTGAATTAAATAGTAGACTTAAAAATTTATTTAAATTTTATTTTTCGGAAAGTGGGTTATACTTTTGGGATTATATGACCCAATTAAATTTGGATTTTAGTTTGACCCATTTATAACGTTAGAGAATTTTAGAACATTATGGGTATTTTGTAATTTAAATAAAGTGTCGCTAAAGTTCTCATTAAGAAGATAATAGTCAAATTTTTTTGTTTACATGAGGCAAACGAGTAAGTATAGGAAATTGATACAAAACTTCAGTTCTAACTACCTAAACTCCTAAAGAGTCTTTAGAAGCTCACTAAAGATTTCATTAGCAAGAAAAAACTGAAATCTGTTGTTATATGATGCGACGAGTAACTTTATTGAAGCCCTTCTAACGATTTGAACTCCAAAAGAGCCTTTAGAAGAATTCATTGTCTTCCAGTTTTGCTTTTTAAGATTCTAAGAACAAAAATTTTGGAGAAGCTATAAAAGAGTTTTGCTTCTGAGCATTTGAACTGTAAAGGAGCCTTAAAGAGCTTTGGCGAAAAAAGAAAACTTAAATAGCTTTTGGTTTTCGTTTTTTTTAAAACAAAAATTGAAAATTATAAAGAGTTTGAAACACACCCTAATAAGTCAAATTGACTCTTATCAACGGGGTGTCGTTTTAAAAGTGTCGCTAAAGTTCTCATTAGCAAGAAATACTCAGATTCATTGTTTTCTAAGGCAATAATAAGTTTTCGAAAGTGATAAAAAAGCTCAACTTCTAACAATCTAAACTCCTAAAGAGTCTTTAGCAACTCACTAAAGATCTCATAGCAAGAACAAACTAAAAAATTTTGTTATGTGAGGCGACAAGTAATTATGGAGAAGCTTTTCTAACCATTTGAACTCCAAAACAGCCTTTAACAAAGTTTCCTATCTTCCAGTTTTCTTTTTAAGATTATGACAACAAATATTTAGAAAAAAGCATTTGAACTCCAAACGACCCTTTAGCAAAATCTATTGTCTTTCAGTTGGATCAAGATCCAATTGTCGTACAACAGAGGTGCTATACAACATTCAATGACAAAAGATTATCACTAAAAGTATTTTCTTGCTATCACCAAATTTTATATTGATAATTTTGTGTCGGTACAACACATCTACTGTACAGCAGAGGGTCTAGATCCCTTTCAGTTATGCCTTTTAAGATTCAATGAATAAGCTGTTGGGGTGGCTTCTCCATGGTTTTCGACGTTGGAGTTGGGTTGAAGATTGAAGTGGGTTAAGCTGTCGGGGTCTTGGGATGTTTCACAATTGGATTAGGGTGGGCTTTGGGTGCTGATTCGATTTGCCATCGGGTTGGTGGGTTACGGTCGCCATTTGATTTTCTTGATTGGTCTTTTCGATGTCGTGCTGCCTTAGGTCGGTGTAGAGATGGTGAGTCTATAGTGAGGTTGTTTCTTCTAGGGTTTTATTATCCCCCTTCTTCCCCCCGAGTTGATCCTCCTTCCCCTTGCCCTAGGAAGTCTGTTGGATGTGAACTGCAGGTGGTGAAGAACTGCATGTAGGTTGCTTGAGTTAGGTTGGGTTGACAGCTATTGAGTCCAAGTGTTTTGGTTGGTGGTTCGACGGTGGTCTTATCGGGATCTTAGGTGGTTAGGTGTTCATTTCTCAGACGGTTTTGGTTCTTTTGATGGGTTGAAGGGCTTTTGTTTGTGGTGGTTTTGGTGGCCTGTAGCATCAGGCAACAAAGTGACCGACGCCATAGTGGTGCACGGAGTTTGAGGACAGTGGCATCGATGGGACATGTCTGTGGAGTTAGGCTTGTGGTTTTTTTTTCTTTCTAATCAAGTCAACGCATTAAAAGGAAGGAATTACAAGAACAGAGGCTTGGTTCACAGATTCATCCAAAGACAAAAGAGGAATCAAGGATGAGGACGGAACCAAGTCGAACGAGTTGGAGTTATCTGCCCATTTAGGTAGATTATGGGCTAAACTATTTACAATTCGACTAACTTTCACAAAAGACCAGCAATGGAACAAGTTAAGATTTTCCCTGGCTTTAGCAATAATGGAGTAGTAGCTCCAATGAGGCATTTGATCATGGTGATTAATCCAGTTAACAATTCCTTGCGCATCTCCTTCAAAGATAACATGCGTGCACTTGGTTTGCAAAGCCAAATTTATCACACAAAGGCCTGCTAGTGCTTTGGCCGCTTCGGGGTCCATTACTTCGCTTGAAGTTGATCGGGCAGAGATTATGCGACCATTGTGATCCCAGATGGTTACAGCTAGGATGGTCCTTGATTCACGAACAACAGCATCAAAGTTGACTCGATGCCAATACAAGGGAGGGTTGAATTTCGTAGTAGGGGCCATACTGAGAATGTCTACAGGAATAATAGCCCGACAGTAAATTCCATAATCCATTTGAATATTCTTTCCCAGTCCTTATACATCAATTTTCTCTTATTGGAATTCGACAGCATTCCTACACCTCCAGATATGATCTATGACAGTAATAGTGAAAAGTGTGTAGCGAGTTGCCACGGGAGGATCATTAGAGAGCTAGGGTGAAGGAGAGATGATATCTCTGAGCCATTGAATAGTGTTGTATCGTGGATACTCATTGAGATTATCCTGTTCTTGGGATGGCAAGACTGGAGGCCTAAAGTTCTCAGGTGATGAGGTCCATAATACTCGTGCCAGCGGACAAGAGATGAAAAGATGGGTTGTGGTTTCTTCCCCTATTTTGCACAATCTGCATTGTGTATCAATGTCAGGGAAAAGAGCTCGAATTTTCCTTTTGACAGGGAGGATATTCCACACAATGCCTGATGTCAACCTCCTTATAAACATTGAATGATCCGATTGACTTCTTTGAAAACCGACTCCTTCCTCTACTCCTATTTCGACTCTTATACATGCTGCTGCACCTTTCAAACCATGGTGCCTGTTTTAGCTTGTCGGAGGCCATAACGTAAATCGCTTTCTTGAGCTTGCATACCAAGTTAGGATTCTTAGGAGAAGAGAAGCCTGCAGTTGGAAGAGGCTGAATAGAAACCTATTTTTGTGGATTCCCCCTTCCCTTATGTTGTTGAAAGGCATTCTTCACGTAAAATTGAAATAAGGGCTACTTTTTACTTTTTGATTGCAACCACGGCAAGAATGCCACGAATGGTGGTCATTTTAGCAACCTTGGGTTAATGTTTTCCCTATCTCTAAAGGCCTACGATTCAATATTCTTGAAGGAATTCTTTAGCTACTAATCTACCTTTGTATCTCACTACCAAGCCATCTGCTTTATGCTTGATCTTGTAAATCCACTTGCAGCCAATGACTTGTTTCCCTGCAGGCAATGAGACCAAGTCTTATTCTTTTTTTCCTTGGCATTGATTTATTCTTGTATAGCATATCTCCAGCAAGAATGATTGGAGGCTTCAACAAATGATTCAGGTTCATGATAAGATTGAACTGACATGAGGTAAGCTGAACAGGCTGACAATCGACAGAAGATGCTGAGCAAAGCTGCTAGCTTGAAGAGTGAGGCTGATCTGTAACAGCAATTGCAGAAGAATGAGGTTAGAGTTGATGAATAGGAGAAGGCTGTAATACATATCCATCAGAATTCTCCCCCGGGGGTGCTAAATTAGGAAAATGAAAACTTGAGGCGAACCCATTAAAGTAAAGAGAACATTCAAGGATACATCGAGTCTCTTGGATTTTGCTGCTGTTTAGGTTCTAGTTATCCTTTTTTTTGGATAGTTTTACGTAATTAGTTTTTCTTATATTTAGTTTGTTATGTCTAGTTGGTTAATTTATCTTGTTCTTCTTGTGGTGGTCATTCGGATGGAAATGTTATATAATTAATTTATTTTTTGTTATTTTATATATATCCGATCTAAAAAAGTACTCTGGTACATATTTTTTAATATTTTAAAAAAGAAATACTATGGACTCCACATGAGTAATTGCGCGAAGCGCATACATCTGTTTTCAGGCCACGACGAGATTTGGCTATTTTTTACACGCTATCAACTCTATAATAACACACAAACCAATCCAATTCGTACGACTGACGTAAGAACCAAAAAAACTTCACCACGAGTTAAGTAATATCTCGTGAGAAGTTGAAAAAGGGCTGAGATGAGATTCTCCTTTTACCTTGTAGACGATTTGACCGGGGTTAATTTCGTCCAGATCTCGCCAACCGACATGGGATCGCTGCCATACACGTGGGAATGATGGCAGGTGACGCCGTTAACGCGTATACGCCAACTGACTCTGTCGTTTTGATTCGACAGAGATGTGACCCATGGGAGGGTTGTGGGGACCCACCCGCACGGACGAGCCCAGTAACCAGGCCCATGTCATCGAATCTCTGTCACTCTGTGCTGTGAACTTTTGGGACTTGCTACACGACAAGGTTATCATTTTCTGTTCTACTCCTGTAGCTACAGTACTTCACAATTAATCGTGCTTCACATTATATTTGAATTTAAGTTATTTATCTCGCACGAGCTCATGTTCAAGCGTTACATAGTTCTTTGCTTATCGAGCTGCAGTCAGTATTCGGTTAGCGAGACGTAAAAAGTATTCAAACTTAATTCATTTTTTTCACTGAACAATCTGAAACGAACTTAGAATCGAATCGATACTAAATAAACATCTGTGGCTTGAATTGTTTTACATCCCTTGCAATTAGTTAATTGAATGAGAGTGAGAAATCAATCCAATTACAAGTATTGGATACATATTCAAAACCTAAAAGTGTAAATGGAGAGGCAAAGGCAAACTTTGAGAGCGTCCGCTTCAACGAAATCTAGTAGTTTACTATACGTCAAGTTTGGTAGTCTACTACGCGCCAAGTGAGATAATTAAGACGTCAATTTCGATTGCTTTACTACTCGTAACTAATTTTTCTTCATATAATTGTCCCCTGCACATTGGATGTTACTTAATTATACACGCATTCGGTCGTTGGTCATTGGTGCATTTCAATTATGTGATAAAATATCAACTTTTTGTTTTTCAAATATAACTTGAAATGAAACAAATACCTCTGAGCTAAGGGTTCATTTAAGACGATTAATTTTGCTCAGGCTTTGGCCTGTCATGCCAATCGAGTTGACAATGTATGTGTGTGTTCCTCCTGGCACTGCTTGACCATGTACATAGAGGTGTGTCCTATTCCTATTGAGCTTGCTTAAATTTTGACTCTCCATGGGTTGAGATACACCTTGTTGATGGAGTTATCATTCCATTCTGAAGATGTGGTTAGAATGTTTGATGTTTCTTTAAGCACTGATTTAATTTTAACGGTGGAAAATGTCAATCGATTTTTCAATTTTGTTTCTCAGCAGGTATATATATTCTGTTATAGTATATATTAAAAAGGAACGAGAAAAGACGATGAGCAAGCAACCTTTTCTTCTTCGATACGCAAGTCCGATGTATAATAGTTGTAAGAAGAAAAACGTGAATACTTCTAAACCATAACAGTTTGCCAACTTACAATGAGTGGCCTACCCAGATGTAGATGTGTACCGATCTTCCTGCACAAAAATATAGAATAAATGTGTGTGACAAACCTGTCAATGATTTCTTCCCAAACCAAAACAAACTGTTGCGACGGAGTTGTTCACACGCCTGGCTTGGGACCTTGTTACAGGGATTGTGTTTCTAAAGTGAACTTCTTGGATCGTGTGTTCATTCGTTTGGGTCAACAGATGACCTGACTTTGAGATTAACCCTACGGTTCATGCAGACCGCCATTAAACAGCCTTTTCTTCAGAATCAATGCCCCCTGCTCTGCTCGGACCTGACAAATGGATATACCCGTTGAATATGGATAAAATTCGATTGGGTATGGATAAAAATGGATTAGATAAAATTTATCCGATTTTTTTTCGGGTAAGCTTTTTGGAAACCCATACCTTACCTTTGCTGGTAGGGTAATACCCGCGGATAAATCACAAATTTTTGATTGATTATTTTTTAAAATGAATAGACTTCAATTACCTACTAATTACACACATTTTAACCTCCAACAATCATATTATTCATTGTTTCTCCATCAAATTTCATTACTCAAAAATCTGAACATCTTTCCCTAAAAAAAAAAAAATCAAACTGAACATTTTTGAATAATAATAAAAATAAAAAAACAATCTGCACATCCACGACAACACACAACCATCAATATCCACTGACTGAAATTCTACCCAACCACCACAAAGCGACGGAGTGACGATCGGCGACGGTGGCGATAGATCGGTGGCGATGGGGCCATGGTGGCAACGGATCAGTGGCGACGGGGCCATTATGGCAACGGATCGGTGGCGACGTGGCCACGGTGAGAACGATCGGTGGCGACGTGGCCACGGTGTGAACGATTGTTGGCGACGGGGCCACGGTGTGAACGATCGCCGACGGAGATCCGGTAGATCGAGAGTGACCGACGATGCGCCGTGAGTGGAGTAGGGTGGTCGTGACTTTGGTAGATCTGGGAGAAAGAGAGACTTGAGTGAGGGAACCTGTGAGAATTGAGAAGGGATCTGTGAGGGAGAGTTGAGAGCCAGAGGACGGCGTATGCAAGTGGTGAGGAGAGAAAGAGATGTTTTAACCTAAAAAACATATATATAGGCATATATAACCGGGTAAACCCGGGTACCCGATAACCGACCCGAGCTTACTCGGTTTTTAAGGGTCGGTTTGGGTACGGGTCTGATTTCAGTGGGTCTTTAATACATGTACCCGTATCAGGGATTTTTGCACGGGTACGAGTAGACCCGCGGGTCCGGATCAATTTTTACCAGGTCTACCCTGCTCACATACATTTGCAAGACAGAATCACCGGTATAATGTTCAAGAGAAAGAAACCATAACCCGAGCAACAAATAAGTAAAGAAAAAATTCAACAAGCTCATACTTGCTCATGTTCCATTTTGTCGCCAAAGAATAATTAAACTGAGGGTACATATAAACTTGTGGGGACAAAAGAAGTTATCACTAGTCTCGGCTGGATTATTAGCTTTAAACGGACAAGACACTCCGCTTTATACGTGCCTGCCATGTACCGCATAATCAATAATATCGTGTTTTTATCAAAGAAGAAAAAAAAAAAAGAAAGTGAAGGAGAGAGAAAAATAGTATGTAGTCTCGGTTGATGATCTCATCAAAAGATAACATGTTCACTGATACCCACATAAATGTATTATAATAATACGTAATTATGACAGATGGGAAGTGATCCAGTTCAAAGATGGTAATAATTTCTTGTATGAATTCAAGCGCTAGAAGTTGCTGGAAGTCCCACTTGTCCCGTTGTTGGAGAAACCAAGTTCCATAATCTATGGGTTCGGAAATCGGAACTGAAAACCAAGGGAGAAGAAAGAAATGGGGCTGCTTCGAAATATGTTTTTGGCCATTTGATTTGTCAAACTCTAGTTCCAACAACATGACCAACCTTCTTTTTTTTTTGTTGCTTTTGTACATTATTTTGGAGCTCGGGTAGAAATTTGTTTTGAGATCGGAGCAAACTTGAGTACTACAAGTATGTTACTAATTATTAAGCTTTGTATGTATTGTTACCAATTTGATTTCATCGACTCATCTCAGATTATCTACTCAGACTTAAAAAACTTAGTACCGAGCTTTGAAAATTGTCAAGCCAAACTTGAATCTTCTATTAGATTTGAGGCTACTCATAGCAAAAGTATCTTCTAAATCAAAATAACTGCTACTCCTTTCATTTCACAGTTTTGATACTCAGGTTTTTGTACAGCAGTCTAAGACAAAATTTGGATATACATTGAACTTAAGTAATATTAGAGTAAAAAACCCATAAAAAATGTTACCCCCTAAAATTTCAAATTCTTTTTCAAGAATTCGTAAAAAAAAAAAATTCAAAAGAAACAAAAATGATATTTCTCTTACACTTTTTTTTTGGGCTATTGACATTCTTTATTAATTTATGCACAAAATACAAACACATTCTGACTTACGGGAGTGTCAATAAAACTACGGGACCAAGAGTTAATTGCAGGTTACTAATTATTTCCGGTCAACCGGCGTAATTAGGAATACTCATTACTATGTGCGTCCGATAAATGCATTTGCAGACGCAAAAGCAAGTGGGTGTTGGGCATGTGAAGGTGTTTTTGAGAGTCAAATTGGGCATTAAAACGGGAGCAAAAGATGGTCCGGCCACGGCCATCAAGACGGCGACACGAGTGGGCATCGCAAGTGAAAAAGTTGATTAGCACGTGAAAAAGTTGATTAAGATCCACATCAATTCAATTTTTGATCAAAAAGAGAAGTCACTCTTTGGCTGGCATTATTGGGTCCAGCACCTCACGTGTGGGGGAGGTAAAGGACTGTTTGCTGGGTTGTTTTTGGACCCGAATTTGCAAGTAATCATGTGGGGATTTGGTCCTTTTGAAGTTGATTGGTGGTGGTGGTGCCGTGGGTGGGGATTGTCAACATGTTTTCAAACCCACGCCAGACCAAACATTGAGATGATTGCTGATGCTGCTGCTGCTGCTGTTGTCGCTGCTACTACTGCAATAACATTGCCAGTTTTGGGATCTTCAATCTTCCATGCCGTGCTCCTCCCTGTCCTCTGATTCCATCTAAGGGTATGTTTGATGAGAAGTTGCCGGCGGGGGGGGGGGGGGGGGGGGGGGGGGGGGTTTGGGGAAGACGAAAAGATAAAAGAAATCATAACTATACCGTACATTTAATCGGGGAAGACGAAAAGATAAAAGAAATCATAACTATACCGTACATTTAATCGCTTATTACGTTTCATATTTAAGGTATCTGCAATCATATAACTATACCGTACATTTAATCGCATATATATATATATATATATATATATATATATATATATATATATATAGGGGGGGGGGGGGGGGAAGACGAAAAGATAAAAGAAATCATAACTATACCGTACATTTAATCGCTTATTACGTTTCATATTTAAGGTATCTGCAATCACATATATATATATATATATATATATATATATATATATATATATATATATATATATATATATATATATATATATATATATATATGTGATTGCAGATACCTTAAATATGGAAGTAATAAGCGATTAAATGTACGGTACAGTTATGATTTCTTTTATCTTTTCGTCTTCCTCAAATTAAGGGTGCCTCCCCTCTATATATATATATATATATATATGTGTGTGTGTGTGTGTGTGTGTGTATATATATATATATATATGTGTGTGTGTATATATATATATATATATGTGTGTGTGTATATATATATATATATATATGTGTGTGTATATATATATATATATGTGTGTGTATATATATATATGTGTGTATATATATATATATACACACACATATATATATATACACACACATATATATATATACACACACACACACACACATATATATATATATATATATACACATATAGGGGGCCGATCCACATCTACCGGTGGGAAAATAACAATTTTTCCACCGAACCGCAGGTAAGAGCAGCGGTTGGGAAAAAGGCGAACGGACACTGCATTAATGGCGAAAAAGGCATGAGAAAATGGTGAAAAGGAGAAAAAGGACACCAACCGCATGAAGAAGCAGCGGTTGGCATTAATATGCCCCTGCCACGTGGCGTCCCCCACCCCTGCCACGTGGCCCAACCCCATGGCCCTTGCCACGTGGCCCAACCCCATGGCCCTTGCCACGTGGCGTCCCCCACCCTTGCCACGTGGCCCAACCGCGTATACAACCCGCGGTTGGGGCGATGGCCCCTGCCACGTGGCGTCCCCCACCCCTGCCACGTGGCCCAACCGCTTATACAACCCGCGGTTGGGGTGATGGCCCTGCCACGTGGCGACCCCCCTGCCACGTGGCCCAACCGCATAAACAACCCGCGGTTGGGGGCGATGCCCTGCCACGTGATGTCCCCCCGGTGATGCCCCACCTGGTGTCCTTCCCCTCCTTATTGTGATGCCACGTGGCGTCCTTCCCTCCCCCATGATGCCCCCCACGTGGTGTCCTTCTGCCAAATTTTTTTTTTGCCGCAGCCTTTGACCGCTCAATCACGGGTTTTTTTTCTGTCTTTTTTCTTTTCTCTTCCTCACTTTTCTCTCTTTATAATCCCCTCCCCCGAACCCTTCTTCTGCACTCTATCATCTTTACCAACTTCCTTCGTACTTCATATCTCACCTACATAATCTCCACAACAATACAAATCAAAAAATTTTACGCTAGAAGATCGGTGGATAACCGCTAGAAGATCGGTAGATTTTTCTTTAAATACATCAAGTCACAACAAGTAAGTATTTTGAATTTCCTTATAATTCAATGTTAGGTTTATACAAATCAGCGTATTACATTTATAGATTCCAAAATAGCGATTTTTTAGGGCGCCAAATATAGACAGTTTTTCACGAATTTATAAAAAATAGCTAGAGCTAGATTTTGCCAAAATGCAAAAAAGAGACCCTAGTTATTCTTAAAGGATCTGTCTCAGGTAAAATTTTCAGATTTTTCAAAGACTGGAAAGGGGTTAACTGATACGGGGAACCTTGTAACTCTGCAGTGTATTTTAAAATATCAAGCTAGCGCGATTTCGCGCGAAACTTTTATGAGAACCCTAGGATGTTGGGAAGTTCCATTCCCCAGGAATTCGGGCCATTCCGAAGCCGTTACCTATTTTTTTGGCCGAACGGCCCTTTAAGCGCTTGATCCGGACACCGGTTCGGGATTTTTGGGCGAAACCTCCGTAAAATACTTTTTAGGTCAAGAATGAATTCAGGGAGCCTAAAATAGCATTTCGAAGCACTTTTGATATTTTTCGATGCCAGGGGCATTTCGGTAATTCGCCGCCCCGAGAGGGGTATTTCGGTAATTTTACAGTGCTAAGTTTTTCGACGGACTTTTTAGTCCAGAAATGTAATTACAAAACTGAAATGTTGTTTTGAAGCTGATTTGGCGCGCGTAGGGGTGATAATGAATCCCCGGGGGCATTTCGATAATTTGTCGCTCAGCGAGGGTATTTTGGTAACTGAACGTTGTAACACAACTGGAGGAAATAATTTTCAACACTATGTGTATTCCTAGGGTGTAACACTATGTGTGTTTAATGTGAATACGAAACATAATTGTCGCTAAAGGTGAAAACTTAATTAGACAGTTTTTCATGAATTTATAAAAAATAGTTAGAGCTAGATTTTGCCAAAGTGCAAAAAAGAGACCCTAGTTATTCTTACAGGATCTGTCTCAGGTAAAAATTTCAGATTTTTCCAAAGACTGGAAAGGGGTTAACTGATACGGGGAACCTTGTAATTCTGCAGTGTAATTTAAAATATCAAGCCAGCGCGATTTCGCGCGAAACTTTTATGAGAACCCTAGGGTGTTGGGAAGTTCCATTTCCCCAGAATTCGGGCCATTCCGAAGCCGTTAGATAATTTTTTGGCCGAACGGGCTTTTTAGCTCTCGATCCAGACACCGGTTCGCGATATTTAGGCGAAAAATCCGTAAAATACTTTTTAGATCAAGAATGAACTCAGGAAGTTTAAAATAGTTTTTTAAAGCACTTTTGATATTTTCTCATGCCAGGGGGCATTTTGGTAAGTTGGTTTATAATTATATTTTGTTCTTAAAGGTATGAATTTCAGCCCTGGACCTCATGATACATCAATCCTATACGATGACGATGACCACGTCGCGAGGCACGTATTTGACGGTGTCGATAGGGGTGTTTTGGAAACAATTCAAAGCACAAGGCACCTTGAAGAGTGGGTACTAAACAAGGAACAAATACAGCTATTACACCGTCAAAATTTAACCCTGTTCACCGATTGCGGGAAATGGTCTCGACACGACGATTGCCTTATATCCGCTCTAGTTGAACGATGGAGGAGCGAGACGAACTCATTTCACTTCCGGTTTGGTGAAATGACTGTTACGTTAGAGGACGTCGGATTTATACTTGGAATCCCATGTCACGGCAGACCCGTTACTCTGAACGTGCCGTCTGCATCCATAGCGAATATGGCTATGCAGTATTTTCTGGGAATTCCAAGGGCAGCTCTTACAACAAACGGCGTCAAGCTTAAATGGCTGAGAGAGCAGTACGGCGTGCTACCGGATGAATACACTCCTCATGATTTCGTGACGTATACGAAGGCATTCCTTCTGTATATTATTGGAGCTATATTACTTCCGACGCATTCGAAAAACACGGTGCATCCGAAGTATATGGTGTTCTTGGAGGATCTTGAGGAGGTATACTCGTATTCGTGGGGTTCAGCTGTCCTTGCGCACCTATATCGAGCACTGCATAAGGCTACGAGAAACGGTGCCAAGTCCATTGCCGCCTGCCTGACTCTATTACAGGTATGAGCATTTATTTTCTTGGTCGGATCCTTAGTCAATATATTCGGGATTAATTACTAATTCCATATAATGTTTGCATTCACAGGTTTGGTCTTACGAGAGGCTACCCATGGGTCGTCCACAACCGTTGGTAGATTCCGATGAGACGTGGCCTAGGGTGTGGGCCTGGGGGCCTACGACCAACCGGAGGAGGAGACGGGTAGACCCTCACCACCATCTAAAGTTCTATCGGGGGGAACTAGAGATACTAGATGCATCCCAGGTGACGTGGCAGCCATATGGCAAGGTGATGCATCTGTTGGATGAGTGGTGTTGGCAACTTCCGGTGTCGTACGTGCTGGCAGGTTTGGTTCGGGTGCCGCTCATTCACTTCGAAGAATGTGAGTTTCAGATGCCCGATCGAGCTATGAAGCAAGCTGGCTGTCCACAAGGGATACCAAAACCCGCTGTAGACATGCGGCCATACAGGGGTGGTCGAGGGCCGAACTTCGAGGTGGCTGATGCCTTGATTTTGTTGGGTGACGAGGTGCAACAGTGGAATACCTGGCAGGAAACGTATGATAGCCTTGTATCGCTGAAGCACGACGGCATTAGTACTGAGGAATACTTACAGTGGTTTCTCAGGGTGACGCGCACGAGGGTGAATCGCCCTTCCCAGGTGAAGAAGACATCGTATGCGCCACGTGAGGTCTATGACCAGTTCTGGGCATTGGCCATTGTAAGTCATGCTAGTGTTGTTTGGTAATTTATTTGCGCACCTTATCGACCATGCCTGAAATGATTAGCCATATTTTCTATGCATGTTTTTTAGGTTGACCAGGGCATTGAGGTGTTCAAGCAGCTGGAGTCGTTTGACTGGTTTGTCGCGCAGGCTCCTGACAATCTCAAGAGGTCCATTGAGAGGTACAAGACTGAAGTTCAAAACTTTAGTCTTGCGTACCGGGGTTACCAAGGGGAGCCGTCTAGTCGCCCTCCTCCTGATGCGTACGACTATCAGCCCCAGAGTCAGGTGTGGGAGCCGTCTAGTCGCCCTCCTCCTGACGCGTACGACTATCAGCCCCAGAGTCAGGTGTGGGAGCCGTATAGTCGCTTGCCTCCTGACGCATACGACTCTCAGTGCCAGAGTCAGGTTCCCCAAGTAGGAATCCAGGCCTCGCGCCCAAGCTTTCGGTCGGACAAAGGACAAGCGACGAAGCCATTGAGGCCGGACAAGATGGGTTGGATCGACCGGCACTACTTCGGGCATGAGCCTGTCAATTCAGCAGACTTTCCCCTTGCGACATTCCTAGGTCATGAGGATATCAGAACGTTGGCGCCGGAGACAGATCTTTCAAATTTTGTCATGAACGCTTACATAGAACTGCTCCGGATTAGAGAGCAACATTTTAACCGTTCTGAATATTTGAAGCTTAACATGTATCCCACTCATTTTGTGGAATTAACGGTGAGAGAATTCACAGAATGGAGGCGAGGGGGCGGCAGGAGTAAGTGGAAACCAGGTCGAAACGTGTTAGGCATGATGAACGCAGACTATCAATGTCCCGCTGCTGATGCGAACCTTATCATGATACCTTGTCATCATGCAAACCACTGGTTCCTATTAGTTCTCCATCCAGCGTTCAGAACAGTTCACATATACGATAGCCTAAGGGAGGACGAGCCTGGACAGCTGCTGGCACAGATGTACAACGAGTACATCACTTTAGTGGTTAGTTTTTATTTTTTGACCTTGGCTCATAGTATATTGTTCTTGTTTCATAGGCTTGATTCTCGTTTTTATTGTTGGATGCAGACTACTATCCTCTCGCTAGAGTGCGAACGGCCACAGGGGGACCCTTGGACGGTCGTGATGATAAAGGACCGACCAAAGCAATATAACGGTCACGATTGCGGGATTTACGTCCTCAAGTACATGGACTACATTGCTCGCTCGGAAGTGCTCAAACACTCCTCGTGGACTAGGAAGGATGCCTTGACGTTTAGGTATAGGATAGCCTGGGAGCTGAAAAAGAATGAAGCTAGACGCCTTCATTACCATTATCCTGACGTGCGTGGCTAGCTGCTGTGATGTTACAAAAAACTGTACCAAAAAGAAATGTACATAATTTTTCGCATGCTATGAATTTGGCGCTAAAATGTGCGCGAATATACCTTTCATATGACGCATTCGAAAAAATTATGCGTCTCGCTTTTCGCCGAAATTCATAGAAATGGGCTAACTAGCGTGCATGAGGTGCAATGAGAGAAAAAAAAGTGACAAAAAAAATTATAACTTTTTTCGGAAGCTATCAATTGGGCCTTAAAGTGTGCCCGAATAGGCCCTTTCTAGGAAAACCCAAAAAATAATGTGTCTCGTTTTTCGCCGAAATTCTTACAAATGGGCTAACTAGCGTGCCGAGGTGCAATGAGCGAAAAAAAAGTGACAAAAAAAATTACAATTTTTTTCGGAAGCTATCAATTGGGGCCTAAAGTGTGCCCGAATAGGCCCTTCCTAGGAAAACCCAAAAATTAATGTGTCTCGTTTTTCGCCGAAATTCTTACAAATGGGCTAACTAGCGTGCCTGAGGTGCAATGAGCAAAAAAAGTGACAAAAAAAATTACAACTTTTTTCGGAAGCTATCAATTGGGGCCTAAAGTGTGCCCGAATAGGCCCTTCCTAGGAAAACCCAAAAATTAATGTGTCTCGTTTTTCGCCGAAATTCTTACAAATGGGCTAACTAGCGTGCCTGAGGTGCAATGAGCGAAAAAAACGTGACAAAAAAAATTACAATTTTTTCGGAAGCTATCAATTGGGGCCTAAAGTGTGCCCGAATAGGCCCTTCTTAGGAAAATTTAAAAATTAATGTGTCTCGTTTTTCGCCGAAATTCTTACAAATGGGCTAACTAGCGTGCCTGAGGTGCAATGAGCGAAAAAAACGTGACAAAAAAAATTACAACTTTTTTCGGAAGCTATCAATTGGGGCCTAAAGTGTGCCCGAATAGGCCCTTCCTAGGAAAACCCAAAAAATAATGTGTCTCGTTTTTCACCGAAATTCTTACAAATGGGCTAACTAGCGTGCCTGAGGTGCAATGAGCGAAAAAAAATTGACAAAAAAAATTACAACTTTTTTCGGAAGCTATCAATTGGGCCCTAAAGTGTGCCCGAAAACGGAGTTACCAAAAATATCAATAATCCACAAACCAAATCACAAATTAAAGATTCCACAAACCAAATCACAAATTTAAACATTATAAAAGTTTAATTTATACAACTGAAACATTAACCCTAACACTCTTCCTCATCATCGTCCTCCTCGACCATACTGCCAGGTTCGATACCTAACACTTTATAATGGTTTCTCTTGTCATGATCAGTCATCTTATTACACAACGCACACTTTCGTAATTTTTTTTGACCCGTTGCTTCTTCAATCGGATTCTTCATGCGTATTGCTCGTTTTCGCCCTTTTGTTTGAGAAATAATTGGATCAAAAATGTCGTCCTCCTCACCTTGTAGGTCAGTGCCGTCAATGACTGGCTGTTTGGCTCGATTGAATCTACCGGCTGGAGTCGTCTGAGTAGTCGGAGTGTCCACAGTTTCTGGTAATGCCATCCTAAACTGTGCATGCTTAGCCTTATCCCGTGCGGCTGCTTCAACTTGATACCTGTACCCATCAAATGTCGACGCTGCATCCATTGATAAACCGTGCATGATGTTACAAAGGTGATTATATCGCAGCGACTCAGATTGCTCGAAATCAACTGAAACATTGGGCACGTAAGGAATGTGACCGTGGACTCTATTGGCTTCCTTCGTCCACCGTTCCAAGATATACTGTGGAGGGATTTCACTAGCATTCTTGGCGCTCAAAACCCTCAACGCGTGTCGACAAAGTATACCTTTATGCTCAAACAGTTGACAGTTGCAATTAACCAACCCGGTGTCCTTACAAACTGCTACGGTAAAATGTCGTCTGTTCCTCGGAGCCGACGAAGAGCACGGATTGGCGAAATTCGTCACATTTGTCAAAGCATAAACCTTGATATCTCTGGTGGAATACTCGTGCAACTTTGTCATGCCATATTGATTCGACTTTAGTAGTTCCTCTTGAAACTGTCGAAACATTTCCTTGGTATAGACTTGAGCCGCATGAGCCTCTAAAGGTGAATAAAGTAGTATAGCTCTTTCTTTGCAAACTGTAGCCGCGTCGGCTTCTCTCTCACGGTACAATTGCCTGTCAACGGCTTTCTGCATCTCTAGTACGAACTCCGCTATACTTGAAGACTGGCCTACGTACCCATCAAAGAATGAATTCATAGCTTCGCTTCTCGAGGTCGTAGTCATTCCGGCTGCAAAAAACTTCTTGGTGTAGGCACCGACCCACTGTGTCTTGATCTCATACAACGATTGTAACCATTCATGATTGTGCAAATAGTAGTCATCCATTAACGTGGCCCACCTCTCCTCGAACACGTCTACCGTCAACGATTTCTTCACACATGTATTAAAGTCAGTCTTGAATGACGGATGGTTTGCATATACATTGTGAAGCCGTTCGGGATATTTGTTGCTTATGTGCCATGTGCACAGGCCATGGTGAGTATCTGGAAGGACCTTAGCGATTGCATTTTTCATTGCCAGATCTTGGTCGGTGATGATGGTCTTTGGAGGAATATGATACATTGCTTGAAGCCACGTTTCAAATAACCACGTAAATGACTCCTCCGTCTCATCCCTAAGCAGGGCAAAGCCAAACGAGATTGACTGATAGTGGTGGTTCACCCCGGTGAACGGAGCAAAAGGCATAGAGTACTTATTGGTGCGGTATGTGGTGTCAAACGTCACAACATCCCCAAAATTTTGGTAAGCAGCTCTAGAACGGGGGTCCGCCCAAAATATAGTACTAATGCGGTTCTCATCATCCAGTTGGAGACTGTAGAAAAATCCAGAATTCTCACTCTGAAGGCACCTGAAGAGATCAAGTGTAGTTTGAGAATCACTCTTACCGAAAGACTCTCTCCTCTGAGCACGAAGTTCATTTCGAAGGTCTACTTCGTTGAAACTCAACTTGTCAATCCCCCCAGCCTGGCTTGAGAAAACCCCCATCATCTTAGAAGGTGGAATTTTAGCCTCGGCCATTGTAAAAATCAGTTGTCTGTGTGCCGCGCTTATTTCTCGGTGTTGATGAATTTGACCAATCTTACTAGGGGTCATCAACTGATGATTATGGCTCAACTCCACTCCTGTCACAACCCAATGGTTTTCATTTTTTCGGTGTACTGCATACACATGGGCCTTGCAGCCGGTACCCGGAAATGTGTCCCGTTTTCTTTGTCTTGTTGTCCCTTCGTCACTGATCCGAACGACCGGGGGTACATGCGGTGCTCCTCTATGACACTCAAATAGTCTTGCACAAATTTGATCTGTATTCGCCCGTTTTCTAGTCGTCTTAGTTCTAATACCGAAACCTATCGTTTTCGAATATGCTCTATAGTATGCTTCAACTTCGTCCAGTGTTTGAAAAACTTGACCAACGTAAGGTGGATCAGAACCTTCACAAAAATTATTTCCTCCAGTTGCATCCATATTTATACTGAAATCTAAAAAATAAAAATTATATCATTCTCAACAAGTCATAGAATTAAATAAAAGAAGAATAAAATTTATTTAAACGTAATTGTTGGAAATTTTGTATAATGTAAAATTAGCAAAGGCAAATTACCGAAATGCCCCCGGGGGTTCATTATCACCCTAACGCCCCAAATCAGCTTCAAAACAACCTTTCAGGTGCTTTGCTTACATTTCTCGACTAAGAAGTCCTTTGAAAAACTTAACGCTGTAAAATTACGAAAATACCCCTATCGGGGATGCGAATTACCAAAATGCCCCCTGGCATCATAAAATCTGAAAAGTGCTTTGAAACGGTATTTTAAGTTTCCTGAATTCACTCTTTAAAATAACTTTTCAGGTGGACTGAAAAACTTTTTCGGGAAAATTACCAAAACACCCCTCGCGGGGTGGCAAATTACCAAAATGCCCCCTGGCATGAGAAAATATCAAAAGTGCTTTAAAAAGCTATTTTAAAGCTTCCTGAGTTCATTCTTGATCTAAAAAGTATTTTACGGATTTTTCGCCTAAATATCGCGAACCGGTGTCCGGATCGAGCGCTTAAAAGCCCGTTCGGCCAAAAAAATAGCTAACGGCTTCGGAATGGCCCGAATTCCTGGGGAATGGAACTTCCCAACACCCTAGGGTTCTCATAAAAGTTTCGCACGAAATCGCGCTAGCTTGATATTTTAAATTACACTGCAAAGTTACAAGGTTACGCGTATCAGTTAACCCCTTTCCAGTCTTTGGAAAAATCTGAAATTTTTACCTGATACAGATCTTTTGAAAATAACTAGGGTCTCTGTTTTGCACTTTGGCAAAATCTAGCTCTAGCTATTTTTTATAAATTCGTGAAAAAATTGTCTAATTAAGTTTTCACCTTTAGCGACAATTACGCCCCGCAATCAGCTGCAAAACAACATTTCAGGTGTTTTACTTACATTTCTGGACTTAAAAGTCCGTTGGAAAACTTTTTCGGGAAAATTACCAAAACACCCCTCGCGGGGTGGCAAATTACCAAAATGCCCCCTGGCATGAGAAAATATCAAAAGTGCTTTAAAAAGCTATTTTAAAGCTTCCTAAGTTCATTCTTGATCTAAAAAGTATTTTACGGA
This sequence comes from Escallonia herrerae, assembly GCA_033070095.1. Classification (NCBI taxonomy): domain Eukaryota; kingdom Viridiplantae; phylum Streptophyta; class Magnoliopsida; order Escalloniales; family Escalloniaceae; genus Escallonia; species Escallonia herrerae. The sequence continues at coordinate 198,530 of JAVXUP010001694.1, forward strand.
TTTTTCGCCTAAATATCGCGAACCGGTGTCCGGATCGAGCGCTTAAAAGCCCGTTCGGCCAAAAAATAGCTAACGGCTTCGGAATGGCCCGAATTCCTGGGGAATGGAACTTCCCAACACCCTAGGGTTCTCATAAAAGTTTCGCGCGAAATCGCGCTGGCTTGATATTTTAAATTACACTGCAAAGTTACAAGGTTGCGCGTATCAGTTAACCCCTTTCCAGTCTTTGGAAAAATCTGAAATTTTTACCTGATACAGATCTTTTGAAAATAACTAGGGTCTCTGTTTCGTACTTTGGCAAAATCTAGCTCTAGCTATTTTTTATAAATTCGTGAAAAATTCTATTTTTGACGCCCTAAAAAATCGCTATTTTGGAATCTTTCGAATGTAATACCCCGATTTGTCAAAACGTAATTTTGACGCCCTAAACACGAATTTTAGACTATTGTAAGAACAATTTAAGCGTAACACAATTTAAACAATCAATTGGTAAGAAGAAATTGAAAAATACTTACTTGTTTTAACTTGATATATTTAAAGAAAAATCCACCGATCTTCTAGCGGTTATCCACCGATCTTCTAGCGTAATTTTTTTTGTTTGTATGTAGGTGAGATAGGGAGAATGAGGAGAGTGGAAGAAATGATTCGGGGAGGAGGGATTTTATAGAGAGAAAAGTGAGAGAGGAAGAGAAGAAAGAAGACGGTCCGTGAGTGAACAGCAGGGAGGGGAGGGGGGAATGACACGTGGGGGTGGGGGGTAGGGTGGTAATGACACGTGGGGGAAGGGGGGTTCACGGGTGGGAAAAGGACATAGGGTGGGGGCCACGGGGTGGGGGGCAAGGGGGTGGGGGTCACGGAAGGCATAATGCCAACCGCATGTAGGAGAAGCGGTTGGGCATTAATGCCCATTATCTCACGATATTTTCACTTTCTCGCGATATTTTGGGAATTTCTCGTGCCATTTTGGTCCTTTTCGTCCTTTTTCGTCCACGTGGCCCAACCGCTGCTCTTACCTGCGGTTCGGTGGGAAAATTGTTATTTTCCACAGGTGGGTGTGGATCGGCCCCCATACATATATATATATATATATATATATATATATATATATACATATATATATATACATATATATAAATATATACATATATATAAATCCATATATACATATATACATATATATATACATATATACATATATATATATATATATCTACATATATATATATATATATATATATATATATACATATATATATATACATATATATATATATATATATACATATATATATATCATATATACATATATACATATATACATATATATATATATATATATATATATACATATATATACGTATATATATATATATATATATGTATATACGTATATATATGTATATATATATATATATATGTATATATATATATATATAGATATATATATATATATATATATGTATATATATATATATATATATATATATATGTATATATATATATATGTATATATATGTATGGGAGCTGATCCATTGATAGCGCTAGCAAATGGAGTTAAGTTGCTAGCGCGATCTGACCGTCCATCCTGAAAGATGGACGGTCCAGATCGCGCCTTTTTCCAAAACTGATCCCCGTCCGCGAGACAGTATGGCGGACGGGAGTTTTACCTTTTTGCCCTCCTCCCATGTCCGCGAGACTGTCTCGCGGACGCCTTTCTGTTCCTGACATGTGTCAGGAAAAAGGCGTCCGCCATACTGTATGGCGGACGATCTCTAGGCTGACACATGTCAGGGCCTGTCCCCTCGGTCGCCTATAAAGTCTCGGGCGTGAGCCCCGAGAACTGTCCCCTGGTATCTGTATGGCGTCAACTCTCTCCTGCTATAAATATTTAATCAGATCGGGGTATTTATATTATTGTAGCGGACGGCGTCCCCTCTCTCGAACATCTAACCTAAAGCCGCTACCCCATCTACGGCGACTCACATCTCCGGTCACCCACATCTCCCCGCCGACACCACCGTCCTCACCTCAACGACGATCTCGATGGCTTCTGGATCGGAGACCACCTACGCCTACGATTATATTGGCAACTTGCACCTGGTAGGCAAACACTTTTTCAAAGTCATGATGCCGGGATTTGAGCATGAACTTGTAGGCTATCCCTCTTTCTCTTTCTCTGTATTTTCGTGTGTTAAAAGTTTGATCTTTTGTTTTTCTTAACCAAAACTAACCTATTTTTTGTATTTTGTGTTTGGTAGGACATACCGGAAGCATTTACCAATCAATTTACAACAATTCATGATAGTGCAAGATTATATAGCCGCAAGGGGGCATGGCAGGTTGAAATCAAGCTGAAGCCCGGCCGATCCCAAAAAAAGGAATTCGCAGAGGGTTGGAACGTCTTCGTGCGCCAGCATGGCCTCGAACTCGGGGACTTTGTAGTGTTCGAACACCTTGGGTGGTGGGATTTTCAAGTTGTAATCTTTGAACGGAGCGCTTGTGAAAAGCTTTCGTACCCCATTTGTGAACCATAGTTTATTATAATAAAAATATTTATGTTCTTGTTTATTATGTTTTCAAATTTTTTCTTGGTTAATTGTGCCTTTTTTTGTTGCCTCGATATATTGATATATTGAGATCGTTGATTATGAATTGTACATTATTTTTTGGAAAAATTGAGATTGTTGATTCCGTCGCTAAAACAAGTCTTTGGGCGTCAGTTTATTAAAATAGCATTAACGTACTATGTCGCTAAAACAAGTCTTCGGGCCAATTTATTTCAATTTATTAAAACTGCATCACGGGCGCCAATTTATTCCAATTTATTACATTACGCCACATTGTATAGTTCTATATATATAGCGGATATAAGGGGCCCTCCGCTTAGGCCGGGTTCGGGAAGGTCGGGAACTAAGGCCCCGTTTGACAAAAAATTTTTCCCTCTTTTTTTTTTCAGTTTTAAAAACTGAAAAAAAATGTCTGGTCCGTGCCAACCATTTTCTGCGGTAAGTATATCCGCGATACTATATAGCGGACAGTTTGGACTAAGTGTAGAAAAAACTAAGTGTTGGAGAGGTGGAAGTAAGTGTAGAAGAAAAAACTAAGTGTAGAAGAAAAAACTAAGGCCCCGTTTGACAAATTTTTTTTCCCTTTTTTTTTTCAGTTTTAAAAACTGAAAAAAGTGTAGAAAAAACGAAGTTTTGGAGAGGTGGAACAAAGTGTAGAAGAAAAACTAAGTAGTGGTATTCTAAG
>JAVXUP010001695.1:0-201705 GCA_033070095.1 Escallonia herrerae
ATTTATAGTGACAATTTTTTGTCGCTAAAAAATATTTAGCGACATTTTGTGGGCACAGCACCTCTGCTGTACAGCAGAGGATCTTGATATATTTGTCGCCATATTAAATACACTTTAGTACTCCGAAAGTAGCTCAAAATCTTGTCTAAGGTCCAAATGTTTAATTTTTACATAAAATGATCTTTATTTTTAATTACGCAATGAGTAAGGACTTCTGTCCAAATCTTAACGTCCCAGGCAAAATTGCTGGGGGCAATTTTGTCGAGCCATCTTTGTTTTTTTTCAATCCCTCGTTTAATCCAATTCCCAAATCACAAAATTTACACAATTTACTCTGGATACTCCAAATTTACAAGTGCCATCAACGGATCTGTGGTTGGGTGGGGGGGGGGCACCACACCATTTATTTGTGGCGTTGGGTAGCTGGCAGACGGTGGCAAGTAGAAGAGGAAGACGGCCAAAAAAGCTACCATAACCAAACCCGGCCAAAGAACACCAACCTACGGTCAGATCCCAGCCAAAAGGACAACCGTGAACACCACCATGCGATCCAAAACCAGCCGAAAAACTAACCCGATTACCACCCTAACCAAGAAGAAAAACACTGCCAAAACAAATGGCCGGCTAAATAAACCAACCAGCAGTTAGATCTTGGGTGGCTGTTGGCGTTGCCGTCGACGGATCTATGGTGTTCTTTAGCGGGTTGGTTATGAATGCTGAAGGAGGGGGGTTAGTAGTGGTGGGTAGGCCTTGGACATGGGTTGATGATGGTGGTGATTGGTGATCGATGGGTGATTGATCGGGCCGCTAGAAATACTGAACTGGGTGCTGGTGGCACTGCTATGATGCCAGCGGGTTATGATGATTTGGTGGTGCGGTGATGAGGCCGATCTGGTAGTGGTTTTAGGTGGAGGATGTTGGCTCTGGCGATCGATCACTGGTGGGCGATGCTGGTTCTGGCAGTGCTGTAATGAGATCGGCATTGGAGGTGATTCTCCGTTGATGGCAGCGGCGGCATGGTGGTGATTTTGCAGTGGTGATGCCAATCTAGTGTAAGCCCGATGTGTATTTCAGTCGACGGATTTGGTGTCATGTATTTCAATCGTTGGTGGGGCTTGGGTAGTGCGAGTTGGGTAGGGAGGGGAGGGGAGGGGTAGGGTGGGGTGGGTGATGGGTGAGGGGGCAGGTGTGTCTGTAAAAGGATGAAAAATTGAAAAAGAGAAAGAGAAAAAAATTAAACCTATCCGGATAATTTTCCCCCCGACGGGTTTGACTATATCGTTAGGAATTTAAACGGAAGTCCTTACTTATTACGAATTTAAAATTATAGACCCTTTTGTATAAAAAATAAAAAAAAAGAAACGTTTGAACCATCAAGTGAGATTTTAAGGTACTTTCGTGGTACTAAAGTGTATTTAACCCTAATTCTTATATCTGCTCAGTGCATTTATTGATACTTTCTCATGAACAATACTTGTTTTATCAGGTTATACCTATCACTATAATGAGCTTGGAAATGATAAAAATATCATTATATTAGGCTAATAATTATTGGGCAAGTGTTAATCAACCACTTGTTATCGAATTAAAACAATAATTACAACTCATAGTTGCAATCAATTGCATTATAATCAGAATTAAGATTTAATGATTATAACTTGTCTCAGATTTACACTAATTAGTCTTATTTTCCTAAAATTTAACTAAGTATAAATAAAAATGACTTTTTATTGATCGTGAGGGATTTATATAGAAACTGTAATACCCCAAATAATATGTAGCTAATTATTTTAATTCTCAGGCTACTTTTGAAATTTTAATAATATTTTGGAGTACTTTTAAATAAGTAAATAACTTTAGGGGTCTTTTGAGTTATTTTATCAAGTTTAGAGATATAAAAGACTAGTCAGTTATTTTTGTCGATAAATTGAGTTTGCTCTTCAGAGAAAGAAGAAAGAGAAAACTAAGGTTTTTGAGGATTGCGATTTCTACGCATAATTGGTAAGAATCTTGAACCACATTTGATTATAAGGTTGAATTAGATCATATTAGAAGTGTGGTTGTTAAGATTTTAACGTAAGTTGACTAAATACAATATTTAGGTTTTGAGATTTCCAGAAACTTACGCAATTTGGAAAAGATTATTGTGTAAATTTGAGGTAAGGGCTACATATATTACATCTGCTTCCATTGAATACATATGTACATTACTCGTAATAAAATAATTGTCGACGAATCCTTCATAGAACCGTAAATTCATGTTCTTCGTTTGTTGGATTGTTCAACAGTGATGTATCGTACTTTGTGTTTCTTTTTCTTGTGTAAGCGTAGACTCATATGGCCCTGTTCTCACCATTGCATATGTTCCCACTGTTTGTGAATTCTTTGAGAAGTGAAAGAGCACTGTTGTACTTCCAACAATGCAAATGTCCAGCCATTATGGCTCCCATGCGTGTGATGTGAATGACGTTGTCGTGCCACATGTCACCTTTTAAGTGATGAACATATCTCGTTAACTTTTTGCCTATATTTCATTATATTATTTCTATACCAAATCTGTTATGCCCCAATCCGGAGGCGGACCTACACATACTATCTTCAAATATTTTTCCTTAGGAGAAATATATACCCAAAATAGCTAAGTTGTTGTTCTTACTCTTAGGAGAAATACCCGGAGGCGGACTTACACATTCTATTTTAACCGTAAATTCATGTTCTCGTTAACATACACCTCTATATTTCTTCCCACAAGTCATGCAAGCTTAGACGAGCTCCTGGATATTCTGAACTGGTTCCTTAATAGCTAAGTTGTTGTTCTTACTCTTAGGCTAAACCATGTCATTGCCCTTTGAGCTACTCTCTTCTCTTCCTCTCTTCTATCTTTGCTCCTTATAGTACTTACGCTCAGCCTCGACATCTTTCTCCACTCTTTAAGCCTTGTCCAAGACGTGACCATACGTGTCTAAAGTTACAGCGGTTAAGAACTTCCTGATGCCGTACCTTAGTCCATTCTTAAAACGTGTTGCACGTCTCTCCTTAGTATCTATCACATGTGTCGCAAACCTCGATAATCTAGGAAATTTAGCCTCGTAGTCTTTCACAGTTTCATCCTCTCCTTGCTCTAACTTTAAGAACTCTTCCACGATATCATCCTTCACATTTCTAGGGAAGTATTTGGCAAGAAATATCTCCTAGAAACGTGCCCAAGTCAAAGCATGTTGCTTTTCAACAGTCAAAGTTCCCTCGACCATTTTCCACCACTGGTCAGCCTTGTTTTCCAACTGGTACACCGCGAAATCCACCTTTTGACAATCAATGATGTTCAGAAGCTTAAATGTCTTATCTAACTTACTCAACAAAGCCTCTGCATCATCTGGCTTGTCTGCACCAACAAATGTCGGACAATCTAGGCAGTTAAACGCCTTGATGGTATCTCCAGTCAAAGGAGTAGGAAGGGCTTCTGCTTCCACGTTGACCCCAGTGACATTATTACCCCTCCAACTGCCTCTAGTACCACCTCTAGCTGCACGCGGCGGCATAGTTCCTGAGATAGAAAAAGAACTTATAAGATCACAACTTATTGTGTCATCGCTTCAAACAGAAGTACTACTAAAACTAGACTACTCAGAACTATATCTCAAACATCATAAAATTCATCTCAAATCATTGAAAGCTTAAGTCTAAGAGTCTACAGAATCTTAGACCTGGCTTTAATACCAAATCTGTCACGCCCCCGACCCTGAGGCGGACCTACACATACTATTTTCAAATATTTCTCCTTAGGAGAAATAGATACCCAAAATATTTTACAAAAACATAACCTCAAGAGGTAATTAAAGTTCTAAACATATTCCAAATCATTAACGAGTTTAACGGAAATTGAATTAATTCAATCTGAGTTCGTATGAGCCCAAAATTATGAAATAATATAATGAAATATAGGCAAAAAGTTAACGAGATATGTTCATCACTTAAAAGGTGACATGTGGCAAGACCACGTCATTCACATCACACGCATGGGAGCCATAATGGCTGGACATTTGCATTGTTGGAAGTACAACAGTGCTCTTTCAATTCTCAAAGAATTCACAAACAGTGGGAACAAAATTGCAATGGTGAGAACAGGGGCATATGAGTCTACTCTTACACAAGAAAAAGAAACACAAAGTACGATACATCACTGATGAACAATCCAACAAACGGAGAACATGAATTTACGGTTCTACAAAGGATTCGTAGACAATTATTTTATTACGAGTAATGTACGGATGTATTCGATGGAAACAGATGTAATATATGTAGCTCTTACCTCAAATCTACGGAATGATCTTTCCCAAATTACGTAAGCTTCCGGAAATTTCAAAACCTAAATATTGTAGAAATTGCAATCCTAAAAAATTCTAGTTTTCTCTTTTTCTCTCTCTCTCTGAAGAGCAAACTCAATCTATCAACAAAAATAACTAACTAGTCTTTATATCTCTAAACTTGGTAAAATAACTCAAAAGACCCCTAAAGTTATTTACTTATTTAAAAGTATTCCAAAATATTATTAAAATTTCAAAAGTAGCCCGAGAATTAAAATAATTAGCTACATATTATTTGGGGTATTACAGAAACAAACTTATTCCTAATTAGTTTTGTAGAATTACACAAATACATTTTTGCATCTTAAAGGTTTTGGATATTCTCAAATATAGTACCCAAGAATTATTTGATTTAATAGTACTATTTTTCCTTCTAATACATATGTGATTTCTGTTCAAAATCTCATAAATGCAATATAGCCACTTTGATGGTCGTGTGATCTTATCAAAGAAAAACAAAATTATATGTTATACATAATTTTTTTGCAATCATTATGTTATGTGTAACTATATATAGATACTTATTAAATTAAAACAAATTTAAATTAACTGTAACATAAGGATCACATCTAAAATAATGCATACCTTTAGATTTGTTGGTCATGTGGTACCACCCAAAAAAACGTCAATTATTAAAGTTAACATAAAATTATAATATATTATTATATTACTAATGAAGAATTTAGGATGTTTAAGAGTTTAATTACTCACAATAAAAAAAATCATAGAAAACGATTTGATAAATAAAAATAATTTTTTTAGATTACGTTTGTTGTATTTAGCATGCTAGATTAGTCTATTCATCAAAGTAATTTTATTTGTTATTTTCAAGAAATTATATTTTTATAATTAATTTCCATGCCTAAAAAATGTTACAAATATTATACTTAAACGTAATTTATTTCTACATAGGTCTTGTTTCACAGTGTCTAATTTCGTGTCAAGCTCGAACACCCTAGTAGATGCTAGTGACCCGTATCCAGGGCGAACGTTTCAAACATTGAAGAAGCCGAAGAATATTTTCGAGCGTATTCGTTGACAATTGGTTTTCGAGCGCATTAGAACAAGTAACATAACAACAACAAAAAATATTTGCTCTCGGTTATATGAATGCCATAGGAGCAGACACCCATTGAAAAATAAGAAACATGCCGGTAATGATGATAGTGTTGATGAAATATGATATGCGCCGTGAAGACGGGACTTCTTTGCCCGCACGAATTGCAAGGTCAAGATAGCTTGGAATTGGCACAAAATCACCTGTTAGTAATGCCTTTGAAGGTGAGTCAGATGCATCAACAGAAGAAGATGGGTAATGCCGCAAGAAGCCTGATTCACACAATGAGTAATGCGCGGGTAAGACCTATCGAAACTGTTAATGTTATTGCTGAATAGGCACATGAAATTCAGAATTTGAACTTCAACACGACAGACATTCGTAACGCAGTCCGAACCCAAAGACGAGCTGCATATGACATCAATGATGCTCAATCCACAATGAGCCAATTGAAGTGGATGCAGACAGAGGACCAACAGTTTACTTACGAGTATAAACTTGAATACGAGCATTAAATTACCATAATTTTTTGGGTCGGCGGTCATTCGAGACTTGTTCATCAGCATTTTAGGGATGTTGTGATTTTTGATACCACATACTGTACCAACAAGTACTCGATGTCATTCACTCCTTTCACAGGTATTAATCATCATTATCACTCCATCATGTTTGAGTTTGCATTGCTAAGGGATGAGAGCGAGAGTTCTTTTGTATGGTTGTTTAAGACGTGGCTAGAAGCTATGAACAACAAAACACCTAAAGTTATCATCACCGATCAAGATTTGGCAATGAAGAAGGCTATTGATACCGTATTCCCATATACTTGACACAACTTGTGCACTTGGCATATAAGTAATAAATACCCTGAACGTCTGCATCACATGTATGTAAAGTATCCTAACTTTAAACAGAATTTTAATAGGTGCCTTAACAAGTCGTGAACGATTAAGAAATTCAGAAAAATTTACAGAATGAAAATTCTGGTGGAAACAAGAGGAAGATTTCTGAAATAAACAACTCTGGCAACTCTAGCAACTTCAACAAGAATAACAAGAAGAACAAAACTTGTTATAATTGTGGGAAGAAGGGACATTTCAAGAAGGAATGCAGAAGCAGGAAAAGGCAGAAAACAGAAAATGCTGGAAGTTCCCATAATGCAAACGTGGTGGAAGATGACATCAATGAAGTGGTTGCCATGATTTCTGAATTGCAGATTGGCATGATTACTGAACTGCATATGGCAACTTCGAGCAAAAATTCTGATTGGTGGTATGATTCCGGGGCTACGGTTCATGTTTGCAACGAGAAGTCCTTCTTTAAGGATTACGAAGAGGCAACGGATGGACAAGTGGTGCTGATGGGGAATCATAGTTCTGTCAAGGTTTTGGGCAAAGGGAGTGTTGAACTTCAGTTTACTTCAGGGAAGAAACTAGTTCTACTCAATGTGCTCCATGTTCCGGAAATTAGGAAAAATCTTGTATCTGCTAGTCTTCTTTGTAAGAAAGGCGTTAAAGCCTTGCTTGAGTCCGATAAGTTGGTCCTGTCTAAGAGTGGAGTGTTTGTTGGAAAAGGATACTCTTGTGATGGCATGTTTAAGTTATCTATTAATAAAAACGTATCTGATTTGGCTTACTCTGTTGACTCCTTTTCTTTGTGGCATGCTCGTTTAGCTCATTTAAATTTTAGATCATTAAAATTTATGTCTAAGCATGGTTTGATTTCATATAATCATGTGGAAAATACTAAATGCCCAATCTGCATTCAAGCAAAGTTGTCTAAACAACCTTTTCCTAAGGCCGAAAGAAATACACAATTGTTAGAACTTGTGCATTCTGACATTTGTGAAATGAATGGAGTCTTAAGTAGAGGTGGCAATAGATATTTTATCACTTTTATAGATGATTTCTCTAGATATACTTACGTATATTTAATGAAACATAAAAGTGAAGCTTTTGATATGTTCAAGCGCTATAAATCTGAGGTTGAGAATCAAAAGGAGAAGAGGATTAAAATTTTTCGTAGTGATAGAGGTGGAGAATTTTTTCCTACTGAATTTGATTCTTATTGTGAAGAGCATGGCATCATACATCAGAAAAGTGCACCCTACACCCCACAGCAAAATGGTCTAGCTGAACGAAAAAATAGGACACTTACAGAAATGATTAATGCTATGCTCTTGAATGCTAGATTGCCTTTAAGTTTATGGGGTGAAGCATTACTTTCAGCTTGTCACGTGCATAACAGGATAACTTCGATGAAAACTAAGGTTTCACCATATGAACTATGGAAAGGAAGAAAACCTAACCTAAGTTATCTTAGAGTTTGGGGTTGTCTTGCCTTCTATAGGGTTCCTGATCCTAAGAGAACAAAGTTGGGACCAAGAGCTCTCAAAAGTGTCTTTGTGGGATATGCTGAAAATTCCAAGGCCTACCGCCTATTAGACTTAGAGTCTAATGTCATTGTAGAATCTAGAGATGTTGAGTTTATCGAAGATAAATTCAAATCTGATTCTGATTTTTCAGCACCCACAATTTCACTTGAAATTGACTCGAATGTAGGTTCATCTCGTGAAAATGAGAGTGTTGTGCCTAATAACACAACAGAACCTAGGAGAAGTCAAACAGCTAGAAAAGAGAAAATATTGGATCCCGATTTTATAGACTCTCAGTGTTTCTCGGGTTGACGAGAAAAATGTTTTTCTGTATCATTGGATCCTTTATTATCCCAGTTTAAGGCTCTGGTTTATGAATGTAGACTGTTGGAAACACTAGAGTGTTCTTAAGAGAGACTAATAGGATGTATGGTTTTGAAATAGCTTGTCATTCCCGGGCATGAGTTAAAATTAAAGGCTTGTTTGATATTTGGATTTTCCATCTTCTTTTGTGTGTGTGTGGGCGGGTGATCTATTTCACTGGAGTTACTGACAAGTGGGATCTTTCAGCAGTTAAGGTGAAACTAGTGACTCCTTGATGTTTAGGTTGCTATGCCGCAGGGACATTATTTTACTTCCGATTATGCCCTTGACTTGCTTTCAGGTGCATCATTCTCTCTTTAGACCAACATTAGAGATTTCTACCATCTTTTTCGTAAAGTGCATCTCTTTCTTAAGGGATTTACCAAAACAAGGCTGTCTCTCTTAACAGGACGTAGAAAGTGCCCGGAAGGCCCTTTCTACGTTTCTCAAGCAAGCATCGGAAGTGAATGAAATAAGCTTCTCCAATTTGCACATGGTGATTCAAACCATTTCTGAAAGATCTTTTTAGTTTGTTGCAATATAGCTGTATATCGAGTTAATCCAGTTGTCTTTGTCTTGATTTTACGTGCCTCTAGAATCCTCGCTTTTCCCATTTTGGTCAGAGTAGGACCATGATGCTCTAGCAGCTAAAGTTCTTGAGGTTGAGAAGAGGCAAGACAAGTTTAGCTCGGTCTTGGTTGGTACCTCGACTTCTCTTTTGTTCCCGTAGCACCATACGTTCTGCAGCTCTAGAAGCAGAACCAGGTGTTTCTTCTAGAGAATGTTTTATTTGTTCCGGAGCAACTAGAACTATTGAAATGGGGGAAATTGCAGCCAACTTCCAGCAAAGACCATAATTTGCGGCAAAACCATCAATATTGTTCCTATTATTGCTCTTGTTGTAAGTGTTGCTATTATGTACCGTTGTAATCATACATATTATAACTATTTGTATTAGTTCTTTTATGACCATTATTGTTACCAGATTTCAGATATATACAGTCTTCACATTGTTGCTATAGATAATGAACAACAGCAGTGGTAATTCATCTTCCATGAGCAACAGTACGAAGAAACAAGATAACCATAAGCATAAGTTAAGATGTCATGTTAGGAGATGATTTGTGGACTGATGGACTTATTTGTGCTTTTGAGTTCGTTCGAGGCCGTAGTAAAACAATTGGATCCATGATCCATTCTGCACAAAAAGATGCTGCAGGTTCCTGACGAAACAGGTTCAGAAAGTCGAATACAGTTATATTGAATCCAAGCTTCATGTAGAATCGGTTGACGGTAACCTCGACGCTTTGGAAGCAAATTCTCAAAAACAGGAACATCGTTCAGGCTGTCTAAGTGCGCGATGGGGAAAATGTCCAGGAAGTTACTGGAATCCAATAGGTTGGGCTAGAATTACTGAACTCGTACAGATGGTTCAAGTTGATACTGGCTGGGCCTCTCATTATATCGATTTCTTAGATGATGCCGACGATGTCACAGTTGCAGTACTGTAGCTCCATACTGGCAGAGACCCGTGGGGCCAACATGGTGGTGTCATGTAGATGCTGGTCACTCATTCATTAGTACATGGTTGAGTAATGCTCGATGGTTACATCCAGCTATAAGTACTGCTTTACGTGATGAAAGCAAGCTGATAAGTGAACGGATGAAGGTCCTTTTCTATGAGGTGATTATCTCGTTCCTTCTGTTAAAACACGTCAAATACATGGTTTATAGTTTTTTTTTTGTCAGTTCCTAAATTTCTTCCTTCTGTTTACCGTCTCTAATGGAATGTTGGAGGTTTACAATTTTACCCACTAATACTTGAAACCTCATTGTCCTCTAAAGAGGAGAAGGAGGAACTTTGTTTGGTGGGAGGGCTAACGACGGGTACTAATTCGATGTCGTAATGATATGTATATATATTTTCTTAAGGGGCTTATCGTTTTCTACCATATCTTATCTTTGGTTTATGAATACTGCGGATTAGCTCCTCATTTTCATGAATGCTGCTACACATATGCTTTCATGATGTACATAAAATGTTTGTTTCTTCACAATGGTAATCTATTCGATGTGGGCTGAGGTTGGCTAAGGCATATTTATTTATGACCTCAACTTTCCTGCCATTGTTGCAAGAAATGGGAGAGAGAACTGGTTGATGGGTTCTTTGATGATGACAAGTTTGCGGTGTTGGATCTCGAAAAAGGATTCTGATGAGGATGTAGATGAGATGGAATTAGGGTTGAAAGAACCAGACCTTCGGAAGTGAATTTGAAGGAGCTATAGGAAAGATAGATGAGGTTGAACACTTATATTGTGTAAACTGTGAACAGAGAAATGAGGAGCCGAAGGTGAGAATGAGTAGGTTATTTTCTATGAACGTTTGGAAGAAAGAAAGTACTTCCAAGTGACAAGGAAAAGGGGACGAATCAACAGGTCAGTTCGAGTACCTTAGTGGTACGAACCAAACTAGTATAGAGGATTAAAGTTGAATGAGAGGACAAGAAGTAAGTATCAAATTAGATGACGATGGACGCCAGTATGCAGATTGTCCAAAAGATATGACAGATTGTTTATGACTACCCACCTCATAGGATTTTATCCGAGGATATGCAACAAGGGTGATGGGGTGTACGAGCAGGGGGTGGAGTCCGCTTTTAAAATTGAACCTAAATTTGTTATTGAGAAAGAGAATGGTGATGGGGAATTAATATCATTTACATATTATTGTAGAAAAAGGTCGTTCAATGATGAAAACCATTAGCTGGTAGAGCATAAAGGTTAATATTATGGTGTGTAATTTTAATTATTGTGCAACTCATTTCTCAAAAAGACGAGAGAAGGAACATAATAAAGGTGATTACGATGAATGTGGAGGACATAAATGGAAGGAATAAGTAAGAAGTTGTATTAGGTCAAGAAGACCTTATGAAAGAGCTAACGAGACTTCTACAAAAAAGATCGTGGGAGTTCCATTGATACAATCGGTGGCTGCTATTATGACAGCCCCAGTAAAAGGAAGAAAAGAATGTGGATCTCAAAATTTTCAAGATGCCCGCTCAAGTGGAGTTTCACGAGAGGGAAATGGTCCGGTGTGGACAACTACGTGGAATTGAGAGGTGGAGAAGGCAGTTGAAGTAACGAGATGGAGAAAACCATCAAAAAGATAATCTTCTCTAGTCATATATACTAGAGGAGTTCCAAGTTATTGAGAACGGACGAAAATAAGTTGAGGATAGTAGCTTATTTGGCCTGTGTTACCTAGAATAGGTGTAGGTAACATGTTGATGATAAATACTTTTGCTTAAATTGCAGAGTAAGTTGGAGATACATTTCTCATGCTAAGTGGAAGGATAGAAAGGCAGAAAAGTAGATCATGGAATCTGATGAGTTGGCCTATTTGCCCTCATCAGGCGATAATAGAAAATTTTGAAAAGCAGAACAAAATGAGGAGAGTTGGAAAATAATCCTTAAAAAGGGACAGGTAAGGAGGTTCTAATGAGGAATTACTAGGAAAGTAGTAGGAAAAACCAAGTGATGGAGGCAGAGAATGAAGAGGTTTGGGAAGAAAGAATGGGGCGAGGATAGAAAGGAGGTAGAATCTAGGACCGAAACTTGAAAAGTGGAAAGAATTGTAAGAAGTAAGTATATGATAAACAGTCCGGACAAAGTTCAGGACAAAGAGGGAGAGATAAAAAATGTAGATGGTGTGGATTGGGACATGAGGGTACAGACTATGTATCGGTTATCAAAAGCTGAATAAGGTGATAGTTAGGAATAATTACTCCTTGCCTGACCTAGAGGATATGTTGATCAGTTGCGAGATGCTAAGCATTTTTTTTAAGACTGGCCTTAGAACGGGTCATCACTAGTTAAGGATAAAAAATGATGAAGTTGTCAAGATTGTCTTTAGACACAAAGACGGGCATTATGAATTCTTGGTGATATCATTTGAATTAATTAACGCCCTGTGGCATCTATGGATTGAATGAATCAAGTTTTTCTAGAGCATTTGATCATTATGTTGTCACCTTACTGGTGACCTTAGGGATGGTACAAATGGCAAAGAAGAACTTGCGCAATGGCAAGTTTGACAAATTTTAAGAAAGCAAAGTTGTATGTCAAATCTAAGGAAGGTGAAATTTTGACGTGAAAATCTGGACATATGGGTCGATGTGAAAGCACGTTAAGAGATCTAGGAAAAGTTAAAAAAAAGTAACAAATGGGGAAACATCGTAAAAATCGGTGTTGAGATTAGAAACTTCCTAAGTTAAGTCGGAGGCTAATAGGGAGTTATCGGCGATCTCGCTAAGATGCCCTGTGGGAGAAAATTAATTGCAGTGATTACTATGCCAATTCAATGAGAATGTGAACAACTCAAAATCCAAGTCAGAGTAAGAAGAAAAGAAAGTAACAGCATGTCTCATATAAAAATACCACCGACACTTCCCGATTGGATCAAAGAAGTTTAAGAATAAGATGAAAAGACACACAAAATACAGTGAGATTTCAAAAGGAATGAAAAAGGAATTTTGCGTGCGATACATTGGCTACTCTGATGAATTGCCTCTGGCCAAGAGTTCTCCCTAGCTTGAGAAACGTTCTATGCATGTGGCAAAGGTTTAATTATCTCAGCCGCAATACATGGGGTTTGGTGGGCCCCACATTTGGAATTTGATGCTGCTTACTTTAGCTATTTCTATCTTATATTCCTTTCTTGAATATTTTGCATCTCATTTTGGTGGCAACCTGTCACCTTTTAGCTATACCTCCAAGATTCTATGACGTATTTTCGGCCTTTTCATTTTCCTTCTCTAATTTCTGCTTGTTCATACCTTGTCACACTACTACTTAAGGCAGGGTTCATGTTAGCTGCTAAACAGTACTGCTTCCAGGTTCCTGTTAGAGTTGCTGGTGGACTGTTATTTGAACTCTTAGGGCAGTCAGCCGGGGATCCTTTTGTTGAGGAACATGACATCCCTGTAGTTCTACGATCATGGCAAGCACAAAACTTCTTAGTAACTGCGCTACATATAAAAGGGTCTGCCTCGAACATCAATGTGCTAGGCATTTTGGAAATCCAGGTTTTTCAGAGCTCAACTGAATGGTGTTTTCTGCCTTTTCCATAATTTAATGCATGTAGATTGACCTATAGTATTTATTTTGTACTCTGATCAGGAATTACTTGCTGCTGGATGTGCTAATGTTCCACAAACAATTCATGAGGTTATAGCACTTTTAGCTTCCCGCCTTGCTAGATGGGATGACAGGTACGACCTCGTACTCTCAATGAGTTGATCCAATACTCTAGGATGGTTCCTACTTCCTATTGTAGAGTGGAGTTGATATTTTTTGTTCCAATCATAGTAAATTTATGGTGAAGATGAGCTGTGGAGAAATGTCTTAGCATACTTATGGTCAAAACTCTCTTCGATACTTCCTATTTTTATTGAGTTTGTTGTGCGAATATTAGTATCATGTGGAAGGACAAATATACGCAGTTTTTTCTGTAAGGACACTTGTTTAACCAGCCAAGACCCCACGTAAGGGAATCTTTATCTTAAAAGTGAAATACAAGCAATTCCTCGAGTTTATAAGAAAGTTAACATGAGGCAAAGATCAAATTCTCATCTCACAATGCTAGAGTCGGGGGCGTCACAACCTCCCCTTAGTGTCCCACTAAACTTTATATTGACCTTTTAAGCATAGCCCACCTCTCCATTCAGTTGATGCCTTTGAGCTGTGTGTCAAGTTTAATATGATGAGGTAACTCTCATTCCAGGTATTGAGACCCTGATGCCG
Organism: Escallonia herrerae; assembly: GCA_033070095.1. Lineage (NCBI taxonomy): Eukaryota > Viridiplantae > Streptophyta > Magnoliopsida > Escalloniales > Escalloniaceae > Escallonia > Escallonia herrerae. Next base: position 13,958 of record JAVXUP010001695.1, read on the forward strand.
CAGATTTTGTGACTATATGCAGTAGATCTTCACGATTTAAGACTTTACTCCACATTATTAAGACAAAGGACACCTAGTGTGGTCTTGTACTCTGGCAATGAGGGTGGGGCAGATTGGTAATGCTGCTTTTGATGAGACAGGTGGTATTCAAGACCCTCAGGTCTTTGAGGGAAGATCAAAGAAGAAAAAGGAAAAATAAAAGAATGATTAAAATAATAGAAAAGAAAGGCATACTACAGTGGTTTCTTTTGATATATATTTTTACAGTAGTTACAGTCGAGATTCTACAATAGGTAGTAACAACAGGCCAAACTGACAGATTGAACTTGATTATTGGCACAAGTTAACGTAAAGGATGAAATTCAAACTCTGATATGGTTTTGTTCTATGTATGAGACATAGAGAACGCCAAATCTGTGTTTTACTTTGCGGATAGTTCCCATATGAAGGTGAAGGACATTGCAAAATGGTTAGTTTTCTTAGTGAAGAAGATAGAACAGGTATCTTAGACCACCTGTGCAAGGAGGCGAGAGAAAGGTTAGACACCATGTTCATGTTTGAAGGGCAACAGATTAGAGGAGCCTTGACTATGGTGTTTGGCACTCTTGGAGAAGCGTTGTTATTTTGGGGGAGCTTGCGGTATAACCCCTCAAACTCTCTCTCTCTAGAGTTGCTTTGAGGACTAATTTAGTTGGAAAGTCTATGCCTAATAGGTTTCTTTTTCTTAAATGGAAGATTTCTTTTTTTTTTTTTTAAAGGTGAAGGATGGCACAAGTTGGAACGCAGTCCCTTCTTCTGGAATTTGAATAATACATTGCATGAGTCCTACTCGCACCATTACTACGCATGATTTGTGTGCCATATTCATCATCGTCGTATTGTTGTCAGCAACTCGTCATTTGCCACGAATGTGTCTGTCCTTACTGCACATCAGCTCTAAACACCCCTCACTCACCCGACAACTGTCCTACAAACTTATTGGCCTAATAGCCACGGTCATCTCACACCCATTTTTGAGCTTCCAGAACTCTTTCTGCTATCACTGTCCACTTTGTCAAACACAACTTGTTGCCTCCAGTAAGCAGTCATCATTTGCCTCTACCTGCTTCACAACAATCAGGCCGGTTGCCAATATCTGCCAGGTTGCACATAATCATCTTAAATCAAATTCCCATCCCAACTCTTTTTGCTTCAACAGGATTGTCAAACACTACCTTATCACTGCCATGCCTGTCCTATATCATGGTTGCCAGGATATACTTGTTCTTATCTAATATGTTGTAGCACCTGTAGCTATGCTGGCCTGCTAAAGTATGTTGTAGATCTTCGGATTCCTGTTTAGGACTATATACTCTGTCCAGTCTAAGAATTCTGATTTACTTTTCCCCTGTAACGTGGTGGCTTAAATCTGTCTCGGATAGAATCAGAAAATTCTCCAGATTTCACTGCTACATCAGATCTTGAGAGGAAGAGAGGTATATAATCTGCAGCCATTGAGGCCAGGAGTGGCACTCGGGAGGGTGAGCGTTGTGACCTGGAGCGGAGGGTGAGCGTTGGTGTGACTGTATGGTAGCTCCATTAATGAATATCGGAGGTCACAGTTCGACCTACAGAAGTAACCTCGCCATCAAATTTGGGATAAGGCTTCTTACATTTTCCCTTCTAGAGCCATGTAAAGTAGGGTCCTTTTGCGGCCCAGTGGAGGTTACATGTTTGGATAACAGAAACAGCCTCCGCATAAATGTGGAGGCAAGGCTGTGTACATCAACACTTCCATGCGCTGGGCTGCTCCGTTTTGTATCCTCCTTTTTTGGTACGTATCCAAAGGACCTGTTTTGTAACCTACAATGTGCCAGTATTACCACAAAAGAAAAGAACACAACAGGTGTTCTAGGACCAGAGAAATATGTTTTACCCTTGCAAAAAGTCCTCAACTGTTACCGTGGTTGCCTTTTCTTTTGTTAAAAGAGAGTCAGACAGTTGCTTGGCTCTGAGTCCATGCCCTCGTGGAGGGAATTGGGGAGCTTTTTCAATGTTTGGTCTTTAGGAAACTGGTGCAGATTGGGAAGTGTATCCGCAATGATGCCTTTGGGGGATATCCCTCGTTGCATTCTCAAAAGTTACTTTTGTGGATCGTAATAGCTGCTACAATACAACAAACGCTTGAAATGTACTTTACTATATGTAGTAGTTTTTTCTTATCAGCTGAATGAAATTCCTACTCCTAGCTCACTATGGGGTACTAATCTGTATTATGTGCGTATACTATGCCGCTCTTTATATAGGTTATTTCGGAAGTACATATTTGGGGAAGCAGATGAAGTTGAGCTGAAGTTTATGAACAGGTGCTCTCATGCAACTAACACCATTTGTTTTACTGGTAAAAGTATTTATAACATGAGCTCTCCGTACAGAGATCACAATTTGCACTTTTATCACTTTGACTAGGAGAACTCGCGAGGATATGCATCTCTTCAGTGTGATTCTAAACCAAGAAAATCAGAAGGCTATCAACCGAGGTATTTTGTTTTGATGATATTGAAACGAGTTTTGTTCCATAATGTAGAACATTTTATTCTCATCCAGTTGAACACAACAATAATTTATATGATATAATATGCATCTGAAGAGGAGGTGATGGCCCGAAATTTTGTTCGGAGGGATCCGACTTACAAACTATTGGCTTGCTAACGTGGAAAACTACATGTAGATGACATAGCCTTTTAAAACTTGTGCACATTAGATCTTGGTATTCCCTATTTTGTCGATCCCTTGAATAATACGCATTACGTGTACATTTTTGTTTAGCATGGTAATTAAGGTTTTGCGCTGGGAGTTGTTGGGTTCATATCCGGGCTGTGTTATCATCCTCCTAATTGCCTTGCATCATATTTACTGAAAGCCTGATGCACATTGGCTGGACTTACCTCTAATAGCTTTAACTAGCTTTCAATGCATTTGTTGCTTATATCCAATGTAGAAGCACAGTGAGTCGTACTATTTCTGTGACAGTAACACATGACAGTACTGTTCTCTTTCAGGTTATAAGAGTCAAATGGTTTTTACATGAGAGAGAGGAGATAGTATTTGAGCTTCTCCAACACTTGAAGGGAAATGCAGCAAGGAGTTTACTTGAAGGAGTTAGAAAGAGTACAAGGGAAATGATCGAGGAGCAAGAAGCAGTTCGAGGTCGCTTGTTCACGATACAAGATGTCATGCAGAGCACTGTTCGTGCATGGTTACAGGTGTTATATCCCATCCATATATAGATGAATTTTGTCTAATTCTTGGTATACCGCAAAATGATACTCCCACTCCTAACTCGAATTAGCCCACTCCAAATGGCTTATAGTGACACCTTTAATGGTCACTTTGTCAACTTTTGGTGACAAAAGTGGAGTGGGTTACTTCTAATTAGGAGAAGAATATCAATTACCGTATTGCTCCCCTTTGATGTTTGGTTGATCAGTTGGTGCAAAGAACTTCATGTCTAAATTCATCTAAAAAAATTTGCTACCTCCAAGCATAGTAGGAAAGAACATCCAAGCAAACATATATGGAGTTACATAAATCTCCAACTCAGTTGAAGAAACATTTAAGTTTATATAAATCTGTGGAGCTCAACAAGAAAAGCAAATCATTTGGGAAAAAACTTCCAATCATGACCGCATTGCATATTGCACCTGTAACAAAATCTAGTAAATTACACAGACCCATATAATTGAGGGAATGTCAAACTCGCTAAGTCTTAGCATCACAGTGATACCACCATGAGAAAAGAAAGCGCAGAAACTCCTTGCAGCATTGTTCGTGTCTACTGTCTCCAGTCCTCTTGCTCATGTAACCCAGGTTCAGAGTTTTCCATCTCATCTCTGTGACTTAAAAATAGGAAATCGTTCACACAGAAAGATACTTTCAAATAGCATATGCTCAAAAAATACAACAAAAACAAAATTTCAATTCTACGCAAGCTTGCGTAAAAGTAAAAAGCCAGAAATAACCCTGACCAAGCAGGTTTCCAGGTGTTTAGTTTCCCCGCATAGTTCCAACTCCTCCAAGGCCATCGTGGGCATACGCACATATCGAAGCTCCCAACTTCTGAGTGCAAGTTAAGAGGACTCCGATACTCAAGTTTGTGGTAGGATTAAGTGCTAGTCTTCTGTATGTACTCGGATTCAACAGCACTTCCTTAATGGGTGCTCAGTATTTTTTTTTTTTTTTTTTCTTTCTCTCATTTTGTGTTTCCCAAGCAACTTTTGGAGTTAAACTTGCTAGGCCAAGTATTTCCAGTAGCAATATGACTAATTCGGCCTATTTCGTGCCAATATCAAGGGAGGGTATTGCCTATCCACGTTTTGGTAATGTTACTTCGGAGTTTTACTTTTGTACGTATTGTTTGTTACCGTGATCACATGTCATCCTAATCAATAAGTGCTTGATCAGTATTTACCACTGTTTACTCCTCCTTTAGTTAATTGCAGTCATCTGAACTTGCAAGTGGATGCATGCATGATGCATAGCGAATAACATTACAGATTTCAGAAGCTTTGGAGTGTAGGTTTTGGTAAGCGGCAGTTATGAAAAACAGTGATTTACTTTGTGCTTTAAGTAGGTTTTGCATTTTGGTACACAATATTGATGGCCTACTTAAGTTTCTTGCTTTGGGAATTTATTTTACTCGTGATTCAGGATCAAAGCTTGCGGGTCACACATAATCTAGGAGTCTTTGGGGGCTGTGGCCTTGTCCTTTCTATCATTACTGGGCTCTTTGGAATAAATGTGGATGGTATTCCTGGAGCTGAACAGACGCCATATGCATTTACTGTATTCTCTGGCCTCCTCTGCCTGTTAGGCATAGTGCTGATCGGCATTGGATTGGTTTACCTTGGCTTGAAGAAACCTGTACTTGAAGAGCAGGTTGAAGTGAGAAAATTAGAGCTGCAAGAGCTTGTCCGGATATGTCAGCAGGATGTGGAGACTCACGCGCAAGTACGGAAGTCTCCCCCGCGCTCTGGTTTCATATCTTCAGGAGCTGCAGGCACACTTCCAAATGGTGAGGCATATGTACTCATCAGCTAACACATGCCGGCTTCCATTAAGCTGCATTGTGAGATGAAGCGCTTCGATCCGAAGATAAATAAGTAGTAACCTATATCATATCATATCATATAAATATACGATAAACGAAGCGTTATGCGTTGTGAAGACGACGCATAAGCATCTTTTTCCTTTTTGCGCCTTTTAATCATGTGACGTGTCATCTTGGTTAGTCTTGCGACACATCATCATCTTTGTTTTGATATCTTTTTTCATTTTTAGCCATATTTATTCAAGTCACACGTGCATCATAACTCTTTATTATAAACCATTATTAAAAAATTCGTAAGTATTATTGCCTTAATTTTACTTTACCGGTGACACGTAAGATTTTTAGTAAATTTCCCATGTGCCACATAAGCAACAACTTTTCTCGTGAGAGTCCTCGACTTAACTGGACTCTTCGAGCAAATGAAGGCCACGTTTGACGCAACTTTTTTTTCCAGTTTTGGAAACTGGAAAAAAAAAGTGCGTTTGGTAACCATTTTTTTTCCTTCTCCAATTTAAAAAACCAGTTTTTAAACTGCAGAGTAAAAAAAAAAAAACTCCAGAAACTGGTTTTTTTTTTCACTTTTGGTTTTTTTTTTTTGGAGACCACCACCAACACCCTCCCACCGCTGGCAGCCACCGGCGACTGTCGGCAGCCACCTCCGGCCGGCTGCCACCGCCGGCAGCTACCTCCGGCCGCCAGCCTCCGGCAGCCACCAACCACCGCCGGCCACCACCACTGTCGACCACCGCTACGCCCCACCACCACCACCGCCACCGCAAACCACCCAAAAAAAAAAGTCAAAATAAAAAGGGTTACCAAACACCAAAAAAAAAAACTCAAAAAAAAAAAAAGTTATCAAACACCCACTTGTTTTTGTAAAAAAATAAAAATTAAGCTGCTCTTTAAAAACTGAAAACCAAAATTTTTTTTTTGTCAAACGAACCCTTATTCTACTACTTTGTCATTATGCTTTTAGATAAGGATAGCTGTCATAAACTAAAATCTGCATCTGTACTAAAGAAAACTTTAATACAAGAGTAAATCCATATGTTAAATAAAAACCGATTTCGCAGTCTTTTAGAGATAAGTTGAAATACTGAATGATTTTTATAATCTCTTTTGTGAATAGATTACAGTGTACTACCACACGGTTTGTCGAAACCAATGGCAGGAAAATACAGCCTAGTATCTGAACTCACGGATTTGAAGAATGACTGGACCAGGTTAGGGTCACATGGTTGTAGGATGGAATCAACCCTAATGTGAACAAGATCTTCAACTCGAATATAATACTTCTTGATCAGGAGGCATATACAGTAGTACATTATAAAGTGAACATACTTTATACTGTGTTATCTTTTAACACAATGTTCTTTAACCGCAAAATACATTTTGCAAAAATCAAATACATGTTCCCTTAAATAAAGATCAAATGTCCATATTCCTGTCCTAGTTCAAGGAAGGAAATTTTTACTTAGTCTCAAACATGAAGCTATCTCAACTGAGAGCAACATACCGACCGTTGTCAAAAACAACATTTGAAAATATAATGATACTTAAATATGTGCATACATAAACCACTTAAGAAAATCGACCCAAGCCTTGTCCGGGTTATAGAAAGCAAGAAAGATATTGATAACTTCTTTGTGCAAAATCATTACTTTTTTATATGACACATCATCATATCCTTATTTTGAGATTAATTAACTTCTATATTAGTAAGTCTTATTTAATTTAAAAACTAATTCTGATCATTCTAATATAAAATTCTACCTAATCAGTACACTAATCTATTAAGACTTCTTTTTGACAATTATGTCTTAAAAATTCAAAAACTAATTTTAATCATTCTAAAACTGATTCGTTTATCGCGCGGGCAACTTGGGCTAAGTTGCCCATGCGATCCGATCATCCAAAGGATGGACGATCCAGATCTTTTTTTTTTTTGAAAAAAGTAGCCGTCAGCTACACTGTGTAGCGGACGATAACTTTGTCCAAAATGCCCCTGCGTGCCTGTCCGCTACAACAGTGTGTGTGTGTGTGTGTGTGTGTGTGTGTGTGTATGTGTGTGTGTGTGTTTAACATTGGCAATTTGCCAACATTTGATAGAAACTTTCAAACTTGATTTTTTGCATAATTACAATCGCAAAACATGGCCTTTAACCCCGGACCAGAGGATCCCTCCATATTATACAAACAAGCAAACCATATTAGTCATCTGGAATGGACAAGATACTTATATTTTGTTTATTGTTTTTACTCTCACGAACATTGTATACCTTTTTCTTTGCTAAAATAGTATTTGTTAATTCGTAGGAAAGAGAAACACTTATTACAGTAGAAGTAACCGAACAATTCGGAGAATGACGATTGAACAAAACCCAGAAAAAATTGCTGCGTGAAATGGGTTTTGGAATTTTTACTTATAGCAATATCTTTTAGCAATTTGACCAGAACTTAATAGGCATCCTTGTTGCATGGTGGAGAAGCGAAACGAACACGTTTCACTTCCCTCTTAGAGAGATAACAATAACCTTAGAAGATGTAAGTTACATCTTAGGTTACCGGTGACGAGACGGCCAGTTATTTCTACTAGCACTTCCGCAACGAATAAGAGAGTTGCTAGGGATTTCTTTGGTTTGATACCCGAGAATGAATTTGGCAATGGTGGGATAAAGTTGAAGTGGTTGGTAAAAACCTTTAAGGTTTTACCGGAAAACTATATGGATGAGATGTTTGTGCTGCACACGAAGGCTTTCCTGCTATCGGTGATGGGGGCAATTCTATTCCCAACGACGACAAAGAACATGGTTCAATATAAATATTTAGTTATGTTGGGTAACCAGCAAGAGTTTGGGGAGTATGCTTGGGGTGCAACAACACTTGCATACTTGTATCGAACATTGCACAAGGTAACGAGGCCCGATCGTAAAGCTATATGTGCATGTCTCTCATTGTTACAACTATATCATATAACTCCTTTTAATTACGTTTTTAGTCAATGCACAATAAATTTTGACAATTCAACCCTAATATGTCTCTATTCTTGGAAGTGGTCTTATGAACACCTTACTGTTGACGCACCCAACCATAGGGAGGGAACCAATAATGTGTGGTCTCGGTTGTGCGCTTGGGAGTACAATCAGAAGGAGAGCTATTACCTGAGGAGAGATGATCCCTATCACAACATTATGTTTTATCCGGGGGGAGTTCGACTCGCTATCTCCAGGCCAAATATGTTGGGCATCATACAAATATTTGGAAGGATGGGTGACAGAGTTGTTCATGTTCACACTCTCTAGGTTGCAACACACTCCACTGATCCATTTCGAGATCACAGGGTGGCAACTACCAGATTGCGCCATGTACCATTTTAAGTGTGTGTAGGGGTTGCCAACTGATGCCCCAGACATGAGGGTTAACAAGAACCCACCGGATGGCCAACGGTTGGGGTAGGTGAATGCGCTTGCATTGTGCGCTGCCAAACTTGAACTGTGGGATTCTTGGCAAGATACGCTGGCAGCCAATATGTCAGAGCTCGACCCTGTGGTCAGCATCGAGCAGTATTTGGGGTGGTATTTCCACATCACCCAGAAGAGAATAACCTTAATAAAGTGGACAAGAGGCTAGAAATACCATCCTAGGGGTCAGATTGATGAGCGTAGGGCATTCGAGCTCGTAAGTTTTCTAATGGCTTTCAATTGAATTTGATCTCGTAAGTTTTGCATTCAATCTTGTTCGTGTTTAAAGTTACTTATTATCTAATTGGATGTAAGTGAGCAGAAGGATCTACTGGATGCCATAAGAGTGGATCTTCACTCCCATGCTGAGATCTTGGCGCATGACTGTGGGAAGTTTATGACCCACTATATGGGACAACCCTCGAAAATGGATTATCCTGGTGGCAGCCTCCCCATGTAAGCGAGGGATACAGTGATCCTTCGAGGTAGACTTCGGGGGTGAGCGAGGGAGTTGGTGATCCCTTCGTAGCTAGGATGGGTGATGCTTTAAGGTCGCCAGCGGATATGGGAATGGCTCATTGGGACAAGTAGAGTCAGCCCTCGTATGCTTTGCTTGGGGACTCAGAATTTACATTAGCTACTCGGAGTCAAGTCACACAAGAGTCGACTTCGCAAACTTCAACCTCTTTAAGTCGCTGCCACTCGACCCGTGGGCTGGACCTTCCTTTTTGGCCTTGGGATACCCGAGGAGCCTCAAGGAGAAAACTGTCCCTCTCATCCCAAAGGGCATCCGTTAAAGCCTCTGAAGCAGGCAAAACATTCCCCAGTCCACCAAAGATACTTTAAGGACCCCTACTGCTACACTCAGAAAGTGGTGTGGACTGCGGTGCCGTTAATTACTATGTCTCATGGGATGGAATGTCCACCCTCAGGCCGGGTCATTGGTTGGAAGATACGGTGATGGCTACCTATATCAAGCTTCTGATACGTCGAAAGATGGATATGGCAAATTCATATCCCTGTGTTTTTATGTTGGATGCATTTTTCATGGATTACTCTATGGAGAATGGCAACGGTAGAAACTGGTGAGGGGGAAGAAAAGCTTGATCCATTGTCGTCAGCCTAGGGAGTTCACGGCATTTTTTACGAGTACTGCGAATTCGGTGAGCTTTCGTGATGCGGATGTCTTCTTAGTACCCTTCTTAGAGCACTCCCACTAGCATTTGGTTTGCTATGAACCATAGCCTATGGTCATATCAATCCTCGACAGTCTCCACAACAATGTCCCATTGATGCCCCCAAAGGACCTTTTCAAAGAACAATTGGAGGTTATGGTTAGAATTTTTCTATTTCTTAATTTGCTTATTGTAATTCTTATCTCATAGCTTACACCGTTTTATTCCTCCACAGGATATGTTTTGTGCCATGATCCACTCTCTCAGTGGACAAAAAGTATCGTCAAAGCCGAATCTTGTAATTCAAGTGAAGAAACGGAGGCCCATGCAAAATAATCAGCCGAACTGCGGCGTCTCTTGTCTTGATGTACATGGACTACATTTATTAGCCAGAGAGCATCAAGTAGAGGTGTTAATGGGCCGGCCCGGCCGAGGCCCGGCGGGCCTCCAATGAAAACGGGCAGTGGTCGGGCCTCACAAATGAAAAATGGGTCGGGCCTGAAATCTGGGATATATGAGCCCAATCCAAGCCCTGACCCTAGGCCCAATATTTAGGGCCGGGCCCTGGCTTAATCCAAATTTTTTCCCTTTCTTCCCAACTTTTTGTTATAAGGACTTCTTCTTCAACAAAGGGCAAAGTTTCTGTAAACAGACCACTGAGTATACAATCACTTTCTCACGAATTAACCCCCTTTCGAAAAGGCAAATTGATGTTAGTTGACCATTAACCACGGATTAAGTGCGAAAACTAGTTGTTCTAACCCGCACATACTGATTTTAAGTACGAAATTCAATCTCTTTAGTAATATGGTGTAAAACGTGTAAATGTCAAAGAAAAATAGAGTAGATCAAACAACAACAATAACGAAATAGTTGAAGATAAAATAACATCTTTTCTTGTTACATTCAAATTCTTTGGTCATTTAAAGAAACATGAGATTATTCTTCAAGGCTCTTTAACACTTCACCTAGAGTTGTCAAATGGGCCGGGCGGCCCGCGGCCCAGCCCGGCCCGGCCCCTTTTGGCCCGGGCTTGGCCCGGCCCATACATGAACAGTGCTGGCCCGGCCATTTTGGGCTTAGGGCCAGGGCCTGGGCCAGGCCTGGATTTTTCTGAAAAAAGCCCGGGCCCGGCCCGGCCCGAAAAAGCCCGGGCTTGGCCCGGCCCGATAACGGCCCGAAAAAAGCCCGGGCTTGGCCCGGGTCAGGCCCGGCCCGGGTTTGGCCCAGTTCTGGCCCGGGTCAAAGTGGCCAGAGAACTGTTTTTTCTTTTCTTCTTCCAACAACAAGCCCGTGTACGAATAAAAAATGAAAAAAAAAGAGGTAAAGAAATAAAGTGACGCGTTTGACCATTTCTAATCGCAACATGGGGATTAAGCTAACTTGACTTGTGGGTGGGTCAAGATTGAGACTTCTTCATCACTTCCACACTTTGCTCTTGAACCCATTTGTGACTGGCCTTCATCACAAAAAATCACCCCTTTTTCAACAAGTTTGCTGCAACAACTACTGTAATACCAAGTCATTAGTGAGAGCACTCTCTGTATCAACAGCAACAAAAATGGTCAAGGCCATTAGGGTTCATGAAGTTGGTGGCCCTGAGGTCCATTTCTCTCTGTCTCTCTCCCGGTATCTGTGTGTATTTGTGTGTGGATATCATACTTAACATATGAAGTTTGCGATTTAATTCGCTGGCTCTTTTGAAAGTAGCCACTAAATATTGAATAACAAGAAAATGCCCAAAAAAAAATTAAAAAAAAATAGGCCCGGGCCTGGCCCAAGCCCGGCCCTAAATGTTGGGCCTAGGGCCTGGGCTTGGACCGGGCCCAGATATCCCCAGAGCCAGGCCCGGCCCGATTGGCAGTCCCCTTGGCCCGGGCCCGGCCCGTTTTGCTAGAGGCCCGATGGGCTTGGGCCGGGCCGGCCCAAGCCCGGCCCATTTGACACCTCTAACTTCACCTACTTCATGAAATTAAATTTAGAATTCAATTCACCTTTTTTTGTTTGAAATAAAAAGAAATTTAAATTACATATTATGCATAATTTTTATTTATGTTTAGAATACATATAAAATGAAAATGTGATAATTTTTTTTTATAATTATTCCCTTAGCTTGTGATGTAGAACACAGAGCAAATTCTGTAAAATACATTAAATGAAAGCCCACTCAGAAATCATCAAAAACACGTTACAGTCACCACACACCCATACTTCACTACGTATGTTAAAGAAAATACTGATTATATGAATTCAATAACACCTCCAAAACTATTAATTTAACTAAAAAGATCCAAAATGTCAAAAAAATAAAAAGTAATAAAATAGACTTTAAAAATAATTTAGGAGGGGGGGGGGGAACGGGGCCGGGCCAAACCCGGGCCATTTTAGGGCCGGACCCGGGCCCGTTTCTCAAATAATTTGGCCTGACCCTGGCCCAAGCCCTAAGGGTTAGGGCCATTCCAGACCCAAAAATGGGCCGGACCAACCCGAGCCAAAAACGGGTCGGACCAGCCCGCGGGCTGCCTGGCCCTTTTGACATCTCTAGCCTCAAGAAGGTCGTCTGGAGCCAAGCAGACATAAAAAAAATTATATATAGGATAGCTTGACAAATTCATAGCAGACGGCCTAGACTAGTTAGGGATATTGTCAATTCGGCAAAGGACGAGGCCGAATAACATTGAAAATTTTATATTCTTATGTAATAAAAAGACATTGTCATTTTCTTTGCTTGTGTTTACCAAATTTTATTTCTTGTGTTTATAAAAGCTTATGTGTTTATGGTTTCGTGTTGTGGTTGAGTGTTTCTTTTGAAAATTTGTGTGTTGTGGTTGTTGAGTACTACTTGAGACTGGTTGATGGTGGGTAAGAAAATGAAGGAACAAGGATTTAAATAAGTCTGCTTAACCGTCCGTCACATAGTGTAGCAGCTATTAAAAAAGTACGAATTCTTTTCATTATAAGTTTTAGGGGTCAATGTTTTGCTTGGTCGTCCGTTAGACTATGAAGCGGACGGTCTAAAGGGCCAAATTTTTTTTAAGTATTAGGTCAATGTTTCTGCTTGGTCGTCCGCTAGACTATGTAGCGGACGGTCTAAAGGGCCAAATTTTTTTTAAGTATTAGGTCAATGTTTTGCTTGGTCGTCCGTTAGACTATGAAGCAGACGGTCTAAGTGGAGGCCGCCAATGTTCTGCTTGGCCGTTCGCTAGACTATGTAACAAACGGTCTAAAGAGCCAAACTTTTTCTAAGTGTTGGATGTCAATGTTTCTACTTGGCCATCCGTTGGACTATGTACTGGACGATCTAAAGGGCCAAAATTTTCATAAGTGTTTAAGGTCAATGTTTCTGCTTGGCCGTCCGCTAGACTATGCAGCAAACGGTTTAAAGGGTCAAAATTTTTCTAAGTGTTGGAGGTCAATGTTTCTGCTGGACTATGTAGCAAACAGTCTAAAGGGCCAAAATTTTTCTAAGTGTTGGAGGTCAATATTTCTGCTTAGCCAATGGTACGGTAAAATGTAAAGGAACACAATTCATAATACCCCAATGGTAAGGTAAAATTTGAGTATGAATAAACATCTAGGATTATAATAGGATTATTACAAATTCTATAAAACAAATACAACGTCCATGGACTTGATGGCTCATAAAAGATTATTACAAGGTCCGTAGACTAAAGGTCCACTTCATCTTCTCCGACATCATCTTCTTCCTTGTCTTGTAAACCCCCTGGACTTATCCTCAGTGCCTTGTAATGGTTTCACTTGTCATGGTTGGTCATTTCTTGCACAATGCACACCTTCTAAGCTTTTTAGGTTGGGTTGCTTGTTCAATAGAGCTCTTCATCTGTGTCAATCTCTTGCGGCCTTTCATTTGCGATATAACTGGATCCAAAGTCAGGATATAATTGTCTTCTTCCTTAACCGGCTTATCATCTTCTGATCCTTGTGTAGGCTCAGTGTCAATCGCATTGCTGATTGAAACTACTTCAAACTGGTAGACGATGGGTTCTTGCTACTTCATTAGATCATGAAGATGTTTATATCCAGCCATTATAGCAGCACCTTTACGGACAAATGTGTAAACATTATCACCAGATGATTATACCGTGACGTCTCTGATTCTTCAAAATCACTATACGTATGTGATGCCAACAAAAGTGGGTCCACGCCTACGTGGAGGTGCCACAAAGGCTGCAGTCCGAGTCAGCTTCCAAGTGTACAAAATGAGAGACAACAAGGACGGAGTGAGGGCTGAGAGCAAGGCTCCCCAGACAGGCCGCGAGGGCTGGCAGTGCTGCGCAGGCAAGGCGAAGGCGAATGGGACCGGTGACCGACAATCCCAGCTAGGGTCGGCATCAGGGGTGCAGCGTCAAGAGTCCGATGTCAGGTGTCCGAATGTGTTTCTCTTTCTAGAATTCCAGAGAGAATGAGTTTTAGAGAGAAAGTGGCAATGGCAAAATGAGAGAGTTCTTCTTGAAAATGAAATCCAAGGTCCCCTATTTATAGGAAAAAGGTGCCGATGTCATCAATGTGTCATCAGCTGACACGTGTCACCCCCTGAGGGTGACATGTCACCAGGGGGTCCACAAATACCGGTTCTCCATTGGACTGTCGGTTCCCAAATTCGCACTGCCTTGCCCCACACAGCATCTCTCTACCTGTCTGAGAAGACTGAAGACACCGTGCCGGCGTGATGAGAGTAAGCCCGTTGCCCTAGCCTCCAGTCCAAGCCCTTACTGAATCCCACATGCCTGACAGCGGTGGGGAAGACCCGACGCCCAGCTGCCAGGTGGACTAGGCAAGATGCCCTTCCGAAGACCTGCTCCCGTCTCGGAGTGACCCGGGGGTCATAGTCCTTAGGGGTGCCGAAGCGAGCCCCCAGTGCCAGAGCACGTAGGCCAGTCACGCAGGCACCCTAGCGGAGATAGTGTCCCGAAAGAGTCGCCTATCCCGCTGCGAAGGGTCCTCGTGTTGGGGCACGGAGCGAAGTCCCCCCAAAATGAGGACGGCGATGGCTTTCAGGTTGTGAGTCCATCCCGTAAGCATATAACGTGATTGTGGCGCATGGGCGCGGTGCCTTACAGCACGAGACATTGATTGTGGCACATGGGCGCTGCGACAACTATCGCGAGTCCTTACCTGGTGTCGGGGTACAGGTCATGGCAGTGTCACACAGGCCTGGTGAAGTGAGTGGTGCCGAGGGCACCGTTAGAGTGACAGAGAGCCCGAGGGCACGGCTGTATTAGCGGTGCAGCGCAAGGGCGCGACAGAGTAAGTGAGGTGCCGGGGGCACTGTAATGTGATAGAGAGCGCCAGGGGGAGCAACTGTATCTGTAGAGCGGCGCATGGGCGCGACGGAGTGCGGGCGACGAGGGTCGCAGAGTAACTTCCTCCCAGCGACGGGGGTCACGGAATGACGTCCGAGTAACAGGGGTCGTTGCGTGGATGGCGCGCGACCGTGAGCGACGGTCGTCATGGCGACAGAGCGGCCACAAGCGACGGTCGTCGTGACTACGAGCAATGCTCATTGCGACGACAGAGCATGGCCGAGAGCGACGGTCGCCGTGACTACGGCGGAGTGTGGTCACGAATGACGGTCGTAGGTCGTCAAGGCAGGTGGCCGACCCCCGAGGGTGGCCGACCCCCGAGGGTGGCCAACCCCCGAGGGTGGCCGACCCCATAGGGTGGCCGACCCCCAAGGGTGGCCGAGCCCCTATAGGGTGGCCGATCCCTTGGGGTGAACGACCCCATAGGGTGGCCAACCCCCAAGGGTGGCCGAGCCCGTCAAGGTGGCCGACCCCTTGAGGTGGCCGACCCCCAAGGTGGAAGGCACGCCGAGGTCGCTTCACGAGCAGTTCACGTGACTTGAGCATGCGTTGCTTTGACCGGCTCTCGAGCGTTGAAAAGTTGACCGCCGACTGGGTGATGTGTCGCGCAAAGTGGGTCCCTTAGCGGGTCCTGGGGTGCGACCAGAATAAGGTATAAACATAAGCCCCCTGCGTGTGGCGTGCGCGGAGGGGCAACCCGAGCATGCGTCGCACGCATAAACGATGTGGCTAGAGCCCATCCTACTGCGGGGGCCAGATTCCCTGGTGATGGAGCCGGCGATGACGCTAAGCCCATGTAGCGGTTTGATTGAGCTGGCGACGGCACGAAGCCAGTCCCGCAGTTTGATTGAGCCGGCGATGGCGCTAGCCCGCGATGGCGCTCAGCCCATGCCGTAATTTGATTGAGCCGGCGATGGAGCTAAGCCCGTGATGGCGCTCAGCGCATGCCGCAGTTTGATTGAGCCAGCGATGGCATACAGCCTGTCCTGCAGTTTGATTGAGCCGACGACGGCATACAGCCCGTCCCGCAGTTTGATTGAGACGGCGATGGTGCTAAGCCCGCGATGGCGCTCAGCCCATGCCGCAGTTTGATTGAGCCGGTGATGGCGCTAAGCCCGTGATGGCACTCAGCCCATGCCGCAATTTGATTGAGCCGGCGATGGTGCTAAGCCCGCGATGGCGCTCAGCCCATACCGCTGCGAGGGCCAGAGCCCCCCCCTGTGATTGTGCCGGCAACGAAGGTTGTCGAGACGGCGCGCGGGCGCACGACGGTCATTATGGCTATGGTGCATGGGCGACGAAGGGCGCCATACGATCGTGGTGATGAGCGGGCGTTATGGACCGTCGTGCGTGAAATGAGAAGTAACAATAGGGAGCGTCGGCGGCCCCCCGGGACCAGGGTGGCCGACCCCTTAAGGGGAAGGCATGTCGCGGTTCTTATTGTATATTTTCCGCGTGTTGGTGGCGTCGATGTCATCGCATTGGCGACAGAATAAGTTTAGTCACACAGAAAGTCAATGAAAATAATGTGTAACTTGAGCGTGCGTGCCCCTGGTTTGACCGCTTTGACAACGTTGAAAAATTGACTGTTGACCGGGCGACATGTCGATAGCGGTGAGAAGTCGACCGTTGACTAGATGACATGTCATGCGAAAAATGGGACCTCTGGTGGGTCCTTGGGTGTGACCAGAATAGGTTAGCAACAAGCCTCCTGCGTGGGGCGTGCGCAGAGGGACAACCCGAGCGGGCGCCACATGCATAAACAGGAAGGGGAACAGAGAATGGAAGTAGTGAGGGAGCGAAAAAGAAAGAGGAATGGACAAAGCGGGAGAGGCATCGGCGAACGGGAGCGTAAAAAAAGAAAAAAAAGAAGGGGAGCGCGAAAGGATGGGGAAGGCAGATGAGGGGCCAAGATTGCATCTTGGCCCACCCCTATATAAGGAGAGGAAGGGGAGGGGGGAGGGCACCGCCATTGGTGCCAACAAAAGCCAGAGAAAGAGAGAGAGAGAAGAAATAGTGAGAGAGGGGACGGAAGGGGGCGAGGGGTCGGCCTGGCCAGGGGATCAGCCGAGAGGGGAGGTCGGTGGCTCAGCGAGGGGAAGGGGGTCGGCCAATCATGGGGGGTCAGCCGCTCGAGGGGGGTCGGCCAGCCTTGGGTCGGCGGCGACAGACAAGGGGAAAGGCAAAGTGGGGGAAGGGACTGAGCAGAGGAGAGAGAGGTCGGCCGCGGAGGTGGGGTCGGCCACGCCGAGGGGGTCGACCGCACGAGGGGGGTCGGCCACGCAAGGGGGGTCGGCCGCGCAAGGGGGGCCGGCTGCGCAAGGGGGGTCGGCAAGCATGAAGGGTCAGCCATGCCCAGGGGGTCGGCCACCCAGAGTGTCCAACAGTCCCAAGTCCCAACCCTACAGCCCGGAGCGACGCCAGCAGCGAAGAAAGTTCGGCAGAAGATGTGGGCGAAGCCGCGAGGGGCTGCGGTGGGCACGTCACGACCGCCGTGGGGTATGACGACTGCACCTATGCCGGCGCCGCCAGTTGATGAGGCCACACTAGCAGCGGGCGGCGAGGTGGCAGTGCCATTGACCTTTGACGATGGCGGTAGGAGGTCCTATGATCCGGAGCCGGACAAGACAAACACATTGCTGGGGGTGAGGGGAATAGTACCGTGTGTACCGGACTGGGAGCTGTGGAGGGAGTTGGCTATCCAGGTGGCAGACGGAGCATTTACGACACCGTGGGGTGGCCCGTTCATGGGAGAGGAGCCTCGACTATCGTCACCATATCTGCGTGCGCCGAGTTGGGAGGACGCGCCTGTGATGTCGCCGAGGTATGTACCGGCATTGCTGATTGGGGGAGAGGATATACCTTGATCGCCTGTGGTGTTCAAGGGCCATAGTGCGATGCCGGTAGGGTGGGACTTTTGGTGTGAGCATATGGTGGAGACGCCAGAGAGGGCGCAGATGTTTCAGGCACTGGGGCTGTTGCCGGCGATCAATATCACGGCGAGGGGACTGGAGTTATATAGGGATACACCAGGGATGACCCGATTGCTGGCAAGATGGAGCACGCAGTCGCATACGTTCGTGACCGAGTTCAGAGAGATCGGGCCGACGTTACTCGATGTGCTGATGCTGACAGGGCTGCCAATACACGGGGAGGTGGATGCACGGGTGACCCGGTTGAGTGGGGAAGAGCGGCTGTTGCAGACACAGCTACTAGACATCCTGGCTTAGACGAATAAGCACCGGAAGGGGACGTACGGTGGGTGGTTGCACCAGTTCTATGGTACGCCGCAGGCGAGGACATGCCAGAGGTTGAGCAATGCTGCCCATTTCGTGATGGGGCCGTATTACGGCAACGATCGGTACGAGTTGGTGGCGTTTTTGGCTATGTTCTTGTCGAGGTAAATTTTCGTACTGTCATGTGATTATGCGTGAATATATCGTATGTCATGCTTGCCATGTAGAACGTCAAACTGATATATGTTGCCTGTCATTGCTTGCAGGTTTGTGTTCGAGGGGACACCTGAGGATGGCTTTTCCCCGAGGGTGTTTCCCTTGGCTATCCGGATGGCGCAGGGCAGGCGGGTCGGGTTGGCTCCGGTGTATTTGGGCACGTTATATTTGCGGCTAGATCAGTTCGTGACTGACGTGAAGCGGTCATATGGTCGGTATCAGGTGGCGACGTACGTGGACTGGATGTTCTTGCAGAGGTATCTGTACGAGTGCTTTCCAGAGTACCGGCTCGACGGATACCCACTCGCACATCCGTCACCAACGATGGGTATCACGGCAGGTCGGACCAAAAATGATGCCACGAAAGTGGGTCCACGCCTACGTGGAGGTGCCACAAAGGCTGCAGTCCGAGTCAGCTTCCAAGTGTACAAAATGAGAGACAGCAAGGACGGAGTGAGGGCTGAGAGCAAGGCTCCCCAGAAAGGCCGCGAGGGCTGGCAGTGCTGCGCAGGCAAGGCGAAGGCGAATGGGGGCCGGCGACAGACAATCCCAGCTAGGGTCGGCATCAAGGGTGCAGCGTTAAGAGTCCGATGTCAGGTGT
Source organism: Escallonia herrerae (assembly GCA_033070095.1). Lineage (NCBI taxonomy): Eukaryota > Viridiplantae > Streptophyta > Magnoliopsida > Escalloniales > Escalloniaceae > Escallonia > Escallonia herrerae. The sequence goes on from JAVXUP010001695.1 coordinate 33,060, forward strand.
CCGAATATGTTTCTCTTTCTAGAATTCCAGAGAGAATGAGTATTAGAGAGAAAAAGCGAAAATGGCAAAATGAGAGAGTTCTTCTTGAAAATGAAATCCAAGGTCCCCTATTTATAGGAAAAAGGTGCCGATGTCATCAATGTATCATCAGTTGACACGTGTCACCCCATGAGGGTGACACGTCACCAGGGGGTCCACAAATACTGGTTCTCCGTTGGACTGTCGGTTCCCAAATTCGCACTGCCTTGCCCCACACAGCATCTCTCTACCTGTCTGAGAAGACTGAAGACACCGTGCCGGCGTGATCAGAGTAAGCCCATTGCCCTAGCCTCAAGTCCAAGCCCTTACTGAATCCCACAGGCCTGGCAGCGGTGGGGAAGACCCGACGCCCAGCTGCCAGGTGGACTAGGCAAGATGCCCTTCCGAAGACCTGCTCCCATCTCGGAGTGACCCGGGGGTCATAGTCCTTAGGGGTGCCGACGCGAGCCCCCAGTGCCAGAGCACGTAGGCCAGTCACCCAGGCACCCTGGCGGAGATAGTGTTCCGAAAGAGTCGCCTATCCCGCTGCAAAGGGTCCTCGTGTCGGGGCACGGAGAGAAGTCCCCCGGAATGAAGACGGCGATGGCTTTCAGGTTGTGAGTCCATCCCGTAAGCATATAACGTGATTGTGGCGCACGGGCGCGGTGCCTTACAGCACGAGACATTGATTGTGGCGCATGGGCTCTGCGACAACTGTCGCGAGTCCTTACCTAATGTCGGGGTACAAGTCATGGCAGTGTCACATAGGCCTGGTGAAGTGAGTGGTGCCGAGGGCACCGTTAGAGTGGCAGAGAGCCCGGGGGCACGGCTGTATTAGCGGTGCAGCGCAAGGGCGCGGCGAAGTAAGTGAGGTGCCGGGGGCACTGTAATGTGACAGAGAGCGCCACGGGCGCAACTGTATCTGTAGAGCAGCGCATGGGCGCGACAGAGTGCGGGCGACGAGGGTCGCAGAGTACCTTCCTCCGAGCGACGGGGGTCGCGGAGTGACGTCCGAGTAACAGGGGTCGTTGCGTGGATGGCGTGTGACCGCGAGCGACGGTCGTCATGGCGACAGAGCGGCCACAAGCGACGGTCGTCATGGCGACAGAGCGGCCACAAGCGACGGTCGTCGTGACTACGAGCGACGGTCATTGCGACGATGGAGCACGGCCTAGAGCGAGGGTCACCGCGACTACGGCGGAGCGCGGTCGCGAACGACGGTCGTCGGTCGTCAAGGCAGGTGGCCGACCCCCAAGGGTGGCCGACCCCATAGGATGGCCGACCCCCATGGGTGGCCGAGCCCCTATAGGGTGGCCGACCCCTTGGGGTGACCGACCCCATAGGGTGGCCGACCCCCAAGGGTGGCCGACCCCCTCAAGGTGGCCGACCCCATAGGGTGGCCGATCCCTTGAGGTGGCTGACCCCCAAGGTGGAAGGCCGCCGAGGTCACTTCACGAGCAGTTCACGTGACTTGAGCATGCATTGCTTTGACCGGCTCTCGAGCGTTGAAAAGTTGACCGCCGACTGGGTGATGTGTCGCGCAAAGTGGGTCCCTTAGCGGGTCCTGGGGTGCGACCAGAATAAGGTATGAACAGTATGCTTTAGAAAGGCAATGGTACGTGCAACCTGTTTGTAAACTTAGTCCACCGCGGCAAGATGTATTTATCAAGAATTGCCTTAATATTCTTTTAAGTGAAAACCCACAGAATGCGTCGACACAGCATGCCATGGAACTCAAACTTCTTGTAAACACATGTTGCCAAAACCGTTTTTATGTCATGGCTCACCCTATACAGTCTACTCACATTCTCAGGGGCGAAGTCATTCATCAACGAATAAACCTTGTATCTACATGTAGACTTTTCTGTCACTTTGTTTATACTGTATTTGTCCTGATTTTTGCAGCTCTACTTGGTATTGCATGAACATCTCCTTCGTATGGACTTTTGCACCACTCACCTCTAGCTAGGTCTCAAGCAACCTTCTTCTTTGCTTGTACGTGCTTGCAAAGTTTGGAGCCCTTTCTTTCACGAATATCTGTGCAACCGCTTTTTGGGCATTCATAGCTATCGAACAGGGCATACATAGATTCACTCATGCCCCTCGTTTTCATGCTCGCAGAAAGAAAAAAAAAATCTTCCCGTGTAAACACCAATCCACCTTTGATGAACATACAACGCAGGACATTTTTGTGCACCATGTACAGGGCATTTATATACCTCCCTCGCCATCCTTTTCACTTTTTCTGGACTCTGCCTTGTCTAACTCCTCTCTTAATCCAGCTTTTTTTAGTCTCACCAGCCCTATCGATTTGGAAGTGCACAAACCCTATTTGACAGGGCGCTATAAAATTAAGCACCAGGATGGAAGAATTCCGACCTAATTCCTTGCAAAAAAGATTGCAATATCTTCAAAGTTGACGTTGTCTTGTTGGTCAAACAGTGTTTTACTCGTGGCAGAATACCTCCAATGCTAGATCACACATTTGTTACTGTGTTCCCAAAGATTTTATGTCCTGCATTTTTTACTGATTTTGCCCTACTAGTCTTTCTACGACTATATAAGATTGTATTTTAGGTTTGGGTTCGGGTTTTAGCTAATCGTGTTCGTCTGCTGATCGACCCGTTAGTTCACCCCTACATAACAAGCTTACTAAAGGGCAGGTTTTGGTTAATCATGTACCTCGGCTGATACTGTTTAGTTCTCTGCGGAACAAGCTTATTCAAAGGCCTTGTGCAGCGGCAGATATTACTAAGGTGAACAAACTTCTTCGTCCGATTCATCATATAACAAGTATAAGGGGGATCTCGTCATCGCAAAACTAGACACGGAAACCACATATGATCCTCTTTAAGTGGAAATTTATCCAGGAAACTTTTTTTTCTTACCAACTCAAACAAAAAGAAAGAAAATTAAAATATATTCTCTTGTTTCTCTCGTTAAGCATGAGACACGTTAATTCTCTCTAGCGGCTTAAGCTACCAGAACACGTTGTTGGGCTTATTCATCTTCTGTTCTTGCGTATATGCTACTCTACCTAGTTGCCAATAATCGGCTAAACTATCACAAAATGTTGGTCTCAAACAGCATAAATTGAGCTGACAACATGGGAATCAAAGACCGTGTGTCTTGAATTTTCCTACTCATACAACAGCAAGAGCAGCAGCCCGCAATCATCACTCAGGATCAATACAAAATGCACACATGCACAACGCGCAGCAATGAAGAAAACAACTGAAGGGGATCGTATTGCATGAAATGGGGAACGACCAGAGAGAACGTACAGCAGCTGAGTGAAGTTCTGCAGACGCCAAAAGATTCTGGGCAATAACTCCGCCCGACTAGTAGAACATTTTTTTTTTGATCGAACCGACTAGTAGAACATAATCCAACATACATACATACATACATACATAGGGAAACACACCGTCACACCGAAAAGATCTCTTCAAGTGGCACTGCCACCACGGAAGCAGGAACGTCGCGTAGTGCTACTTGTTTCCTTAACATGACAAGTGGAATTTCTATAACTTGGCACCTGCACCGTGTCCTAATATATTACCCCGTGATTCTTCTTCTTTTCATGTCATGTATGTATTGAGTAAAAACCCTCTTATGTAACTTCTTCGGCCCATAAGTTAGCATGTATAATTTTGCTTTTATTTACCAAAGTGACTAGTACAATATAAGTACCCTTTTAGTGGCAGAAGTTATTAGCGCCTATTTCTCATGAAGTAAAAATGCTGCGGCCAAAGCTTTTTTTCTCAAATTTAACCGTTAAAATGTGTCTAGACGTTGGAATCTTTGTCTTGACGCTTTTCGATTACAATCCGGCCGTATTGATATCAAGAATCATAAGTCAATATCGCACACAAGAAAAGAGCAAAATAAACGTCTTTTTATATGATTTTTGCATGAGTTGACCTACAGTTATGCTATATTTAAAGACAGAGACGTCACACCAGCCAGATTATAATTAAAGAATAACATCGGGTGAATACTTGCATCACTCTGTCCACAGGAGAACTTAAAACAATTCGTGTTCCTGGTGATCTAAGTCTTCCGGGCTTGTGCCCAAGAATACATCTCAGGGGGGAGGGTCCCACTGGTGATCAAGTTTTGTGGCATCCCATAGATATCGGAGACATGATGCTGACGACTATTTTGGTAGGGATGGTTCTGCGCTGCAGCCGAGACTACTTCATCTTCCTCCAATGGCAGACGATCAAATGTCGCGTTCATGAACGTCGCGGCCATGATCACTACAGGACCTGAAGCTATGAGTGCACCAACTACACTCCCACCAACGACCTGCCCCTGCGCGCCAGCTAAGTATATAGTCAAGCCCGTGACCCCAGGTGGGGCCGGCGGGGGCAAGATTGACCCAAGCAACGAGAGTATCTCGAACCGGCCATGGAGCGTCACGATGGCCCCCGACGAGGCGGGTTGGCGCAATGTGACATTGGTTACGCACCCAGTGGCGCTGAGCACGCAGACACCGCGCTGCTTCCTCCTTGCAAAGTTCACTAAGCTCTCACTCACATCACAGCCAGAGCTCACCTCCATGGCGTGGGCGCGAAGTGCATTGGCGCTGTCTCGGGTAATGATGATGGGTGGCTTCGGCTTGTTCTTGGAGCCGGCTGGCCGGCCACGAGGTCTTCGAATTGCTTCACCCTCGGCTGTAGAAGCATCCGGGGTACTTTTTGCAGTAACAGGAGGAAGTGTAAGGTCTCCGCCACCAGCCATTTGTGCACCTCCCAACTGAAAAATGGGCTGGTTTAAGTAGGGCGTTTGTGCCTTAAAAAGTATGATAAAAGCCCAATAGAATGATTAGGATTAGGAGATGGTTAAGTAACACCAACCCTTAAATAATAGGCTTTCACGTATATATGTATATATTTTCCACCGCCTAACTCTCAACAGATTTCTCTCATGTCAATCGCCTTTCCCAACAAATACCAAAAACTCCATAAACAACTCCACATATCAAATAGCAACAGATCCAGGAAGCTGGCAACGGTCTCTACCTTCAGTGTACATCATTCATAGCGGCACAAACAAGCGTTCCGGCACGTACAAGCGCGCACACAGAACAGCAGTCGTACTAACGCTTTACATTGTGTTGCATATTTAAGCAGAAGTTAGTAACGCTACACTGCAAATTTCAAGTTAGAAACTAAACCATGCCCCAACAATTAACGAGCAAACATAAGCTCAATTCAGCAAAAGGTAAAACTTCTACTGTATGTACACTTTGTTAGACCAAAAAGTAGACATCATTAGTAAGCTGATTCTTTGGACTTGATCGCACTAAAAACACCAATGAACGGAGAAAATAACAACTATGACCATAAGAACCATTAGTAGATGTCTTGCCAGATGTCCTGTAATTGGTTGGAAGATCGGCCTTGAGAACCAAGGTAGTGCCCACCATTTGAACTTTGCTGCAGAAAATTTTGCGCACTACCTATCTGAGAGTGATAGGCATTCGAGGATTGTCAGTAACCATAGTGCTGCAAATCCCGTAGACCTTGCTGATATCTGGCCAGTGGCTGATTTCGTCCCTGAAGGTTGTTCATGCTGTCTGGAACTGCAGGTATTGTTCTTGAAACGGCCCCATGAACCCACAAACCAGGACTGTCATTCTGGTAGCACAACATCAGAACGATCCATAATAAGTTAAATGTAGTTTAACAAAAACAGAAATTAGCAACATCATGGATATATATGGTAAGGAAATCAGAAACGAGGGTTAAGGGTGTCTCAGAAAGCTGCGACTGTTTCCATCAAGAACCTTAAAAGTAAGAACTCGGCAATATTTCAAATTGGAAATTAATTAATTCCCAAATTCAGTTTTGCCATCAAACACTCTTATCCATGACTGTAAAGCCTGATAGCCATCAGAAAAAATTTGGCAATGCCAACAGCACACATAGATAGATCACTTCAAGGGCATATACAAAACGGAGTTTTACCTGATAAACATTTCTGTCGTCATATCTAGACCTTGAAAAATCATCATAGACAAAACTAGTGCTTTCAGGATAACTGAAGGGTCTCTGCAGAAAACCCTGTCTAGAACCATCATATCCATAGGTATTATCGGCATACTGAGGCAAGCTGCTCAAATTTTCATACTGCGGTAGGTTGTAATTCTTGACACCATTCTGTACTGCTGCTAAGTATCGATGATATGAATTGCTAAGTTGACGTGCTTGCGAAAGAGTGACATCCTGAGGCAGGGAAGAGTAGCCAAACATGTCACCACGACGTGCCGAAGCAAGAGAAGATTGAGCAGAACGGTTCACTCTAAGGTGCTGAGGAACTGGAGTGTGAGGCAAGACCTGTGGAGTTCGCAAAGGTCTGGATACAGCGCCTGTTGGTTTCAGAACCTGCAGGAGTTCAATAGTGCGCTCTTACATCATAAGAAACCAACTACATTAAGCTTAACAATTCAAAACCGTAATTCTTTGCATAAAAACTACAAAATGCATAGCTGAACCAACTGCCAAAGCAAATATTAAGCAAAAATTGAGATCACGCATATCCAAATCCACCTCACATTTATTGGAAATGTTTACTAAATTAACCTTAAAACATCAAAATATTAATTCTCTAGATAAGAAGTACAAAATGCATAACCGTCCAAACTGTCAACACATATTAATCAGCAATTAAGATCACGTATATCCAAATCCACCATCCACATGACTCGGAAATATATACTACCTCCTAAATTATAAGAGTTATTTGAAGGTGAATTATTCAAGTCCAATCTACTTTTTCTACAATATATTTGACTCTACAGCTGGTCTGTTCCTAATCTTTATGTGCTTCCTTGGTCAAGTATGACATGCCCGCTTTCAGGCCCTGTTGTCCAGTGTCCTGAACTGTCACATATCAAGCCATGTAAACAAATATAAGGCTTTTCATGTTGGACTAAATACCGAGTCCAGTATTTCTACACTCCCTATTTAAAGTGATTAAAAGTAACAGTTTCAAATCCTTACTTTCCCAATGTCCCCTCTAAAAAAGGGGTAAGAGGTAGGGAAGGCGGAACTGGAGAACATCTTGGGGAAGATACATAAAGTGATTGCAATTTGTGATTTGCAAAACAAGCTTCTACTGACTAGTAAAAATGCCACTAACGATCCAAGGATAATCGCAAAGTTTGCCTGAATACCTCAGGCATGGAAAAAGAACAGCTGAAATTTATTAGTATCAAGAAAAACAGGAGCGCAAAATCAATAAACAAACTGAAAATAAAGCAACGAAGATCTAAGGATGGCACTGTAACTTGTCTTCTTACCTCTGGGACTGAAAAGGCTGACATTGGACTCCTAACAGAAGTATGTTTGGAAAAAATCGACTCTTTTGCAAGCGAGGGTAAAAAAGGAACATCAGACTCTTCAACAGGATGAATAGCAGATGCCATAAGTTCACCAGGTAGACAATTTGAAATCGTATTCTGCAAAACAGATATCAAAATCACAAAAATACTCACACAAATTTTTACTGCCCCGGGATTACGACAATAATAGGTAATAAACATAACGAAATGCAGCATAATTCACAATGAAGACAGCACCGAAAACAGGCTGATAACAAAAGCAGCACCAAAAGCATCGAGTTCTGACTATCTGGCCTCTCCTTTTGACTCGAGGTAAATAATAATAGACATAAAGCTATTCCGCATCACATACATTTTAGGGTAAGCTTAGGAGTGGGTACCCAGTTAAATCATCCATGTACTTGGACCACTTGAAAAATGTTTGGCCATGAACAATATACTGCGTTGGATGCTTTTCAAAAAAGCACTCAAGAAATGAAACAAAAAAGAACAACAGACCTCCCACTTTCCCAACCTTTTCTCATCAATTTATTGCTTACCAGAGACTAGTTTTCCTTAGGAAAGTTGAGATTATTTTACTGAAACAATGTATTCCTTCAATATATGGCTCTTAATAGATTCATAGTGGACCTTGGCGAACGGAAAGGTTGCTCCAATGTGACATAACACCAGGCCTCTCCAAGAATCTGGGGTAAGACCCCAGCATGGTAAGAGCCTCATGCACTAGGCTGCCTCTCTAGTAGACTGCTTATTCTGCCAACGAGAAGTTACTTCTTCTGAAAAAGGTTTTGCAAATCCAGGCTAACTCAAACTCAACTCAAAATAGATGGAGGCAGTCAAAATAACCATATCCAAACACATGTCCTGAACTAGGTTACTGGCAGCAAAACGTTTATATATTTCAAAATCATAAATTTCACATAATTGCACCACGCTGCTAAGCTAACACAGTGGGCAATTGTTCAGCTTATGTCACTATCGTGGAGACTTGATGACTCAGTATTGTTACCATTTCTCCAGGAAAAGGTGAGCGATTTCTCATCTGCTGTTTCTCTCGTGCACAAGATACTGCAGAATTCGGCTTCTCACTGTTTTCAAGTTTGTAATCAGATAGATACGAGGAAAACATATAATAGTGTCCATTAGCGGCTTCAAGGTTACTGTGGTCTTGAAAGTCTGGCGTCGGAGACAAAGGCAGTTCAGGGTTTCCACCATTGACAGCTGCCCTATGAGCACCCGACAGAGATATTAAATGATGGTCTTCATAGTCGTTGCACTCAATCCTACTGCAGAGGAGAATATTCACAGAGATTATAATCAAATAAAGAAAGATCAATGCCATATGAAAAAAGGGAACATGCCTTGCACCCAAACGCCCAACTGAAGACTCATTTGTTTGAAAGCCACTTCCCAAGGGTTCAAAGGAAGAACCCGTAGCAGACCTATATGTACCAAAACTCAAACGCGAACAATCAGCACTTGAGACTTTTAGATGATCAGGAATTACTAGTACACAGGCATCTTTTTCAGGATGAATCACTAACTCCTCCTGCAAAGTTACTTGCTTCATATCTGCAGCAGCCAGTGACACTGCTTCACACACATCGGTGAAAGGTGCAGTATGGTTTTGAAATACAAAACGTGAGCAACCACCCGCCCCTGGAATTTGAGACATCTAAAATAAGAATTACAAAAAAAGAAAAATGAATAAAACAAGGAACTTAGCAAAGCAAAGCATTTCTCCTCAGCATGACATCATAACACAACAGAAAGAATATGCTTAACGTGTGAACTTGATGCAAGCAAAAACAGTTTGCCGCAAAAAATCCCGTAAAGGGTGCCCAGTAGTTGTTTTGCTAAATGAACCACGTGTATTTCCCAGGTACCCTTGACCATCTATACTAGAGGCTACACATCATTAAGTAAATCAAGAATTTATGCCAGTGCGTCTCCTGAAGGACCACAAAATTTAACAGTACAGCATTTAAGAACTCTATGATGCCTCCTGGAAGTAGAAGACATCATTCAGAAGATCCAATGACATCCATACACATAATGTGTATGTGCGTGTTTGTGTGTAGTGTAACTTTTGAGATATCAACACCCACCTCTATTTGGATAAGTAGATATTACCATTGACAACACCAAATACAACGCCTCCTCGCAAGCACATCAAAATTAGATTCGTTTCTTAGTGCATAATTCCAACTAAATTCTAGATCATAAAGGAAAAATGTCAACTTGAAAAAACTCATTATTCCAAGTTCTCAAAAGACAAACATTAATGTACGTCCAGTAGTATATTGTTAGTCAATTAAGTTCCTATTTCAATGGATTGAAACAAATAACAAGAAGAGAATAACTGCTACTTGGTGATCCTGTTCCAAAACATTTTAGTACTAGTGTAGCTTTCAAACACCAAGGAACTTATCAAAGGCTACAGAAGAATCTGTAGCTTCCAAGTACTCTTACCATGAGGTGGTGGACTAATAGAAACATTAGCAGAGACTGGAGACAGTTTTCTTATTTTTAAGGATGCCTTCCACGTATATCGTTCAACATTGTGCACTATGGAACAACCTAAGTAGCAAGGACATGAACACTGTGTCCAAAACCGACAGGGAAAGCGGGCACAAGATTTACATATATGTTTGATCTACTTACTGTAGTCCAATTTAGAAACATTCACTTTACAAAAGGAGCAGTAGCATAAATCCCATACAAGGGTGAAGAAAGTATGAAAGGAAAGAAACTAGCAGTAAAAGAAAGAGAAGCAGGAAACAAAAGAACTAACTGACTACCAGGTTAAAAGAAAATAGTTGCTCCCCTTCTAGTTCATTAAAACCCCCCAATCTTTTTCCCTAGAAATCCAGAATGACCCAGCCAGACAAGGCAGATAAGTGCTAGAACTTAATTCCCTCCAAGAGAGGTTCTATCTTATGTTTAGTTCTCCGAGTGGCAACTGCACTGAAGCGCCATCGAACACGCCCTTTTTCTTTCTGTATATTTCACATGTTCTCCATTCCAGCCTAAGGCAAAAGTATGAATCACGACAACCAACTACAATTAGATTTGGTAATTCCTAACTTGTAGCCAATTATATAGACATAAGAATGTGTCCATGGTTTATAGGGAACAACAGATATCACTCACCACCATACGACTAAATTACGTATGGAACATCCCATCATCCTACAAATGAAACTGCAATCTACTTTCCGCCTTCGATTTTCTCGATTTCTAGAGAACTTACACGAAGGCTGAAAAAGAGTAACCAAAGAATTTAGCTTCCCCAGTCTAGCTACCATAGGACTAAAAATGAGAAGACACAAGCTAAAAAACACATAATTTAGGGAATTACTTAATAAGTTGAAAAAAGAGGATGGTCATAATTTGGTAAGCTAGAAGAAGAATCAAGAGGTACAGTTTAACAAATGAGCTTAGGGACACAAACGAGAGAGAGAGAGAGAGAGAGACTCCCTTAACGTTAGAGAAAAAGAATGCATTGATTAGCGGATGGGTGAAGTGGTTGATAGAGACATAACTTTTTGACGAATAGTTGCACGCAACAAGTTAATGCATTCCCTTTGTATAAGTTTCTCAGTCTGGTATAACTACTAGTAGGCCTAAATCAAGGTCTCTGTAGGCATGAATAGTGGAAGATTTACAAGACTAATGCAATATAAGATTTAAAAGAAAGATATGTAATCCATTAGGACAAAGATATATAGGCATTTCCAAATGGATATAGAAAACGGATACTGCTAGACTCTATAAACCTGTTTTACGAAGTAAAGCCAAATAAGAATCCACAATTTCGTTGTTTTTATTAATTCACTGGTTCAAGACCGGAGCTGTTCCTTGACATGGAACTGCATCAGACACAGCCTACCTACAGCTGGAAAAGGCACACTTTGAACTGTAAAATTCAGCTCCATTTATAGTTATTGTTACCAACTAGTATTGATATTTAAAGGTAGATGCAGCACAGATGTGTGGGACAACATCAGATTTCAGAGAGCAGATAACCAGGATAATTCACAAATAATAGAAAGTAAAACGAGAATTCTTTCATGCCAAACTCCCCACCCCACCATGCCTTATCCCTCTTTCTTTCAGTCTGATAATTGGAAAGAGCAAAGGAATATATGCATGTGCACTGTGCATAATGAAACTACCTTAGAATTGCCTCTGAAATTACTATGCTCATAATGATACTCCAAAACATGTAGACGATCACGAAAATGTTGCTATGGCTTAGAAGAGTTACATCATTAACAGCACTTTCATGATTTCATCCAATAATTATTTTTGGGCCTAATCCCAAAACTGTGCCCTCAACCAGTTTGGAAAAATGGCCCAAATCAGTACCTCGACGGGCGGATGCCGTTAAAAAGTCCAAGGGGTAGGACTGTCAATAACCAAAAAAACATATCTCAAAAACATGTGGCACTATCTTCACCGTTCTATTTTTTATCTTCCTTAACTAATCATTAAAAACTCTCTCTCTCCCTCCCTCTCCCCCTTCTCCCTCCCCCATTTCTTCATCTCACCCGTCTATTTCTTGTCTTCTGTTGATATAAACAGAGCTCCGGCATCTGGCTATTCATAGCAACAAAAATATCAAGCTCCGGCATCTGGCTATTAATTCTCAACTAGCTTCAGGCAAAAGCTCACCGCTGAAGCTGCCATTCAAGCTACCATTACTACCACCCTTGCTACCACCGCCACCGCCACCGCCAACTCTCGCACCTTTCTCCACCGGAATCACGGCGGCTATATCCCACACCTCCTTCAACGCCCTTGCCTTCAACGTGGCCGCACCGCGAAGAGCTATAATCCCCACCACCACAAAAATTTAAACGTAAACATCTCCAACAATTAGAAGAAACTCCAAAATTTCCAGTGACTGATTCATCAATTAACACACAGCAATTAAATCAGCAACAATGCAACTAACTTGAAAGCTACCATAAACCAATCTCTAACTGATTAATTTCTCATTGATGGCAATGGTATACTGTCATTAATCATATCCAACCCCCACCGCCCACCCCTGACCCCCCAAAGTAAACAGCAATTCCAACTGGAGATGTTAAAACAAGGACATGTTCAACAATTACCAAAAAGCAACACTAGAACACATGCAGAAAATTACAGTATTATAGTGATCAGGCATATCTTTAGAGTAAATCAATTAACATAACGACCACGCCGGAATCCGGCCCACCCACGGCCACCCATGACCACACCGGCAAACCCACGACCGCGCCGGCAGACTGTGTGTGTCGTGCAAGCCCCCGCACGTGCGAGAGAGAGAGAGAGGGGGGGGGGGATGGGGGGGTGTGTGGTTGTAACTGATGTGTATATCTATCTATACATATATAAAAACATGTATGGACTTAGATGGCCAATCTTTTCTTTCTTTAAGATGTCCTTTTCAAGTTGAAGTCTTTTTACAATATTAGGAGTGGTTAGGGGTGTTTTGACTTAAAACTTTTTTTTCCCATTAAACACCCTTTTTGAATTAGAGAGTTATTCAAAAATGAGGTGCTTTTGACTTCTCATAGGATATCAAGCCTCTTTCCTTAAAATACCCTTGTTAGAATATATATGCTTTTGTTGGAGTTAAGGGTTGTTTTGACTTTTGAGTTAAAACCTCTTTTTTTTTTCCATTTAACACCCTTTTTTGAAAAACTGTACTACTAAAAAATATAAGGGTATTTTTAACTTCTCTAGGAAATCAAGACACTTTTCTTAAAATACCCTTATTGGAATATATGCTTTTGTTAAGGATAAAGATTATTTTGACTTCTATGGAAAAAAAGAAAAAACCACTATGAAAATCCTGTAAAATTACCCTTGCACTCCTGCATGCTACCTGATTGCTAAAATGTTCCCGTCAAAATCTACCACCTCCATTCACATCAAAACTAAACTACCTTAGAGATACTACATCTTTCCATCAAATTCGAAGGAAAAAAAAAACTTGCAGAGAATAGAGTTTTCTATAGTCTTTTGGGAGAAATCTAATATCCCTATACTAAATTGAATTTTTTGTCAAAAAGTCGATCTTTTTCAAAATTTTCAATTCAATTGTATATTGATGCATATTCTACAGATTTGGATTATTGTTTATGTATATGAATTTCAATACAAGTATATTAGTACATTGAAACTATTATCAACCTGAAGTTTAATTCTAGATGTTGAATATGGACATATCGGTGTAAGGAAGTTATCATAAAATTAGAGTTTTTTAGGAAATTCTAAATGCATATGTAATCTGAGTGTAGTTAAATGGCTAATCATTTTTTCCCCTTAAGATGCTCTTTCTAAACTGGAATCTTCATAAAAGATTACTGCTGATTAGGGGTGTTTTTCACTTAAAACTTTTCTTTCCCATTAGATACACATTTTGAATTAGTGTGTTATTTTTAACTTCTCTTAGGATATCAAGCCTCTTCCCATAAAATATCCTAATTAGAATATATGCTTTTGTTACAATTTTCCTGGTTGTTATGACTTTTGTTAAGAAAAAGAGGGAAAAGCCCCTATGAAAATCCTATAAAATCACTCTTGAACTCCTGCATGCTCTCTAACTACTAAAAAATTTTCAATCAAAACATATCGCCACCATTCACGTCAAAAAAAAGGTACCTTAGAGCTACTACATTTTTCCATCAAATTCGCTGAAGAAAAACAAATTGCAGAGAACATAGATTTCTATAGTCTTTTAGGAGAAATCTGATATACCTAAAATTTGAATTTTTTGTAAGAAACTCAATTTTTTTAATTTTGTATTTCATATTTGTATTTTTATCCGTGTACTACATATTTGAATTATTGTGCATGTATATAGATTTCAGTACAAACATTTTAGTACATTGAAACTATTGTAAACCTAAAGTTTTCTGTTTGAATACAGACATATTGGTGTAAGGAAGGTATCATAAAATTGGAGTTTTTTTATTTTTTAAATGCATATGTAATCCTGGGGTTAACTGGCTGATCCCCCCCCCCCCCCAACCAAAAAAAATGCCCTTTTTAAATTGAAGTCTTCGTGACAATAGTGGTGATTATGGGTGTTTTTCAGTTATATTTTTTCTCATTAAATACATATTCTGAGTTAGAGTGTTGTTAAAAAATAAGTTGTTTTTTGCTTCTTATTAGGAAATCAAGTCTCTTTTCATGAAATACCCTTATTGGAATAAATACTTTTGTTAGAGTTAAGGATTGTTCTGACCTTTACTTTTAAAAAGGAAAAAATCCCTAAGAAAATCCTCTAAAATCATTCTTGAACTCCTGCATACTTTCTGACTGCTAAAAATTTTTCAATAAAAATCTATCGCCTCTATTCATGTTAAAACTAAACTACCTTAGAGCTACTACATCTTTCCCGTCAAATTTGATTAAAGAAAACAACTTATGGATAATAGAGTTTTATATAGCCTTTTAAAAGAAATTAAATATAGCTAAAGTACATTAAATATCTTTTTAGAAACTCAACCCTTCTATAGTTTTGTATTTCATATTTGTATGTCAATGTGTATGCTACAAATTTGCATTATTATGTATGTATATAGATTTCAATGCAAAAATATTAATATATTGAAACTATCGTAAAACTAAAGTTTAATTCTAGATTTTTAATAGAGACATATTAGTGTAGTAAAGCTGTGGTTAACCTAGAGCTTAAACTTTTAAATGCATAACAATCGCTAGATCATGACATTTAGCTCTTAAATATAATTTGAGTTCATGCCAAGTACACAATGTTCGTATTAGAGTTATTAGAATACCCCTATTTTTATGACAACATATTCTTTGTACCATTATTATTTTTATATGATCCACTGTAGTTCGGAATACCATATATTTGCATGATAACATATTTTTTATGAGTATTATCTTCGTATATTCCCCTGTTACAAGTGATAGGATTAGGTGAAACTGAATTGATAAATATCCCAATTTATTTGAGTTCAAATCATTAATATTTTCTTTAGTTTGAAAAACTCTCAAGTTTTGATACGTAAGGGATTAAATGAGTAAATATTTGGTTTTTCTTAATATACTACTTTTAAGTTCGCTAATGCGTCTTTTAGTGACGAAAGAATATCAATATTAACAAAAACGGTGAGGAACCTGACACAGCATATAAAATAACATTAAGAGATTAAATGGCTAAATATTTTTTTGTTTAAAAATATCCATTTTAAACTTATAAGACTTATAAAGATTTAGGGTATTTTTGAATTCTAAAAAAGGTGAGGCTAACATTATAATATTTTTGGCTGAATTTAAACAATCTGCTGCTAGAAGAGGTTAAAAGTTCACGAATACATTTTTTAGTTACAAAGATTGAATGAATATAACCAAAACAGTTGTGGATCTAGGGCCACCATATAAAAATGATCCAGGGGAGTGCTGAAGAGGTCAAAAATTCACTAATGTATCTTTTAGTCACAAAAGAATTGAATTCAACCAACGCGGGACTAGATTTAACCCAATGGTATATATATGATGCTAAGTCTCTATTCAACTTTTGGAAAAAGAAAAAGAAAAAGAAAACTATCAAAACCTAACCTTGATACCAACTTCAAAAACAATAAAATGAACAGATTAATTTTCACTACTTATTAGAGAACCGTTACTATCCAGGTATTATTATGCTCTTTATTTATAGATAATATTTTTTTAAGTTGGCTCGGCTATTGCTTTCACTAACTTTTACTGCATATGACTGCAAATTTAAACTTACCGATATAGATACAAGTCAGAATATCTACAAGTTTGACTAGGCCTTTTTTTTCAACTTTAATGATGACCAGTGTGTTATTTTGGGTTTGATAAAATAGTGGGTTGTTATGGTTTTCTTAACTCTCAAAACCTTATGCAATAAGTAATATTTTTTTTCCTTCTTAATTTGATATTACAAGTCTTATTATCCAATAAATGATCTGGATTAGAAATTATTCTTGATGAACTTTTTTGGATCTGTATTTATATTATTGATCTAATGTGTAGTGAAAAACTTAGGTTTTTTAACATTATTAAAATCACTTCATTTATTACCATTATCTCATATCAACTTCACACATTTATTTAAGAGTATACATTTTTCGAGTTCGAGAGTAAGACTATATTTTGTGCAATGAACTTTCTATACTTTCGAGTATTTGATCAACAGCTAACAACTGATTTACTTAGTATGGTTTAACTGTAATAGTCATTAATTAAGTTCAGTTGTGCTTTCACTAAGGTTTATAATATTTTTCTTTGGAATCACTATATAACGTGCAAAGAACGTGATCCTTATTAGTATATAATATGCATATATGTCTGTGTATATAATATGACAGACATAATGACACTCCTACCCTTAGGACTTTTTAACGGCATCCGTCGTCCTTCAGCCGGAGGACTCATTTGGGCCATTTTTTCAAACTTGGTACATCTTAGGCGCCCTTTCAAAGTTGGGTACTAAAGCTGTAATAGGGATAATGCTGATGGCACAGTTTTGGGATTAGCCTTATTTTTGTCATATAACGTCCAAAATTAATCCAAGCAACGTCGTTTTATGGTGCCATGCTGAAATCATTTTTGAGGCAAAACTATATCATGTAATTCGAATGAGATAGTAAATACATAGTATTTGAATATATACGGACGGGCAAGAAAAATATTACCTTCCTCGTGCCGGTACGAGCCACAGGAGCTAAAAGCCTGATAAGAGTCACTGCTGAAATAAGATGAACTACCATTCCCATCTACAATGGTCTCTCTACTTGATGTAGGAACAGATCCAATGCGCTCAGTATTAGGATTTCCCATGTCAACATCGGTCTTGAATATGTGGCCACCATTTGACTGCCAACTTATAGACTGATTAGTTCTACCACTAGGAAAGTTGGTTTTAACTGCTACCTCAGTTTCGGATGCGATGGATTCATCTAAGACAGGTAACCCACTGGCTGAGGGCCACTCATTATCCGAAACAGTCCGGCTAACTGTTGAGCCAGGCTCACTAGTCATTTTAGCTTCTTCTAAAGGTGCAGAAACTTGGGTATCCATATTTGCTAGGTTCTGTGCAGCTGCGTCAAAAGGAGCAGTATCAGATGGCAAAGATAAAATGCTGGCAGCCTTCCCATGTGGTCCACCCATCTTCACGACGTCAGCCATTGAAACATGACCAGGAGTCCCGAAGCAAGCACGTGGATGACCTGAAGGTTTGACTGATGAAGAGATGGCTTGACCTGTTCCTCTTTTCTGTATCCAATTACTAGCAGCACTAGAATCACTGCAACAAACCATAGGTGATATGACACAAACAGAGCTTGAAAGGTAAAGTTCTCATAGAATTGCAGTACCACTTCTAGAAAACATGATCGTCTAAAAATACAAAAGACAAGAGAAAAAAAGTAAATAGCCTGTTGAAATTACCACAACTTCTGATAGAAATAAAAAATGCACCTCAACATGAAACAATGATATCTTTTTCCCCCAAAACAAAATTCCAAGAGCATACAAGTGTGATATTATTACTTCAACAGCAGCACAAGCATTCCTCGTAATAAAACAAGGATTGCAAACTGTTCCCCCTTATCAGATATGTCCTATTACTTATTAACCCAACCTGTTGCCAAATAGCAACGGAAGATAACTTAAATTACATTTGTTTTAACTGGAACAAACTCAATGGCAGCCATGGAAGTTGCAAGGCTGATGCAGAAGAAGAACTGCACAGATGAACTTTCCACAGAGCTCCTGACTGGATTAATGGTTTAAGTGGACACGTCAAATGTCAAGCAAAAATATTCTTCCACAAAAAGGCAAGAAACCTGTTGTGTATTAATATCAAGTATTCTTCATAATATCTTGTGACTGTATATGAGCGGGGTACTGATGTAATTGTGAAAATATGCTGTACTAAGCATAAGTACAAGCGGTCAGCACGTAACAGCTGAAGGCCCTTGCACCAATGGTTACCAAGAGATACTTTGACTAAATACTAAACAAAAACAAAAGCTTGCCATTATAAATCTTAAATGCGTAAACTGAACTCTTTGACAAAGTCACGCAAATGCACGTAGATTGACAAATAGCAATGAGAAAGATATCTTGGCATATATGTATCACATTGGGTTTTGGGGAGAACGTGTTTAACTGTATCAAACTGATTTCCCTTCATAAGAAAGAAAAACCTTCCGGGTCATATCGTTCTTATCTAAGGTGTAATTCAAAAGTAAATCAAAGTGTGTTCTCTAAGCAAACATTATCATTTGAACGAATGAATAAGAGGAATAAGCAGCATAACATAAACTGCAGACTTAAAATGTCAGTATCTGCAAAGCTCCAAATAGACCTCTTAATGAACTGCACACCACTTTTAACTGTAAAACTAACCTAGGAGTCTGTTGAGGCAGATTATTTTCTTCTACACGATATGCAGAAGACAAAGCCACTGAAGGAACGAATGACCCATTCTCCCACTTGTCTGCAGGTTTAATAGATTCCGCATAAGCAATACAAGATCCATAAAATGAAATCCATATAAATGCTGAGTTCCAATATCAATATCTAGTTGCATAAACTGGTCAAATCGCACACCAATACGTGACATACCATAAGAGGTATTTTTTAGCGGATTACTGCTCGAAGCATTATATTCACTGCCATCTCTTCCTCCAAGAGTTGAAGCACTACCATTGCGTCGACATACAGTTTCCTGTGCGTCATTGATCTGAAGGAATAGTAAGGACAGCATACTTAAGCAGGCATCTCATAGCGGGTGAGAGCGAAAACCATATCTAAATTGCCATAAACATCACAACAAAAAATTTTACCACTTTAATGTAAATAAACAGTGACTCTTAAACTGGAATAGAAACTGCCGACATCGTGATGAACGACATTAAATTATATATTCAGCTAAAATAAAAGCCAATACAAAAGGTTCTAAGTCACACAACAGAACGAGTTATTTTAGATGCTTCCCATAAGTTACCTCTTTTCTTCTTTCACGTTTTCTCTTCACCTCATGAAATGTATCTGCATGATTGCCAAAATCACCGAAAAATCAACTTTTAATTCACAGTTTCAAAATAGGCAGTAGGACTGTAGGAGTATCTAGGTTCGCACAAGAAATTGTGACAGTTTATTAGTCAGGCCAGAAAATGGGTTATATGTCAAAAACTTAACTACTATGCTAAGGCAATGGAAAATTCAAGACCAAACTGTACTGAAATTAGTCTTTTTCCCTTTCTCCTCACTAGTGGGAACTCAAATCACACGGTATTGTTTAGGTTTCCTGTTAGAAATGTCTAGTAGCTATGGAAGCTGTGAAAACAATATTACCAATTTTCTTGACACATATGCTCAAAATTATTTTAACTCGTCATTCAAAAAGCAGAAGTATCGAATATAACAAGATTCCTGATGAAAGACTAATCCATCACCACAAAAAACCCATCAAAGAAAAGGGTTTCAGCGAAATGTTCTTAAGATAGCAAACCCCAAAAAATATTAGTAACAATCCACACCATACAAATCCTGGAAAGCAAAACCCATCGAAGAAAAGGGTTTTACGGGAATGTTAATAAGAACTCCAAAAGAAAAAAAAAATTACCAAGAATCTACAGTACACAAACACTGGAAAACATATCAAAGCATAAAACCCACTGGAAACAGGGGTTTTTGTGAATGTGGGTTCCACAACAAACGGCGGAAAACCCTTTAAAAAGAAAGGAAAATTACCAAGAACCCACGTCATAAAACCCCCAAGAACAAGCACTACAGACGACGATTCTTTGGTACGAAAAAAGGGCTTCTGGAAAACGAAAACCTTGAGAAAGAAGCCTCTGGACGGCGTCATTTGGGTCCATATTACACTCTTTGAGCATAGAGTATATCTCCTGTTCGGAACAGTCCACAATCTCCTTCATACCTTCCACCGTCTCCCGGCACCCCGTCGGTATCGCCGCCGCCGCCGCGCCGCCGTGACTCTTTCCCCCCATTCTCTTTCTATGTCTAAATGCGGCCGCTAAACACTGTTTTCGTCTCTACAAATAAAAACCTTGCTCTTTCTGGTGTGTAAGTGGGGATTGCGTGTGTTTGTGGCGTGGGGGAAGAGAGACGGAGGAATTTATATAGTCGAATGAAAAGTGATTTCATTCGAATCAAAATGGGAAGGTTAGTGATGTATTGGATCCGTACTTTGGAAATCTTACCTGGTTAGAGGCATTCAATGTAAATGTATTGGATCATTAGTTTTGTCGCTGCACATAGTTTTCTTTTGTAAGGAAATATTTTGAAAACGTGTTGTAGTAAACTCTTGTTATGTAAGGAAATATTTTATGTTGGAGGCTTCTAGTGCTCTATTTATCCCGTGGCTTTTAGAACCTCTGCTTTATATTTAGAGATTTGTTGATAGTCACGGCCTCTCGTTGTTGGGGGCGTGCCAGGGTTAGTATTGAAGCTTAGGTTTGTGATTCTGTAGACTCGTGTAATTGGCCTAGGTCTAAGACATTGCGAGATTTATTTTGATTTCGCATTTATCTTTTATACGTTGTAGTCTTATGCAGTTTCCTTTGATGTGTTAGGAGTATTATGCCTCCTATACACTCTAATCGTAACGCAAACGATCCTCCCGAGCCACCCTCGAATGACAGAGTTGCTGAAGCTATTGTACGAGGATTTCAGAACTTAGCAAACCTAATTGCTGGAGGTAACGGGGAACCGCTACACCAAAATCAGAATGATGGTGTTAAAACCAGAGACGTGGAGAAATTCAAAAAGCTAGTGCCCGCTTTTAGAGGGGAACCCGATCTAGAGAAGGTTGAAGCGTGGGTGAACCAGAATGAGAAGGTATTCGACCTTTGGGACTGCAGTGACGAACAAAAGGTGGCATATGCTGTTTTCATGTTAGAAGATGAGGTTGACCGTTGGTGGAAGATGGTCAAACGCAAGCAAAGAATCAGCGCCAATCATCCCATGAATTGGGAACGATTTAAAGTATTTTCTTCGAGAAGTATTTTTCTCAAAATGTAAAAGATCAGAAAGAGGAAGAATTCTTGAAGCTCGTACAGAATGATATGTCAGTAGCCCAATATGAGGTGAAGTTCACCTCATTCTCAAGATATGCCCCGCATCTAATTAACACCAAAAATTGTAAAGCAAGAAGGTTCGAGAAAGGATTGAAGTGCAGCATCAAGAACAGATTATTGTCTTTGAAACTTTCGACTTATGCCAAGGTGGTTGAACGGCAGAAATTCTAGAAACGGATTATGAGGAGTTTCTAAAAGGGTAGGAGGAATAAAGACACAAAAGGAGCCATGCAGAAGCTTAGGACAAGAACAAGAGTGGTGGTCAAAACAGGAGGAAAACAACTTTACAAGAGAGCATGCGATTGATTCAAAGAGTTGCGAAGTTTTGCGACATTTGCGGCAAGAATCATGGGCTAAGCGTTGCCATCGTTTGACAAATTCATGTTTCAATTGTGGGAAGGTGGGGCATTATGCTATGGAATGCCCGTATCCAAAGAAAGAGAAGACTTATAACACTCAAGTGCCGGTTGAAGCTAAACCGCCCACGGGAGACTAGAGGCCGAGAGTACAAGGCCATGCTTATGCTTTGACTGCCAAAGATGCCACAGCTTCCAATGACATAGTGGCAGGTACAGTTCAGATTGGTTCTTATTCTTTTCATACATTGTTTGACTCTGGGTCCACGCATTCGTTTTTAACCTCTTCTCTAGCATGTAAGTTGGGTTCCGACCCACGACCTTTAGAATTTGATTTGATGATTGATACCCCGGTGGGGAAATCCATTTTAGTATCGATTGTGTACAAGCCTTGTTTGGTACACATTGAGGGTGGGGTGTTACCTGCTGACCTTATAGTTATGGACTTCCGGGATTTTGACGTCATTCTTGGCATAGACTGGTTGTCTTCCTATCATGCCTTGTTAGATTGCTATGCCAAAGAAGTACATTTTTGGATTCCCGGTTAATCTAAGTTCAAGTATAAGGGTTCTACTTCTATTACTTTGTCTTGCCTTATATCTGCCTTGCGAGCTAGACATTTGCTTCAAAAGGGTGTCAAGGATATTTAGCTTACATTGTGGATACTCGTATAACTGTTCAGAACTTATCTGATATTTTTTTCGTTAGCAAAGTTTCAGACGTGTTTACAGAAGAACTCTCTGTTCTTCCTCCAGATCGTGAAATCGAGTTTGTTATCGACCTTATAGCAGGAGCTGCTCCAATTTCTAAGGTTCCGTATCATATGGTCCCGGCCAAGCTCAAAGAACTTAAAGTGTAACTTCAAGAATTGCTTAAGAAAGGCTTAATTCCCCAAGTGTCTCTCCTTGGGGTGCTCCCGATTTATTTGTGAAGAAGAAGTACGGAACGATGAGATTGTGCAATGACTATAGAGAGTTAAATCGTATTACAGTTCGCAATAAGTATCCTTCGCCACGGATTGACGATTTGTTTAATCAACTTCAAGGTGCGGAATACTTTTCCAAGATTGATTTAAGATCGGGTTACCATCAATTGAAGATTCAAAAGGAAGATATATCCAAGACTGCTTTCGCACGAGGTATGACACTATGAGTTTGTTGTAATGCCATTTGGGTTGACTAATGCACCTGCATCATTTATGGATTTAATGAATCGGGTGTTCAACCGATACTTGGACCAATTTGTTATAGTTTACATTGATGACATTTTGATTTACTCCAAAAGCAAAGAAGATCATGAAGAACATTTACGTATGGTGCTACAGATTTTGAGGAAAGAGAAGCATTATGCCAAGTTCGATAAATGTGAATTTTGGCTTGAGAAAGTTGTGTTTTTAGGACATGTGGTGTCTAAAGATGGGATCTCGGTGGACCATTTAAGGTATAGGCAGTGTGGAATTGGGAAAGACCAAAAACAGTCAGAGAAGTTCGTAGTTTCCTTAGCTTGGGTGGTTATTATCACAGATTTATTGAGGAATTTTCAAAGCTTGCTATCCTGTTGACTGGTTTGACCCGAAAGAAGGTTCGGTTCGACTGGTCGGAAGAGTGTGATCGCAGTTTTCTAGAATTAAGGAAAAGATTGGTTTTAGCTCCAGTTCTTTCCTTGCCTTTGGGGATTGGTGGATTTGTGGTTTATAGCGATGCTTCACGAAAAGGTGAGGACTTTTGTTCGAACCCTTATTTGATAACTCGTACTTGTAAGTACTCATTTGAATTACATACAACTAATGTTGAGCTCTGAAGTATGCATTCATATGAGTATGTTCCTGTCCAGAAAATCTTAATATTGAACCTGGATCGATTATTTGAAAATCTTGTGATGCTCGCCTGTTATAACGTGCTGAGCAAATTTGACAATTGTTTGTCTCCGTTCTTCCATGTTGTTCTTAAATTCAATAATTATTTGTAATCGTTTATGCTGTTTATCTGTGATTTTTCTTCTCAAAATTCTGATTTCTTCTGAAAATTCTGAATACTGACTTATGTCAGTATGATTATTGTTATTAGAATCCAAATTAATTTTGGTGAATAAGCTTATGTTAAAGCTCATTGATATTGTTCATTTTTTCTTGTTGACCTGGGTTTCCGTTCTGTAGGAAGGCGTAATAAGGCTGGTCTGAATCTTGCAGGAAAAGCAGGCTAGTACTCAAGTGGACTAGTGTTTTGGTACATCATGCATGTGTACACTCTGATTAGCTTGCCGGAATGGCATTATAATCACCCCAAGATCAACGTTAATTTTTTTATTTTCTCTATTCAGTATATTGCCGTGACTGCTACGGTAATGATCAGAAAGTATTCTCTGAAATAATTTGTGTTTGGGTTGAAATCCCTTGAGAAATTCAGTGTATTTTGGGAAGAACCATCTTAGATGATCTGTGTATGTTTGAAATACCTCGAGAAAACTCTGTTGTATTTTGAAAATGATGACTTTGAAAATAATCTTTTATTGATCGTTTTGGAACCCATCGTCATGGTGTTTTTCTATTTTGGTATTTATTTCTGATGAATTTCGATCATTTTGAAAATCATTGAGCTATTCAGTTCGTTGAAGTATCCTGAAAATCTTCGTCAGTTGCATTCTTGGAATCATTTGTAATTCTTTTGTTGGTCCTTGCACGACCTTACTGATAAGCTGTAGCAAGTTCGGAAATGGGTTAGAGTCTGAGTGAGATTCCGATGAGCCCATCACAACCGTGTAGTTAGACCCCTACGTGGGTCGGTGCTGTTCATTTGTTTATTTGAAATTACAAAGGACTTAAGCTGTAATAGTTAAAGCTAAGCAGTTTGTAATCTAGTATTTTGGGAAGTCCGAGTTGACGCTGAATTGGATGATTCAGAGTATGTGTCAGATTTGACAGGTTGAATATGATCTGGTAGGTGAACAACCCGGGAGTTCGAAGTGACAAAACTCTGGATTTTCGGAGGCGTTACAATTATGGTTTTCTAGAATTTATATAGAAAGAGATATCGACATTGAAATTTAATCTTGATTGGGATATAAAGCAAAGGGGATGGGTCGGGTAATAGGACAAATACACTTAAAACCATACTCGTCCCGTATCAACTGCGGGTAGTGGAAGTAAATACCAAATCACCACATGACCAGGTTATAGCCAAAAAAAAAGCTCCAATAGAAGTGGGGCGAGGCGGATATCGGTCGAGTATGAGTCCAATTGCGATCTCTACATATTGTTACTTCACTTTAACTTTTAACTCCTAAAGACACTCTCTTTTCTAAAAAGAGAAAAACAAATATCAAGAAAATAGAATTGCTTAGTACGAGGTTTTAAGGATAAATTTAACTTAGTAAGCTTGTTTATTAAATAACTTGTTAAAGTTTGTTCAACTATTTGTTCAGTACGAGGTTTTGAGCTATCATATTTAGTCATGTGGATTGAAATTTTAAAACCTTGTATAATCGCCTCACGGAACAACATATTGATACTTATTGTTTGATTTTATATGCTTCGAAAAGTGTTACCTTATCATTATTTAAACTTGGCAAATGGATAACTTTTATAAACTATATGGTATAAGAAAAATATAAACCAAAAATTCTCTCTCAAAATTAAACTAACATGTAATTAACGTTATGGATCTGTCGTTGAAATATACAAATTATTCTTAAAATAAACTTATGGCAACAGTAAAAACGTCTCATGAAATGACGAATTCATCGCAATAGATTCTCTGCATATTCTTTTAGTGGAGTCTACATTTGTGTGTGTATGTGTGTGCGCGCTAATAAACTTTCAATATTTGTTCTTCAACATGGCCACCAAATCAAAATTAGCTTATACATAATGACAATGCTTGTACATATTTCACCACAAGGGTTAATCTATTTTGTTAAAAGGAAGTTCATCCATTTTAAAATAAACGTGACTATTTTTAATGAAATAATCGTGAGAATAGATATTGTGCAATAGGCTTTATATTGTTGTTCAAAGTTGTTAAAATTGTTGCAAGAAACAGACAAGAACAACTCCAAAAATATAATGTAAAACAGCTGGCTGAGGCGTGGATTAGGTCGCTCTCTTAAGACGATTCGCGCCTCTTTGGAGAATTACCACCGGTGCAGTAAGGTTATCGATGCATTGCCTTCGGGATACAACAGCTCAGCTTTCATTGTTGATTCACTCGTAATTCTGCACAAATGAATGAAGCAGAAGCTTCACTCGATGCCTTACCAAATTGCCCACAAGTCTAAGTGTCTAGAAATCAGATGCAGCATGTGCGAGTTATTGCTTACGGTTCGTGACAACTCAAAACGTATGAAGTGAACTAACCGACACATGACTTGGAATTGGCTGCAGTGGTTTTTGCTTTGAAATTTTGGAGGCAATATCTGTATGGTGAGACGTGTGAGATCTACACGGATCACAAGAGTCTTAAGTTTTTATTCACGCAGAAGGAGCTAAATATGTGACAACGTCAATGGTTGGAGTTGCTTAAGGACTATGGCTGTAAGATTCTTTATCACCCCAGAAAGGCCAATGTGGTGGCCGATGCTCTCAGTCGAAAGAGTACAGGTACATGTGCCTCTCTTTTAACTTCATGTCAAGAAATTCTTACAGATCTGGAAAGTTCAGGTGTGGATGTCTTGGTTTCCGGGTCGGGAAAATATTTTGGTATTTTGATGGCGCAACCGGTCTTGATTGAAAGAATTAAGCAAGCTCAAAATGTGGACTCGAAACTAATTAAGATCAAAGAGCAAGTTGGAAAGGGTCAGCAGCCGGAGTTTAGGATTGATGCTGAATGGGCATTATGTTTTGGAAAAAGATTGTGTGTCCTTCAGATGTAGGGTTGAAGGAGGAAATATTGCATGACACTCATAGTTCTGGCTTCATAGTTCATCCAGGTAGTACTAAGATGTATCGGAATTTACGAGGCGTGTTTTGGTGGAATGATATGAAAAGGGAGATAGCGGGTTTGTCGCTCGATGTCTAATTTGTCAACAGGTTAAAGCGGAACATCAACGGCCTGCTAGACCTTTTGCAACCACTTACCATCCCTCAATGGAAGTGGGAACGTATTGCCATGGACTTTGTCTCTGGGTTGCCTAGGCCGAGGCAAGATCATGATTTGGTTTGGGTGATAATTGATCGTTTGACTAAGTCAGCGCATTTTATTCATGTTAAAGTTACCTATGGTTTGGAAAGATTGGCCAAACTTTATATTCAAGAGATTGTTTGACTCCATGGTGTGCCCGTTTCTATCATTTCAAATAGAGATGCATGTTTTACATCAAGATTGTGGCGCGGGTTGCAAAACGCCTTGGGTACTCGACTTGACCTTAGTACAGCTTATCATCCTCAAAGTGATGGACTGTCAGAGAGGACCATTCAAATTCTGAAGGACAGGCTTAGGGCTTGCTCGCTAAATTTTGAGGATAGTTGGAGTGATCAATTGCCGCTTGTTGAGTTTGCTTACAACAATAGCTTCCAGGCTAGTATTAATATGGCACCGTTTGAAGGATTGTATGGGCAAAGATGTGGGACACCAATTTGTTGGTTTGAGGTTGGGAAAGAGAAACTTTTGGGTGCCTTGGGGCTGGAGATAGTACAAGCTACATCGGAGAAAATTCATTTGATTAAGGATAATTTGCTAGTCGCTCAAAGTTGTCAGAAGAGTTATGCGGATAATAGAAGACGTGAGTTAGAGTTTGAATTGAAAGATCATGTATTTCAAAGTGTCGCCTTGGAGGGGGTAATGCATTTTGGGAAGAAGGGCAAGCTTAGTCCTAGATTTATTGGACCATTTGAGATCTTGCAGAAAGTTAGACCAGTCGCTTACCAAGTTGCCTTACCTCCTAATTTGTCGCAAATACATGATGTATTTCATGTATCCACTTTAAGGAAGTACGTGTCAGATCCTTCACATGTTATTCATTTCAGACCTATGGAGATTCAAGAGAATCTATCTTACGAGGAGCAACTGGTGGAGATTTTAGACCGTAAGGATCAAATTTTGCGCACTAAGACTATTAAGTTGGTTAAGGTGCTTTGGCGTAACCATTCAAGGGAAGAAGCGACGTGGGAACTCAAGGATGATACGCGCGAAAAGCACCCTTATCTCTTTGATGTTTAAGGTATGTTTTAATTCCACGGATAGAATTCTTTTAAGGGGGGAGGTGAAAACGTAATACCCCGAAAATTTTCTTTCCTTGTGCGTATTTTTTATTTTTTTAAGTAAGTAAATAAATAAGCTTGTGATCTTTTGATAATATTAAGAAAATGATTTTTATTGTTTCTAAAATTTTCGGTCGAATGAAAAGTGATTTCATTCGAATCAAAGTGGGAAGTTTAGTAATGTTTTGGAGTCTGAAGAATTCGGTCGAATACAAATAAGTTTTTGGTCCAATTAAAAGTTTCAAGTCGAATGAAAATAGTTTGGCTTCGAACGAAAATGGATTTTGCTTCTAATAAAAAGATTTGTGTGTAGAATAAGCTACTGAAGTTTTCAGTCGACTAAAATATTTTCGGTCGACTAAAAAAAATATTATTTTCGGTCAAATTAAAAGTTTTTGGTCTACTAAAAATATTTTCGATCGACCAAAAAAAATCATTTTTTTTGGGTCTGTTGAATTCTTAATTTTTTTTCTTCCTTCGAATGAAAACTTAAATTTTTTCTGTTCCATATAAATAGGCTTCTTACTTCCTTTCAAGCCTTTTGGGTTCTTTGTTTCTTTTGCTTCCTAGTTTTTTTCCTTTTCGAAGAGGGAGATTAGAAGGCTTGGGAAGATCCTTTGGCATTACGGTGGTGCTTGAGGTTTTTCTTGTTCAAAAGCTTTTGAGGTAGAGGATTTTATCGCTTTTTTCTGTGGGAAGGTATTTTGGAAATTCAATAGCTTATGCCTTGTCCAATACCGTTCATATTCATTGGTTCATTATTAGTTGTTTAACTTTTGCTTTCATTTATAACATTGTGTAGCTTCCTCCATTTGAGCCTTGATGAGCACACCTTTGCATTCGCACGTTTGTGACCGTCAATTTAGGATTGACATTGACTATGTTGAACAACTCTCAAATTGGGAGGGTCCTTTGGACATATATTTGTTATGCTAGTGAGCCAAAGACTCCTAGTACGCTCCGGAGCACCCGTTTGATGTTTGTATGTTTGGTTCGACATTTGGGTCTTATGACCACCATAGTCATCACATGTTTGTAGCATGCCCTACATATAATTGAAATATGTGTTTGGGTAAAATGCTAATCTTTGATACTTTGATATTTGATAGAAAGACATGATTGGTCCACTTAATCTAATATTGTTCTTAGATTATGCTTTTATTGCTTGACAGCTTACCATTGGTTTACCCTACTAGGCTATTTGAGCTCACCCCTTTTCCTTTCCTACCTTGCCTTTGCCACAAGTGAAGGGAGTGACAATTGAATGTTGTGGCAGCCTCGAAGTCCTTCGATTTTTGCTTATCATTGAATTTTTGTATATGTACTTTGGAAATCTTACCCGCTTAGGGGTCATTCAATATAAATGTATTGGATCATTAGTTTTGTCGCTGCTCGTAGTTTTTTTTTTGTAAGGACATATTTTGGAAACATGTTATAGTAAACTCTTGTTATCTAAGGGAATATTTTATGTTGGAGGCTTCTAGTACTCTGTTTATCCCGTGGCTTTTAGAACCTTGGCGGTATATTTAGAGATTTGTTGATAGTCACGGCCTCTCGTTGTTGGGGGCGTGACACTCCAACACCCAATAACCATTGTTGCACCATTCCACCGTCATAAGTCACCACCACACCACCAGTCGCACCACTCACCACCAAAACAACACCTAATTTATAAAAATTAGAGCTACAACAAAGAAGAAAGGAAAAGAAAAACCAAAGAAGAAAAAACCCACGTGACTCGTAATTTCCACTGGGCATAATCCTAAATGCAATTTTAGAGCTTACATATGGTGGATAGAGATAGAATTCAATAATTGACGCTGGTGGTGGGTAGGGTGGTGAATTATGGTGGTTATTGGCAAAATTGGTGATGGATGATTGAGGAGGAGGTGGTGGTGATGGTAGTGGGTTGGGCAATTGGTTTCAGGTTGAAATTGTTGTTGTGGTGGTTGTGGCAGCATTGGGGTGGTGAGTAGGGGGTTGATATTGGTGGTTAATGGTGAATAGAGGTCGTGAGTGGACCAATTTGTGGTGGGTGGGGCGGTAAGGGCAATTAGTGATGAATTGGCATTGTTTTTATGATGGATTGGGCAATAATGGCGGGTTGCAATTGTGACTGTGTCGGGATATGGTGGTCGGTGAGGGGCTGAGGTCGTGGTTGAGGCTACAATGGTGTTAAGGTATTTGGTGCCAAAATATAAATGTATACCTATTTAAAGATGTATATATGTACTTAAGTGTAGCATTGCCTTTCTTGTAAGTATACAATGGTCATGTCAACCAAAATGATTAGTTAGGGCCTTGAACCCCTACAGCTGGGGGAATGAGATACAAGTTTTTTATATTTGGATACAATTTTCAATTTTACTGAAAATCTTTCTTTGATTGTAATTTACCCTAAAGTCTGGGAGTTTACTGATAATATCTTTTTTTTAGAATATCATTATAATGTCACTTGTTTTAGTCTAAAGTATGTTTCTATTTCCTTACGAGTCCCTAAGTCCCTAATGATGGGACTTGCATCATTTTTAGAGGGGTAAAATTGGTAGTCACTGTATAGGAGAGTACCTAACTATAATAACTCAGATTATCTAACAACCACATATGTTAAAGTTCATATCACAAATCTTGAAGCACTCATGAGTTTATGTTAAGTTAAAATGAAAAGGGAAAAGGAAAAAACCTTAGTAAATTTATGGTTTTGACCGATTACGATTTAACGAGCGAACTACTCTGTATGGTTGCAAACCTTATAGAAAGATGGAAAGAAGGTTGGTCTTGACCAGTGTTGTTTTATATTCTTGACAGTTGTGGTTGATTTCAGGTGTATGCGATTACCAATCTGTAGTCTACTGTTGTGGCAGTTTTTTGCCTTAAACTACTGAGTGCAAGGGTGTGCCAAGATTTAGTAGATCCAAGTATTTAATTAACACAATTCTGAAAATGAACAAAAAAAACAATCTAAAGAGTCCACTAACTTCTTTCAAAGTGTTTTGACTTTGAAACTCAGCTTTAGGATGGGCTTGCCAGGATTTTATCAAATCCAATGTGAAAGTGCGAAAAACATATTCGTAACAGGTGGTGCATATGGCTTAGATGATTAAGGAAGTAGGATTTCTCTTCCTCATTAGGTTAAATGCTCTGGAAAAGGATTTTACCAAATGATCTGTGAACTAAACTATCCTACTTAGATTAATTAACTTAATATTACTCCATAAAAAATTAATTTACTCCTAATCTAACGCAAGAGAAGTGATAAATAACCTTCATAGTGCCAAACCCTGAATCATATGAAAGAAATAATTGAAGAAAGGAGTTGCTTCTATTGCAGTTATATCCTAAAGTCGTGAGGCTTTGATTCTTAAGTTACACTAGGGCTAAACATGCCATGTACATACTCCATTTTGTAGACTTCATTTTTTGGTTAGAATAGTTCAGTCCAGTTCATTCTGGTCTAATTAGTCTATTTTAATAGGCTTATACTCTCTTATATTGCAGTCTAGTCTAGTTTGATCACTTCACTCCATCCTTTTATCATTTAATCAATTCCAGTCTAGTCTAGTCCGGCTAGTTTTTTTTTTTATCTTAGGCTCAACCCATGTCAGAGTCTGGCATATTTGATTTACCTTATATTGGGTCCTGGGGAAGAATTTCCTTAATCCACGTGCATTATGGCCGTTAAAATTTTTCTCGTATAATAAGGCCTGTAAATTAAATTTACAAGGAAAAGTATTCAAGTGGATACACAATTATACTTGTCGACGTCTAACAAGTTTTCCCCTCAGCTGTGGCAAATTCTCCCCCTTTTCTTTAACTTTCTATCTTTAAAAATAAGCCACAGCCTGAAAGGGCTTCTCTCACCTAATTGAGAGGCTCTCCCCCACCCATCTTCCATCTTTTATAGTATCTTTCTGTCTTAACTAGTACAAAACTAAAATCGATTAGAACCATAACTGAAGCTTGCCGCCGCCTAAAACATGGCAATCGGTCTTTGATGTCAATATCTGGTCAGTCGCAAGTTCACAAACTGTTGTGTTGCCTTTCTGCGATATGTAATAAGGGTTTTTATTTAGATTATTTGAAGTGTGTATATTGGATTTAATCTCGAGTTCACATGTTGTAATAATGCCTGGTAGAGCCCTGGTGGGTGTCGAATGGGCCTGCGGCCAGTCACGTGCCTAGCTCATAGGCTCACCTATGGGTTCAGGTTATGACATATCAGAGTATAGTTATATGATTCTGTAAACTAGTATCTAGGCGACCGAGTCGGGTGGGTAGGAAGGGAAAAAAGGGATTCTCTCTAAGTGAATTTCAGATTTTTGATATGCTTTCTTGCACGAAGGCTATAACAAGGAATATTTTTATCTCCGGAGTCGGTAATCGACTAAGTCCCTGATTGTAAATTAAGAGATACTGTGTTAATGGAAGTTATCTATGATATTTGTGTTGTGATACGACTGTGGCAAACTGGAGCGTGGATAGTCTATCGATTGAGGTTAGTCAGATGCTTTCTACAGGATCCAGAGATTCCAACAGGCATCCGATATGGAAACAAGAAACTGGGAAAGCATCCCAGATAGGAAGTGGTAGATTCGGGAAAGAGGATGATTCCACAAGAGAAAGAGATAAAATGGTTGAAGGAAGAGATTAAGGTACTAGAGATCCAATTGGAGAGTATGAGGATTATCTACGGCCTCAGCTGGAAACAAAGGCATAAAGATTATAACTATTACTTTGGGAAGAACGTCATAGAGTTACAAACTCGATTGGGATATAAAGACAGGGTAACTTTCTCTCAATCCGAAATACATGAGTGGATCTAGGAGTGGGAAACCTACATTTAACCACTGATGATTAGGATGGGGGAAGAGAGTAGTAGTAGTAGTTAGATTAGGAAAATAAGCTGAACGTGTCTCTTTCCGTTGGACTCATTGTTCTAGAAAAGTATCTGTGGACCTATGGAAATAAGTTGCACCGTTGATTGCATTATTTTTTGATTTTATTATATTTGAGTTGTTCATTATATAAACTCTAGAATGAACATAAATTATTGAATCAGGTACAAACTGCTGGGTTAAGGGAAGGGAACGATGTAAAACAAATTACATCGAAATTGAATATGCATAAAAAATTATTATTATTATGATAAATTGATTATGATTGGAAATCAAGAGTTCTTACAAGAGTTTCCGTATAGGTTGAAAAGAAATGGCACGAAGAAACAGAGCTTAAGGTGAAGACGTGTTTAGGATGGTGGAGAACCTCGCTAGGGTCATGGAGCGCCATGTAACTACAACTGGGGGCTCATCAATTGAGAAGTTAAAAGGATTGACCCGCCATCCTTCTTCGGCACCACTGATCCCTTCAAGGCTGAGTCCTGGCTATCAAACTTGGAAGACATTTTTTAGGTTCTAGGTTGCACTAAGAGATAGAAAGTAATCTTCGTGGCGTTCATGCTCAAAGACGAGGCCAATCAGTGGTGGAAGGTACCAAGCCGGTGAAGGCTGACAAAGTGGCGAATATAGAATGGGAAGGCTTTAAGGAATTATTTCTAGAAAAATATTTTCCCCAGACAGTAAAGTAACAACTGGAGATGGAATTCATACAGTTAGTCCAAGGGAACTGCTCGGTCAAAGAATACGAGGCCGCATTCACTCAGCTGTCTTGACACACTACTCACATGGTGGACACTGAAGTTAAGCGGGTAAGAAAATTCGAGAATGGACTGAGGCTCTGCATCCGGTTCCATATCTCTACACTGAGGTTGGGGACTTATGCAGAGGTGGTAGACAGAGCCCTATTTACGAAAAGGGACAGTGAATACCTGCATAGGATGCGGGACCAACAAAAGAAGAGGGCCAGAAATAATGAGCCTCACGGGAACAGCATGTCTGGTGATACCTCCAAGCCCTTGAAACAATAAGAAGTAAATATAGGAGTGCAGTTTTAACGGTGGAATAAACAAAGACAAGGGCCCGAAAGTAGAGCGCCACCTCAGCAAAGAAATGATCCAAGACTGAATGTTCAAAGGAATCCAACAGCCGAGAGAGGTGGACAAACAGGAGCACAAAAATGTTACAGATGCCAACATTCCATCCAGGACAACCATGTCGATGCGGGACAAATAGATGTTTTGAATATGGTCAGGAGAGCCATCTAGCTAGGAATTTTCCTAGGGTGGGATCTCATAATCAAATGAAGAATGATGCAACGAAGCCTAGGGGAGCGGCAAGAGTGTTCGGCATGACTCAGTAGGATGCACAAGCTTTGGACTCAGTGGTTACTCGTACACTCCCTATTTCTTCCACATTTGCAAAAGTATTGTTTGATTCCGATGCTACTCATTCCTTTACATCACATGCTTTTATTAGACATTTAGGCAAGCATCTTGAACTCTTAGATGTGCTGATGTGCTGTTATGCATTACTCGTACACTCCCTATTTCTTCCACATTTGCAAAAGTATTGTTTGATTCCGATGCTACTCATTCTTTTACATCACATGCTTTTATTAGACATTTAGGCAAGCATCTTGAACTCTTAGATGTGCTGATGTGATGTTATGCATTGCTACCCCAATGGGGGACTCAGTTGTTATGGACTAAGTGGTCAAGAACTGCCCAATAAAAATTAAGGGTAGGGAACTAACATCGAACCTAATTTGTTTAGATATGTTAGAGTTTAATGTTTTATTGGGGATGGATTGGTTGTCGACATATCATGCCTCAGTAGATTATTTCCATAAGAGAGTGACTTTTAACGTTCAAGGTCAAGACCATTTGTTTTTCTAGGGATCTAGTATAACACCCCCTCCACCTATGGTTTTTGCCTTACAGGCGAACCGACTTCTTAGGAAAGGTTGTCATGGGTACTTGGCTTATGTTATAGACATCCAGCAAAAGGAGTTGAAGCTAAAGGACATTTTGGTGGTGAAAGAATTTCCTGAGATGTTTCCCAAAGATTTACCGAGGCTGCCGCCTGATATGGAAGTTGAATTTAATATTGAATTGATTCCGGGGAATGCCCGTATCTCTACAGCCTCATATCGTATGGCACCCTTGGAGTTGAGAGAACTAAAGACACAACTGCATGACCTTCTAGACAAATGATTTATTCACCTTAGTGCGTCGCCCTATTGTGCACCCGTATTATTTGTTAAGAAGAAGGATGGGATGATGAGATTGTGCATCGGCTATAGAGAGTTAAACAAGGTGACGATAAGAAATCGTTACCCTTTGCCCGACATAGACAACCTGTTTGATCAGTTACTAGGGGCGAAGTGGTTTTCAAAGATTGACCTTTGTTCGAGTATCACCACCTAAAACTCAAGGCAAAAGATGTGCCCAAGACCCCCTTTCGCACTAGATATGGGCACTACAAATTTTTGGTCATGCCTTTTGGGTTAACTAACGCTTCGGTAGCTTTTATGGACTTAATGAATCGAGTATTCAAACCTTCCTTGGATCAATTTGTAGTGGTGTTCATCGATGATATACTGATATATTCTAAGACAAGGGAAGAACACGAACAGCACTTAAGAACGGTATTAAAGATCCTAAAAGAAAGAAATTGTATGCCAAACTTAAGAAATGCAAGTTTTGGTTGAATAGAGTTGTATTCTTGAGGCATGTTGTGTCGGAAGAAGGGATATCATTTGACCCAAAAAGATAGAGGCGGTTGTCAATTAGAATAGACCTACTATGGTGATGGAGGTTCGGAGCTTCTTAGGGTGAACTGGATATTACAGAAGATTTGTGGAAGGTTTCTCACGAATAGTGACTTGAATGGAATGAAGATTGTGAGGATAGCTTCTAAGAATTAAAGAAGAGGCTGGTCAGAGCCTCTATACTTACACTTCCAAGTGGGTCTGGTGGTTTCACGATTTATAGCGATGCCTCCCACAAGGTTTTATGGTGCGTACTCATGCAGAATGGAAAGGTAATTGCCTATGCCTCTAGACAGTTGAAACCATATGAGAAGAATTACCCAACCCATGACCTGGAGCTGACATCAGTAATTTTTGCCTATAGATCTGGAGACGCTACCTATATGGAGAACCCTGTGAGATTTTTACTGACCATAAAAGCCTAAAATACATATTCACCCAAAAGGAACTAAACTTGAGGCAGAGGCGATGGTTAGAACTACTGAAGGACTACAACCTCAACATCTAGTACCACCCAGGCGAATGTGGTTGTCGATGCACTTAGCCGAAAGTCGTCTGCGTTGATGGCTACCCTAATCACAAGGCAGAGACATTTTTTAAAAAGAAATGAGAAAACTAGACTTGGATATCAGGGTTCGAGACTCAAACAAGGATGGTTCACTTAGTAACCTTATGGTGTGACCCACCTTAGTAGATAGAATTAAAACAGATCAGGAGATCGATGAACACCTGCTTAAGATAATGGAATAAGTAAAGAAAGGAGATGAATCCAAGTACAAGTTATAAGATGGGGTACTTCGTTTTGGCAATAGGATTTGTGTGCCTAATAACCTTAGCTTAAAAAAGGGAGATTTTAGAAGAAGCTCATAGATCGGGTTACTCAATTCATCTCGGGGGCACAAAAATGTATAGGGATCTTCGAGAGACTTTTTGGTGGGGTAACATAAAAAAGAAGATTGTAGAGTTCGTATCCAGATGCCTAGTATGCTAGTAGGTGAAAGCAGAACATCAAAGACCCTTCAGATCATTACAACCCTTACCGATACCGGAATAGAAGTGGGTACACATAACTATGAATTTTGTTTCTGCATTACCAAAGACCCGTTCTAGACATGACGCTATTTGGATAGTAGTGGACAGACTGACGAAGTGTGCGCACTTCTTGCCTGTCTGGATGACCTATTCGATGGACAAGTTGGCTACCACCTATGTAAAGGAGATATTACACTTGCATGGCATTCCAGTCTTAATCGTTTCAAACAGAGACCCTCATTTTGTGTCCAAATTTTGGGGTAGCTTACAACATGCATTTGGTACTCGACTACAATTCAACACAGCCTTCCACCTCCAAACAGACGGCCAGTCAGAAAGAACTACCGAGACACTGAAAGATTTATTACGGGCTTGCGTCCTAGATTTCAAGAGTAGCTGGGATGACCATTTACCATTGATCAAGTTTTGTTACAACAACAGTTACCAGAGTAACATTGGGATGGCTTTCGAAGCCTTATATGGTAGGAAGTGTAACTTGCCACTATGCTGGGACAAGGTAGAGGAAAAGAAACTTCTGGGACCAGAATTGGTGCAATTGACATCAGAAAAATTCAAAATAATTAAAGAGAAGTTATGAGGTGCTCAAAGCAGACAGAAAAGTTATACAGACATGTGCAGATGGGAGTTAAAATTCTAAGTGGGCAACCGGGTATTTTTAAGGGTGTCACCGATGAAAGGAGTACTACAATTTGGGAAGAAGGGAAAATTGAGCCCGCGATACGTGGGACCCTTTGAGATACTGGACAGAGTTGGTGCTCTTGCCTACTGAGTAGCTTTGCCTTCGAAGTTAGCTAGTGTCCGTAATGTATTCTACGTGTCTATGCTGAGGAAGTGCATCCCAGACCCGACGCATGTATTACAACTGGAGATCTTACAAATTAGAGAAGACTTCATCTACATCGAACACACGGTTCGGATCCTGGATCACAAGGAGCCGACACTCCAAACTAAGAAGATTCCATTGGTAAAGGTCCTATAGAAAAACCATGCAGTTGAGGAGGCTACGTGGAAACGCGAAGACGAAGTCAGAAGAAAATACCCTCACTTGTTTCAAACCTGAGGTACGTAAATTTGGAGGACCAAATTCTTTTAAAAGAGGGGAGAATATAAGACCCCAAACCTTGATTTTTGGCCTAGCCGATTAATTTATGTTTACTAATGATTATAAACAAAACATTTAACGTTGATGTACATAATTAAGTTTTTTTATCGACAGCAATTAGCAACAATTTCTATTTTAGCATGATATTTTATTTGAACAACCTTTAGTGACAAATTAGTAGAACTGGGTGACACAACAATCCGATAAATTATTCTAGTATATTAAGTTACCGTAAATTATTATTATTGAACTTTTTGCAATCATAAAAAAC
Source organism: Escallonia herrerae (assembly GCA_033070095.1). Classification (NCBI taxonomy): domain Eukaryota; kingdom Viridiplantae; phylum Streptophyta; class Magnoliopsida; order Escalloniales; family Escalloniaceae; genus Escallonia; species Escallonia herrerae. The sequence goes on from JAVXUP010001695.1 coordinate 71,177, forward strand.
TTTGGATAAAATTTAAACGACAAAGGAGATACAGTAGGGGGACTTTTGGTAATTCTTTAGCCTGGGATTTATTTATATATGTGTAGCTACTAAATACAACCGACCCTAATATCTTTCTCCATAATTAAGTAAACGGCAGAGGGAGAAGGGGACGTGAAATGGAGGCAGAGAAAAAGAGCAACAGAAGTTTCTTCGGCGAGATTTCAGGTAAGCTTACATAATATATATATATATATATATATATATATATATATATATATATATATATATATATATATAGATATATATAGTTGTTATACATATGTGTATATACATCTACAAATATATTACTGTGGAAGGGTGGACACTCGTGGGAGGCTGTATCCAAGTGGGTATGGCGTAATGAGTCTTTGGTAGGGGGCTGTTTACGCGAAAGAAAGATGATGGCAGCCATGTTGCCATGATGGGTTGTGGGGAGGCAGCCATGGCTGCCGTGGAATGGTGTACCGTAAGGGTGCTTGAGGTGGAAGGGGTGGCCATGGTTGAACGTTGCCGAAGGAAGGATGCATGTGCCTTGTGATGTGAGGTCGTGGCAGCCATGGCTGCCGATGGAAGAGACGACAGTGGGTGTAAACCATGCATGTATATGTGTAACTGTAAGGAAGTGAGTTGTGAGAATGGGTTGGAGAAAATGGAAAAGATAGTGGGTTTTGTTTGTGTTTTATACTCTGTGTGCAAGTATATATGTGGCTTAGGGTGTATTATTTGTGTATGAAGAGAGGGCTATGTAACAGGTTGTGGGTATGTTATATTGTATATGATGATAGGTGAAAACAAAGAGTGTTGTGCATATATGTGTGTGGGTGTAGATAAAAAAGTGTGTAGATCATGAAATAGATCCACGGCCATGAGGCAGCAGGTATGGAATATTCAGGTAAGTGAGTTGTGTGTTTAAGGAAGAAATGGACTGTTGGGTTGGTGAGGAAGAAGGTCCCTAGAGAGGGAGAGAGGGAAAATGTTGGGAGTCCAAATATTGAACTTAAAAGTGTCGCTAAAGGAAATCCTTTTTTTAAGCAGTTCCTTTCTTAATTTTTAATATAAATCTATGAATTTATTTGGATGAAGTTCAAAAGAAAGAGTAACTCATATTATTTTTACAAAACCTACAACCTAGATTGTTTTTAGATTTTTCTAAGTTTGGCAAACACGCTAACTGATTTTATCTGAAGAAGGGATTTTGGCATGTTTTAAAATAGTAAACTAAGTTATTACATTCTGAAACTTTTACAATAATCTTATGTAGCTAAGATAGTATATTTTTCAAAGTTTTTAAAGTCGTTTGTTATTTTTAGCGTTGTTAGAGCCGTAGTGCTCGATCGGATATCGCTTAGTGCTTTACTATTACAATAGTTTACTAAGCTATTTTTAAAAGCCAACTTTCTAAATAAATTTAGGCAAAGTCAAAAACTAAAAATCCCCTTATTTTTGTGAGACCCTCAACGTGGAATTTGCTGGAATTTTTTTGGGCATGGGAATGGTCTCAAATAATTTTATTTTAAAAATAGGTTTTTGAATTATTTGGTATAGTACACAAAATTATTTTTAACCTAAAATTTTACAGTGATCTAAAATTACTGAGACACTTGAGTGTCTGAAATTTCATGGCATTTCGGTGCCGTTTTATATATTTTTGAAACAGAAACATTAGCGCCCAATTTAGGAGCAGTTTAGGGTTCCAAACAGAGAATTCCCCAAAAGGCCATTCTTGTCCGAAAAATTCACCTAGTTGTTAAAAAAAAATTCTTTTAGGTTATTTTTGAGTATGTAATGGTGCGTTAGACATCGGGATAAATAGGTAATTTTATGTAAGTCTAGGGGTATTTTGGTAGTTTCACTTATTTGATGGAAATTCAGTACCTAGGCATAATTGAACGGCAATTAATAACATCCAGATGATTTATTGTTTAGGTTCTTATAGACACGAGTTAGAGAAAACTTGGGAACTAGAACTGCTTAGCTACCCAGGTAAGTACTCATGCCATGTTCATCTGTATACTCTACTTGCAAAGCATATAAATGTATATATGATTTGATCAAATGAAGGTTTAAAGTCTTTGTTCTGTACATGTTTTATTGCTAAATCATTTGACGAGAAATTTAGTTTAAAAGATGCCATGGAATGCTATGTGGATAGTAGATTTACACTTTGTTCATGTTGAATGAGATATGAAACTTGACTTGATTGATGTGCCCCATATCCAACAGGGGAATTTTGGAATTCGAGTCTTGGTCAACGGGGCTTGTACGTTGATACACAATACTGTTGCAAGTGGTTCGCCCTTGCGTCCATAGAACTATTATCTCGGGTGTAGAAGGGATTTTCGGCCCTAGTCAGAGGGGCTGGTACGTTTGTGGTGGTGACACTTAATTCCTGATTTTGTTAAAAGATAAATCCATGGCATGTTTTGAAATCCTTAAACCCATTTTAGGAACATGGTTTGTGTACTTACCGGAATTTCGCTCATTCCTTATTTTTCAGGTGAGGACCTAAGGGAATCAGATTCGTATGAGGAACACGTAGGAGAAATACCCGAAGAGAACCATTAGAACAAATAAGTGTTTATCATAATTGAGAATTTTAGTTCTATAGTTAACATTATGTTCGAACTATTGTAAGGAGCTTAGGTCTCCTCGAGTTTCCTACGTAAATTTCAAGGACATGTAATAAGGGTTTTTATTTGGATTATTGGAAGTCTGTAAGTTGGATTTAATCTCGAGTCATAGGTTGTAGAAAGGCCTGGCAGAGCCCTGGTGGGTGTTCAAATGGGCTTGCGGCCGGTCACGTGCCTAGCTCATGGGCTCACCTTTGGGTTCATGTCGTGACAGGAGACCTATTTATGGTACGATGAGGTACCTAATGCCTTCTCGTGTCTTTGAACCCAAACCTATGATTATGCAGACTAGGTTAGCTTAATTGGGAATCTAGATTTGTTTTAAGGGGTTCTTTTTTATTCCCTCTTGACTTTCTAATTATATCTAAAGATTAGATGGTGACTCGAAAGACAAAATTTTATGGATGCACCTCGTCAAACTAGTGATTTTGCTGGGGACAAATTTAATTAAGAAGATTAAACTCATTAAGTCGTTCTGGTATGATAATTTCTTTTGTTACTCGAGTTTAGTTGTTATTATGCTAATGATTGTTTCCGATGCTTATTCATATGATAGAGACCACGTTCACTTGTACGAGATTTTCCAGTCTAGCAATTTGAGGGTGACAGGTGAAATCGTTATTTTTCTAAAGACACGAGGCGAATTCGACTATGCTCTCACCTCTAAGGCCATAGTACCTCAACATTTTTAGCATTGGGTATATTAAAAAATTAATATAATGGTGATCATCCATATTAACTACCGGAGTTATGGATGAGCGATATATCATGCAACTGAGCTGAGAGAGGAACCAAAAAAAGAAGTTCGAGACGAGCCACAGTCATCAGGCCTTTCTTAGGTAATTTCCTTAGACAAGAGATGATTGTCAGGTTTATTTTGTAAAATTCGGATGTACCAACTAGCAAAATAACTTGGCGATACTCCTTTTAAAGGGGATATAACAAAACATGGTCACTGATCTATTAGCCGGTACACTTCCTCATTGTACTGGATGATAGACCAGAGGCCATGTTCAAGGACCCCATATACTGGCTGGTACACCTCCCTATGATTCTTTTGTCCAAAAACATACCAACCTGGAACAAATGTATACTAGATGACATTCTTCTCTGTTAGTGTGTCTTTGTATCCGTCGATATACATCATTTCTGATCTACGAGCCTGTAAAGACCTGGAAATCCTAAGTTCTGTGGCCCCGAACTCCCAGAGTGTTAACCTACCACATTACATCAGACCCTGTTCACTGATAGAAATAATCTTAACTCAATCGCAACTTCCAAAATATACAAAGCTTCTAAATGGACACTAAGTCAGATTCTTCAAGATTCAAATCTAAGAAAAACTTCATCTTAAGCTATAACACTTCCAAAACTCAAACTTAGGTTCTTTACAAAGTAACTAACAGTACCGATCCACGCATGGGTCTGACTACACAAAAATAGTGGTGGGACCTCCGGATTCTCACAGTTGTCTCTAAACCCATTCTTGAGCATTCTACAGCTGATCGCTACTGCAGAAGGAAATCAAATGAAAGGTGAGCTTTGAGAGCTCAGTAAGGTCATTGAAGGAATAACATAAAGAATTAGAAAACGATTCAAAAGTCCATTCAATGATAATGTTTCAAAATATTTCAACAATCATAAACAGTTTGATGATTTCTAAAATGATCATAATTAATGATTTCTAAAATGATCATAATTAATCATATAAGTATTGTAATATCCCACATCGGATGTGGAATAGTATGATATGACCCTTATAAGACCTTGCCAAGGAACTCATAAGTACCTACTTGGCTAGCCCTTTTGAGGGAGGCATTGCCCTGTGGTGGGGCGTGGATCGGGTCGTTACAAGTATATACCAAAAACAGCCATCGACAATCATAAACAGACACCAAAACAAGCATTAACAATCATCCCAAATTCCAGAACGAACATTAGCAATCATAAACAAATAACAAAACGACCACTTGAAGATCATTTGTAAAGCCATCATTTTAAAATCCAATGATGATTTCCAAAGGGTTTCAAAATAAACACAGATATTTCAAAGACGATATGGAAAAGGTTTCAGATAATCACAAACAATTTGACTACAATATGAGGAAGAGTTTCAACTCAATCTTTTTCAATCAGATATGAAGACATTCATATTCAATTATTTTTCAAAACATTTATTGTAAGATACGGTGTACACAAATTTAGGTGATATTGATCTTGGACAAAAGCAATGCTATTCAGGCAAGGCACAAAAAGTGTATACATGCATGATGTACGATAACTAACTCTTTCCATCTATCAAGGGACTAGCCTGCATTCCCTATAGGATGCAGAAACATACGTTCCTTGTAACGCCTCCCTCAAAACAGACCCCCAGGACAATACAGAAGACAACAATAATAGAATGTATAAGAAATTCGATGTTTGATATGCAATAAAATTGGGCATTAACATGAATTTAATAACCATTATCGATTAGGTTTTCAATGACAATCAAACATACCGATACCAATTCATCCTTTAAAACTCAAAAATAGCCACAAAAAAATAGCATGAACAAAGATGAACAATAATCGAATTTGTTCATCATATGAAATAAACGAGCATCGATAAGATTTTCAAATAACCGATTTAGGTTAAATGTTTGGGTTTCCTTAGCAATAACATGCTGATATCAATACATATCTCAGTGATCGACAATAGCCATAAGTAAATCAAAATAATAGTTATGAACACAAGTTATCAAAATTAGGGTTTAGACATAAATCCTTACTTAGGGTTCAGATAGAAACCCTTACTTGGATCCGAAGGTAAATTATCTTTACTGAAAGTCTTTTACTTTTGTAATACCTCATATTTTTTAATAATTTTCTATCACTTTAAAAATAAATAAATAACTAATTAAATAAGTTTGTGGCCTTTTCATAATATTAGGAAAGTTTTGGTGCCTTTTGAATAAGAAGCTAAAGTTCAGGGGGTTTCATGTAATTTGCCAATTTGGGCTTTGATGTAAATAGCATTTCTCCCCTTCTAGCCTCCTCTTTCTTCTCCGCATGCCGCCTCTCCCATTCCCTTCTCCATTTTCAGCCCTAAATTGCTTGCATTTTGGAGAAATTCGTTGTACATTGAGTGGCGTAGAGCCGGAGGATTGAGCTTTCACTGATTTGCATTTAAGGTAAGGGAATTCGTATCTTTTTTGTTGTGGCAAGGGTGATACCTTCAAATCATTAGGGTTGATCAAATCTTTTTGTAAAGGTGACTAATTTTCTTTGCTGTGGTAAGGGTTTTCCATAATACGATTCTGTAGATGGAGTCTTATACAATTAAATTGATTCCGGAACTTTAATCCAATTTATTGTCCATAATTTAGTCCCTAAGCATTTAATTGTTGAATTGCCGGTTGTGAAATTAGAGTTTGGATTAATCTTTGACCGTGGCTTTTGATGGTTGTCACCTGTTCTTGTACTGCACAAGCATTTGCCCAAGAATCCATATGTTTGTTCCCTTTCATCCTATTCCCTATCCCTTGTTTTTAATTGCCATTGTTCATGGTGGGTCTTGGTACTTGAGACCATTTTAGGAAGAAGTGGTTGGTTTGCTGAAACAACCCCACTTATTCTTGTAAAGGGTTCCAGCAGTCTGCCACGGAAGTGGCACTTCAGTTAGTAGTTGACTGCAAAGCCCATCCATCAACTTGCAAACTATTTGTTCTATCCTGTTTCAGCTGGTAGATTTGTTGTGTCTTCTTCATTTCGTATCACTTAGATTTTACCAGCTGTAGGTTTTTGCTGAAGTCCCCATATCATTAAAATTCACAAACCTGTAGATGGCCAAGTGCTGCAATATGGGCAATAGAATTTCTTCTATGTTCAGTTCACCATCTCCTAATTTCTATTTCATGGCTTGTTGGCAGCAAGGTTTTTCAGCTATCTTTAATGCTTTATTCCTTTGGCGGTGTTCTTTGTTTTTGGTTAGTAAACATGCCTTCATGCTTCTCTTCTCTCACAATAGTACAGGTTGGTAGCTAGGTTCTAATACACTTATATGCTTTGAGTTTAATTCACTTCAAAGCATTCCTTTAAAATCATTGGACTGCTAAAATGCTTCAGAATTTTCTAGTGGCTTCATACAATTTCTAAGCTGCATTTTAATTACTTTGGTGCTTCTGTTACACATGTTTAGCTGTAGTGCTTTTAGTCTCCTGCCTTCTTTCAGTCCTAGTACAGCCAAACTTTCAGAATAAAGTCTTCTTCTTTAGGTGGTGGTAATCTCCTTTGTCCTAAAATTTTCTCTTCATGGTTTGTTTTACTCCATACGGCTAGAGCTTGTTTTCTAAAGCATATACATATGCCTTGAGTTTAAATCACCTTAGGGAATTCCCTTCGATCATTGGACAAAACTCCTAGGATCACATTACTTATTTAATAGTGGGCATTAAAAAGAAACAGCTCCTGTGTTGTTTTCTTTTTCTAAGTTCAAGCTTGAATTTGGTTCCTATTTCCTTGTTTAATCACTTTGCCATCCATTATTTGATTTCATGTTAGATTGAGTTCAAAGGAACTCGGAGTTGAGTTATTTCAGTCCCCTTGAATTTGTATTTTTGTACTCGTCAATTTACGACGATGTTATCGACTATGTTTGAACAACTCTCAAATTGAGAGGGTCATTTGGATTTGGACACGTGTTTGTTTATGCTGGCAATCAATAAACGCCTAGCATGTTACCGGTAGCAAACGTTTGATGTTTGTACATTTGGTTCAACGTTTGGGTCTTATGACCAACATAGTCTATCGTATATTTTTGTTGTGTAGCGTTCCCGACATATTATATATATGTTTAGGGTTAATACTTAATCACGTTTGTCTTGGTATTTGATATAAGAATTTGGTTTGCCCATTTTCATCAAGTATTGTCGTTCGATTCTCTAAGTTTTTGCTTTGATATCTTGTCGTTTTGTACCTTACTGAGCTATTTGAGCTCACCTCTTTTCCTCTGCCTTGCCCCTTGCCATAGGTTAAAGAAGCGACTAAGGATCCTTGTGACAGCGTTGGAATTTTGAAACTTTTGTTTTAGTTAGTTAAACTTTGTAGTTTATTTTGAGAACTTTACCCGGATGTGGGTGATTTGATTAAATTGACTTGGTGTAAATTGTTTTAGCCGCTGCGTTTAGTAAATTTGTTTTGTAAGGGAATATTAAGTGGAAGGATTATATTAGAAGGTTATTGTTTTGGAGATATTTTGTTTTTAAAGGATTTGTTGCTCTGTTTATACCGATGTCACCAGAATTATAGCGATATATCAGGAAATTTGATCGCAGTCACGGCTACCGTTTTCGGGGCATGACAACTTTAACCTAAATAGAACAAAATTATTAGTATAAAGTCGACACTATGATATTATGAATTCAATACTGACTCATGCATACCCCAAAATGAACCCCCTCACGAGTAGGTAAAATTACTAAAATGCCCCTTATGTGCAAAATTACCAAAAGCACCCTCTCATACTTAAATCATCAAAACGTTCTTTTCGTAAATACAATAACTAAAATAACTCAATCATATGTGAATTTATCCAAAAGTACCTTTTATAGTTAAAATAACCAAAATACCCCTTTTGGATGACAAATTATCAAAATACTCCCTGGAGATTTCTGCACTGAAAAAATCTCAAAAATAATTTAAAATAACCTTCTAAGCATCCTGAAGTCATTTTTGGACTAAAAAGTGTCTTAAGAAATTTTCGTCCAAAAATTCCGAATCGATGCCCAAACCGAGCACTCAGAAGCTAGTTTTGCTAAAAATAGCTATCAATCTTGAAATGACATGAAATTTTAGATACTGAAATATATCAGTAATATAAGGTTTTCTTAAAATTTTTGGATTAAAATAGCATGATTTGCTATGTCAAATAATTTGAGATTTCATGTTAATCAATACCCTAACTTAGCTTCCTTCTTGGACACCCAAAAATCCCAAATAATTTCACAGGGTAAAATAATGAATATGCTCAGAAACTTTCGGTAGCTTACTATTTTATCTACATAAGATTACTGTAAAAGTTTCAAAATTTAATAACTTAAATTACTATTTTAAAATATGCCAAAATTTCTTTTTTCAAATAAGGTCATTTATCGCTCCTCACGAACATGAAAAAATCTTAAAAAATTCTAGATCGTAGGTCTCAGAAAATAGTAGGAGCTACTGTTTCGCATTTTGTGCAAATAAGTTTCTAAGCATGATTAAACAATATGGAAAGAAATTACCAAAAAATCCATATCTTTAGTGACACTTACAGCCACTGTTCAAGATCAAACACACACTAATATACCTTAAACTCACACACTTGTCTTCTATCTCTTTTCCCCCTTTGCCAAACACGCACACATATCACATACACACAAACTGCTACACACAACTACACACTAAAAGTCCTAAACACACATTCTAACACATCTAAACACACAATTACACACATAATCACACACAATTATACACATACAACCCCGGACACACATCCACTGTAAACACACACAACACACATTCTACACACCCAAATCACACACACTCATCCTCGGTATCACACATACACACTCCAAACACGCGCTAACACACATTACACCAACTGATACGCACACATATTCGCACAGACTCACACATATTTTCACACACACACACACACACAGCACACACGCGCACGCGCGCGCACACACACACACACACAGAGTTTTTTGTTCTCCCCCCACTTCTGCCGAGCACTACCTACACCTATTAACCCTTAAACACACACATATTAACCACTAACCCCTATACCACACCCATATACACACATATACTCACAAATTCCGTCATAATCCCACTGCTCCAAAGCTCACACACAGAGTAAACACCCCCACGATTACACATTGAAATTCACACTAAGGAGAGAAAATACCTTGAGATATTCCACCCAATCCTCTCTCTCTCTCTCTCTCTTGTGCCTACCTCCTACTCTTCTTCTCCTCTATTTTTCTTTCTTTCTTTTTTCTCCCTAATTTTTTTATTTTCTTTCTTTAATTTCTATAAAATTCCATCCCACATTTTATAATAAAAATCAACGAGTCATAATTAAAATAAGTAGGAGGTAACAATTGTATATGACCTAATTTCTAAAATCCCGACACATAATGCCATTTCCATAATTTGCAAATTATCTTCCAAACTTTTCCAAAATTACAAAATGACCCCAAAATTGTCTCTCTAAAGTTTAAAATGCCAAACATTGACAGATTTAATGGAACTTCAGACCCGATAATTTGTGTCAAGATGTACACTAGCACATTAACTCCTCTTGAGTCTAATCAAAATATGTTGGTCCAATTGTTTTACTAGACTTCAACATGAGCAACTGATCACAGAGACAAACCTCCTTGAATACCAAACACTGAACTTGGTCGTTAATCCTAAATCCACTGAGCAACACATCTAGTGAGTCATGCAGAACCATAACACTGTCCTTTTCACTCTCGACCTGTCCGAAACTCTATCACCTTGAATTCTTAAAACATTAACCCATCAAATCACATTACATCAGACGCTTTTTTGATACAAAACTCCAGAGCTTCAAAATAGCCGCTAACTTGAATTCTCTAAAATATACAGTCTAAAAAAACTACAACTTACTTAAAATACTTTAAAATACATAGTTGCAAAAACTACGAAAAATCAAACTTAAGTTCATTACAGAATGACAAGCTCTGACCCACGCAAGGGTCCTACTACATAATATAGTTGTGGGCACTCCAGAATCTCTCACAGTTTCTAATCCATCCCCGAGCAATCTACAGTTAATCATAACATGTAAAAGATAATCAAATGAGGGTGAGCTTTAAAGAGATCAGTTAGATAGCTCAATGAACAACCAAAGGATTTACAAAACGATTGCAGAGTCAATTTGACGATAATTTTCCAAAATATTTCAAGCAATCACAAACAGTTTGATAACAATATGGGGAAGAGTTTCACCTCAATTCTCTTTGATTAGAAATCAAAACAATCATTTGAAGATTATTTTTAAATCCATTATTTTAAGATACAATGGCGATCTTTCAAAGGATTTCATAATGAGTACAGACAGCTCAAAGATAATATGGGGAAAGATTTTAGATAATCACAAATTGTTTGATAATAGTATGGGGAAAAGTTTCAACTCAATCTCCTTCAACCAGATATCAAGACATTCATTTCTAATCATTTTCAAAACAAACATTGTAAGATACAATGTAAACAAATTCTGAAGATATTAACCCTAGGCAGAGGCCATGCCACACAAGTAATTCACAATATAGAGTACACATGCATGATGTACAATTACTACTCCTTTTCATCAAGATACTAGCCTTGCATAATTACGTAGGTGCAGACCATCCTTATAATGCCTCCCCACATAACAGATTCCCAGGTCAATATAAAAAAATAATATAGTCTACACTATGGTATTATAAACCCACTACTGACTCATGCACATTCCCAGAATGACCCCCTCACCGGGTATGTAAAATTACGAAAATACCTCTTATATGTAAAATTACCAAAAGCACTATCCTCATATTTAAATCACTAGAACAACCTTCCCGTAAATAAAATCACTAAAATATCCCTACCCTATGTGAATATACCCAAAAATACCATTTATAGGTAATTTATCAAAATACCCCTAGAAGGAGTCCTAGAACAAGGTCCGATGACTAAGAATAGAGTAGGAGTTTCAGACAAATTTTCAAAACCAAAAAAGTCTTGGGGTGAGGTCCAATGACTAAGAACAAGATCCATGGTAGCCACGAATAAGAAACGAAAGTTAGAAATAATACCCCTTTAAGCATCCTGAATTCATTTTTGGGCAAAAAGGTATTTAAAAAAAATTCACTTGAAAACATTGAATCGGTGTCCAAATCGAGCGTTTAGAAGCCGATTCTGCTAAAAATAGCTACCAACCTCAGAATGGCATGAAAATTTAGAAAAGGAAACATTTTATTAATATAAGGTTTTTCTAAAATTTCATATTAAAATAACTTGATTGCTATATTAACTATGATAGAAAAAGTGAAGGAAAAGATAACTATATTAGATAGTATGATAAAACTGAGTACAATGAGGCCTTTATACAGGTAAGAGAAAACTATCATACTAGACACAGAAAAGAGAATCCTATGTATGTTATGAGAACTATAGAATACTCTAGATATAGGTCAATGGCGATAAGGTAATTTCCATATCAATATATATCATCTAACATCCCCCTTATAACTCAAGTTGTAGATAACGAAAAAGCTTAAGTTTGGAGGTTAAGATCGGAGTGGTGTCTTGTTACTGGCTGCACTATGTGAGATCCAAGTTAAGATGAATTTCATGAGTAGAGTCCGGCGATGTAAGAACAGACAAGAGTCCCGGGGTGAAGTCTGATAACCATCAATGTCTCGGGGTGAGGTCTGGTGAGTAAGAATAGATCAGGAGTCCCGGGGCAAAGTCCGACGACCACAAAGGTCACAAGGTGAGTCCAGCGACCAAGAACATAGAAGGAGTCCTAGAACAAGGTCTGATGACCAAGAATAAAGCAGGAGTTCCAGACAAATTTTGACGACCATAAAAGTCTCGGGGTGAGGTCCGATGAATAACAACAAGATCCATGGTAGCCACGAATAAGAAACGAAAGTAAGAAATAATAAAGGAACATAACAAAAGGCTCAAAGCAAAAAACATAGAGAGCATTGGAGCAAAAGGATAGCGAGAATAGGTTTAAAAATGATTAAAAAGGGTGGGAACCAGACTGAAATGTAAGAAAACAGGGTCAAAACCAAGTGGATTGGTCAAAAGTAAAAAAAACTGGTCTAAGTGAATTGAAAATAGCAAACCGCTTAGAAACTAGGGTCAGGTCGAGAAAGGGGCCTCGATTTCCGTGGGTCAACCCAGAACTGTGTCTGAAGAATTGAGCGCGTAGGGCACGTCGAGGCATTTAGCTCTATAGTGGCACGTATGGATGAAGATGGTGGCATGGTTGGCAACATTGTGATCAGTGGAGGGAACATAACCATATGGGGGTGTTGGATTAGGGTTTGGGCTAACGGAAATCGACAGAGATAACTGAAGAGGAATGTTTTTCCTTTTTCTTTTTTTTTATTTGAGTGGAAGAGATAAGCTACAGTTGATGAACAATAAGAGTGGGTGGATGGTAGGGTTTCATCAAAAATGAAGATCACTGTACAGAAAGGGTAGGAAAGAAAGACCAAAATTCTGAAATCAAGAAAAGAAGAACACGAAAATAAACAAAAGCACGTGAATTGGCCGGCCGAACGACAAAACATCCACTAGAGTTTGCAAAAATAATTGAAAGACTCTCAAACGGGCGGATCATATGGCTCTGATACCATGATAGAAAAGGTGAAGAGAAAGATAATTATATTAAAAAGCATGATAAAACTGAATATAATGAGGCATTTTATATAGGTAAGAAAAAACTATCTTACCAGAAACAGAATAAAGAATCCTATATAAGTTATGATAATTATAGAATGTTCTAGATGTATGACAATAGCGACAAGATAGTTTTCATATTAATATATATATATATATATATATATATATATATATATATATATATTCTACTAAAATAAATCGAGAATGCTTTTTTTATTATCAATACCCTAATTTAGCATTCTTCATTGACATAGCAAATTCTCGAAAAATTCCACAGTGTACATCTCATAAAAATAATAGGAGTTACTATTTTACACTTTGTCCAATTAAATTTCTAATCATGTTTTAGAAATTAGGAAAGAAACTGCCTAAAAATTCCCTACCTTTAGTGACACTTACACTGTTCAAATCAAAACACACATGGTATCATCTTCACACACAGAGTTATGTTCTTCCTCATTTTCCCTCTGTCGAACACATACACACATAATCCTCACATCCCTGCACTGCTACACATAAACACATACATACATCTAAACACATACGCGCGACCACAAAAAACACACTCTTACACACACCCCCGAAGCACCCACAAACTCAATCACACAAACCTCACCCAATTTTCCTCCTACACATACTTGTACACACTATGCCACACATACACACACTTTAAACCACACACACACACACAGAGCTGCCGTAGTAGTAGTGTGCTTCACCCATATTGCATATGACACACTCTTAGACACTCTCACACACACCAACCGCACACACAGAACACACACACACATCTTCACCAATAATACACTCACCCACACCCACCCACCCACACACAGAGAACACTTGAAATGCGCACACACGCACGTGTGCGCAAATACACAGACATTAAACTTAACACACTAAAGGGTAAAAACTTTACCCTTGAAGAGATTATCAATCTCTCTCTATCACTATACACACACACAAATTTTCTTCTTCCCCTGCTGAAGCCCACTGTTCTTCTTTGTTTCTTCATTTCAAGTTTTTGATTTTGTTTTTTTTTTCTTTTTCTTAATTTCCTACAAACATATTTTAATCAAATTAGTCATCAATTAGAGAAGTAGGTGGTGGCACTCCCTAAAAAAAATTTCTCTAAAATTTTGACACATAAGTACCAAAAATTTAAAATTACAAAATAGCCCCCAAAGTTTCATATATTTACAATTGCCCCAAAACTTTACAAAATTACATTTTGACCCTAAATTTATTTTGAGCTTTCATACTCATTGTCTTGCAAAGGGTACAAGCGACTGAGATGCCAATTTTTTTGGATCAAATTGAATGTGTGATGGCTGGTAAAACTAGTTGGCAATTATATTGTGGTGGAGTCGCTAACAGTAAATGTTTTGAAATTAAGATTCTTCTAATGTCACCTAATGGAGTACATACTTTAATTATTATCATTTAGTACTTTAATGTATCAACAACGTAGTATGAAGCTTGTATAGCTGAGCTAGAGATAGCTTTGAGTCCTGGGGTCCGCTGCTTAACAGTTTGTAAAACTCTAAAATTATAGAACTCCAACACCTGCCCAGTCTTAAGAATAGTTTTGCTAATGGTTTTTCCACATTGGCTTCAATGGTTCAAATTTTGAGATTAGTGTTGCTGAGCTATTTGTGATACAGAAGTGAGATAAGCCAGCCTATTCTTTAATGAAATCTCTACTAACTGATGATGAAATCAAAGGCTCATGGTATGAAAATGTAAGAAGTTAGTTCAAGATGAGATATACCATACGTGGGCTTCTTAGAAATATCATAATCATTACGGAGATGGGTCGTTTAGCTTATAGGTGTTGGACTATATAATGGGCCTGGGGTGTAATACCATACCTAATGCATTTGGCTTTGCAACGACCTAACATCGCCCAAAAACTAAGGGGGATCTATTAGAAAAAAGACTGGGGGACCTCATTTAGGTATGGACTATCTCGTATATGTGTGAGAATGTCCTTGGACACATGACACATGGTATCAAGGCACACCCAGTTTTTTTTACTAAAAGCTAAGACCACAGAGGTAATAGGAAGGCATTTAAAATTATTTGAAGGCAAGCCCCATGGCGTGCATGAGAAAGTCACAAAGAGCTATTGTAGCACGTAGGGTGCTAGTGTAAGGCAAGACTTGGGGGGGGGGGGAGTTATTTCAACCCCTTTGCAAGGGTGCAAATGGTTAGGCGCATAGTTATGAATATCATACCAGTTTTGTCCATAAAATGATACGTACTTGTACATCTACTGCCTCAGTGTTTTCATCAACTATAAACATATGTAATACTCATTATTAACAAACTAAGATGTATACGTATAATTCATCCCTCACAGCTCCTCTAGAGCTTGAATTATCTCCCTTTTCAAGTAAGATGTTTACTCCCAAATAACTTGTTTGTTCCCTTAGAGTGGCATTTGGACACATAGCTTGCTTAATTGAATCACTTCCTCCAAAGTTACCCCATTTTCAACTATCTCACTAGAATATTTTATAAAAGAATAAGTTGTTTATTCAGGAGTAATCTTTAGGGTTCCAGAATTAGTTGTTTATGTGTGCATTTGTATGTGTAAAGCCGTACAAACATATACAAAAGAATATGATGAGAGCTTCCAGTTATGAAGTAGATCAAAGCTGAGAGGAAAAGTAAAAGCAAACAAAAATTTGCGAGGAAGATTGAAAATTTATTAGGAAAGATTTTGTAAATTGTAATCAATATTGTGAGGAAAATGCTACAGAGGCTTTGATTAATATAATAGAACCTAGGTTTAGTCTTTCTATTGTCAATTAACTAAATATTATAACAAAAATTGTAACTTTTATACTCTTTCCGTCCCACATAATTTAATCAATTTTTTTTGCACGCAGATTAAGGATTTAAGTGATATATTGTGTGTTTTTCATTCTACCTTTTATAAAAAGGATAGGAAGAAAGTGGGTTAGGAGAGAAAAATGAGTTAGTGGAATGTTAGATTGGAGAGAGAAATGAATAAAAAGTGTAAGAAAGTGGGTCTGGAGCAAGAAAATAAGTTAATAGAGATTTAAATGTGGAGAGAGAAATAGAATAGAAAAAGTCTAAAAAGGGTAAGTACCTATAGAATCTTTCTTAATTTGAAAATGAGCACTTTTTGTGGGATGATCCAAAAAGGAAAGATGATCAAATTATGTGGGATGGAGGGATTAATTTTTAAGGAAATTGTACAAAATACAATATCTCGGCCAACATGTAGTTTTCGGCCGGTATGTAGTTCTCGGCTTGTATAACCAGTACAGAGCGGTATTTTGACTGGTACAAAATATAAAAGAATATTGTACTGATAGAAGGCAAAGATGGTATATACTGATCAGTATGGCTTGTACCGGAACGATATTGACAACTATGGTTGGGTGTGGTAGTTGTCAGGATCTCATTGTGTGGGCGCCTAGCACATGGGTGCATATAAGGATATAGGCATTGAGACACATAACGGTTCTAGTATGTAATGCGACAGTTTGATGCATTAGGCTATGTACCAATCCTAACATTTATACAAGAATGCCCTTAAGAAAGAAGGGGGTGATACATAGGAAAAGGAGCTGGTGAAATTTATGTTAGAATGTCCTTGGGTCCGTGACAGTACACTTAGGTGATTGTGGACCTCATATTGTAACGCCCCCGAAATCCGAGCTCCGTTGCCCCAAACTCCCTGGTCGTTAACCTACCAGATCACATCAAACTTGTCAAACCTGTTCACTAACACATATTCCAAATCATCTAATTCAGCATCAACTTAGATTTCTCAAAATACTAGACCACAATTGCTTAGCTTAAACTATTACAGCTTAGGTTCTTCGCAATTCAAAATTTTCAAGAACAAATTATCAGTATTGACCCGCGCAGGGGTCTTACTATACAGTGGTGATGGGCTCATCGGAATCTCACTCAGACTCTAAACCATTCCCGAACCTGCTACAACTTATCATCACCTGCAGAAGGGAGTCGAACGAAGGGTGAGCTTTTGAGAGCCCAGTAAGGTCGTACAAGGACTACCAACAGGATTACAAAACGATTCAAAGAATCCAACTGACAAAGATTTCCAGAATACTTCAAACGGTCAAAAACTCAATGATTCTCAAAATGATCGAAATTCACAGAAAAAGATACCAAAATAGACAATAATACCCATGATGGTTTCCAGAACGATTAATAAAAGATCATCTTCAAAATACAACAGAGTTTTCTCGAGATATTTCAAACATACACAGATCATCTGAGACAGCTCTTTTCAAAATACACTGAATTTCTCAAAGGATTTCAACCCAAGCACAAATTATTTCAGAGAATACTTTCCAGTCATTACCGTAGCAGTCACGGCAATATACAGAACAGAGAAAATCAAAAATCAATGTTGATCCTGGGCGGTCGCGATGCCATTCCGGCAAAGCACAGAAGTGTACACATGCATGATGTACCAAAATATTTACTAGTCCACTTGGGTACTAGCCTGCATTCCATGCAGGATTCAGACCAGCCTTATAACGCCCGCCTCAGAACAGAACAGAATCCCAGGTCAACACAGAAAAATCAACAATATCAATGAGCTTTAATATAAGCTTGAATCACCAGAATCAGATCGGATTTTTAATAACCATAACATACTGTATAAGTCATCCTTCAAAATTTCCAGAAGAAAATCACAAATAAACAGCAAAAGATTGCGGATGATTACCGAATATAGGCACAACAATTCAGAAGAACGGATACAGAAAATTATCAAATTTACTCAGCACGCAATATACGCGAGCATCAAAAGATTTCCAAATAATCGATTCAAGCTCAATATTGGGGTTTTCTGGGCAATAACATGCTGATATCAAAACACAATTCAGAGTTTGACATTAGCCATAAGTAAATCAATGAGTACTTACGAGTATGAGTTATCAAAATAAGGGTTCGGACGAAAGTCCTTACCCAAGGTTCAGATAGAATCCCTTACCTGTATCCACAGCTAAATTATCCTAACCGGAAGTCTTTAGCTTTAACCTAAACGGAATAATCGAATCATCAGAATACAGCCTACAGAACAAGATTATAACTTAATACGAACTCACACATACTCCCAAAATGAACCCCCTCACCGGGTATGTAAAATTATCGAAACGCCCCTGGGGTGTAAAATTACCAAAATGCCCCTATCGGACTTAAATCACCAAAATGGTCTTCTCGTGAGTAAAATCACTAAACAACCTTACCATATGCGAATTTATCCAAAAATACATTTCTTAGGTCAAATTACCAAAATACCCCCACGTTACACTTAAATCGTCAAAATGACCTTTCCGTATGCAACATCACTAAGATATCCTTACCGTATGTAAATTTACTCAAAAATACCCTTTATGGGTAAAATTACAAAAATATCCCTCTCGGGGTGACAAATTACCAAAATGCCCATGGGTTTTCGGCACCAGAAAAATTCCAAAAATATTTTAAAACGCAATTTTAAGTATCCTGATGTCATTTCTGGCCTAAAAAATATTTTAAAAAATTTTCATCCGAAAAATCCCGAATTAGTGTCCAGACTAAATCCTAAAAGGCCAGTTTTGCAAAAAATACCTATCGGCCTCAGAATGACCCAAAATTTTATAATATGAAACATATCATTAAAATAGGGGTTATGTAAAATTTTCAGATTAAAATAGCTTCATTTATTATGCTAAATAAATTCAGAATTTCTGCTAATTGGTACTCTAATTTAGAGCCCTTTGCGGATCCTGAAAATTCCCAAAACTTTTCAGAGTGTAGGTCTTGTGAAAATATTGGGGGTTACTGTTTTGGACTTTGTCTAATTTTGAACCTAACTATTTATAAAAATTTGAGAGAAAAACTGCCTAAAGTAATTTCTAACATTAGCGACAATTACATCTACTGCTCAAATCATCACACATACTAACACACCTTGGCCACACACACTCATCTTCTTCCTCCTTCAGCCGTCACATGAACCTGGGCATGTTCCTCCTTCAATCCCACTTAAATCTCTCATTCTTTCTCACTTTTAATCACTAAATCGCATAGAAATTTACATCTTAATGCCCTAAATCCATTCAATTTATACAATTATACACAATCAAACCCTCAAAATTTGAATGAACTTCTCACACCAAAGAACACCTCTGAAAACACACACCCACACACAGATCACTGCGAAATCATGAGATCTTCATCCCTTTCTCTTCCTCTTTTATTTTAAGTTCATGTCGTACAAAATTTATCACGATTTCGTTTCAATTTCCATCCCTAATTACCAAGTTTAACTGAGACCCACACATATACACATGTATATGCAAGATACATTCGAAATTCTCAATTCAATTCCCACAATTTCGAAATTTAAAGATCAATATTATACCCCAAAAATTTTGAGATTCTTTCTTTCTCCCTTTCCTCTCTTCTTTCTTCCTTTCTTCTTTTTCCCGTTTTTCCTCTGTGGCCGAAGCTGGTTCTCTTCTCTGTTTTCTCTTCTGTTTTGTCTTGGTTCTTCTTCCTTTCCCGAAAGGGAAATGTTTCCCTTTTTGTTTTTTTTTCTTTAAACTTATTCTTCCCTTCTTAATTATTTTCTCTTTTTCCTAGCTTAGTCATCAAGCTAGTAGGAGGTGGCCAGCTCAAAAAAATGGTTTCTAATTTACTTTTATAAAATTGCACAAATACCCCCAAAGTTTTCCAAAATTACAAAAATGCCCCCAAAATTTTGAAAATTACATTTTCACCCCAAAATATTTTTAAGCCCCAATACTCTACTAACACTCGAGCGTTGCTCAAAATTATCACCCGTCTATTTTTCGGAGCCCAGATGGTTTTTTTAAACGGCCCCCAAAAGTGCATGATATTACACATAAATACTTAAAAAAATAAAATTTCTTTGTCAAGGATATTATTGGATTACCAAGGAATAAGATTTTGCTAAATTTGTGCAAATCTTTGACATCTTCTAATTAAGGAATTGTACAACATGACATACTTCACAAAGTGCGTTAGCTTATATTGTTCTCAATGTGAAGAAGGTAGCTCTGTCTATCCAAAATAAGATATTATATCGATATGGGACCATAGTGGAAGAGTATGACATTGTTTGACATTGATTTTTGCCTTATCGACCTCAAATTATTGAAGCTATACAAGCCATTAATAAGAATATTAAAATTATCATTAAGCAAAATGGTGTATTTTTGTCATAGTTCGCCCAATAAGTAAGATAGGTTCTTTGCCCTACTCTTTCATATACAGAATGGAATTTGTCCTCCTTATGGAACTTAAGGAGGCATACCTTCGAGTTTTACTTAAAAATCAAGTGGTAGAGGAAAATCGAGTTTGAAATTGTCACGAAGAATTGGCTTTAGCTAAAGAACATTATTGAAGGCTTTTCAACCACACTCAACTTTATGAACCTATAATTACTCAAATCATTTAATAAACGCATAAAAGGGTGTAGATTGCAAGAAGTATGTGTAGAGTAAAATGAAAACAATCAGGTATGTAAGCCTTGCGAAAATTTTGAGCCGAATTATTTTGGTCCATATGTGATTAAGCAGATTATGACTGGATGAGATACTCGGCTAGTCAACTTAGATGGCATTGAATTATAGTAGTTAGTGAACTTAGACCTTCTAAAGAAATATAATGGTTGAAGTTAGAATTATAAATGAACTACGAACTTGATCCTCCTTAGGAAAACTTTGCACTAGGCACATACTTTTTGGAAATTCTGTTAGATAGGGGTACGTTGGCAACAAATAAATTAAAGACACCTCTGTTACTGTTAAAAAAAAATCTCTTTATTTAATATTGAATTTACTCATTTACCATTCTCCATGTGAGATAATAACCCATTAGGAAAAGAACCCTTAAAAGGCCAAGGCAAAAGTTAGAGTTATAATAAAAAGAAACTTTCAAGTCTATTAAAAAACTAGGATAAGCCTTATATAGTAAGTACATTATTATAAGTCCTCCTTATTGTTTTCTTAGGAACGTTTCCATGTACTCATTCAAAGGTGAATTAGTCATTACACATCATCTTTTGAAGTTCTAATCAAATTAACTGCGATATCCCCTCCAGGAGTGGCGCCTCCCTTCTCCTTCGTGGAGCTTCCCTGGTCTTGCTTCGTACCTCAATCATCTCCCCTCTTCTTCATCCCTTCTTAAGCCTAAACATCCACCAAGGTTCTGCAATTAGCCTCTCTTTCCCTTCACCTAGCTCCTCCTTGCCTGTATTCACTCCCATCCAGCAGCTTTGCGCCTTCCACTCTTTCCCTTAACCTGTGCTACCTGCTTATCTCAACTCACCATCTACCTCCCTCCTCCTCTTTCAATCATGGATCTAATTATCAATCAGACCAAATCCCTACAATGTGGAGAATTTATTGAACTTGAATTCAATGCATCTTCGTACCTCAATCATCTCCTTCTTCATCCCTTCTTAAGCCTAAACATCCACCAAGGTTCTGCAATTAGCCTCTCTTTCCCTTCACCCAGCTCCTCCTTGCCTGTATTCACTCCCATCCAGCAGCTTTACGCCTTCCACTCTTTCCCTTAACCTGTGCTACCTGCTTATCTCAACTCACTATCTACCTCCCTCCTCCTCTTTCAATCATGGATCTAATTATCAATCAGACCAAATCCCTACAATGTGGAGAATTTATTGAACTCGAAGAAGACAAATTCAATGCATCTGAGGAAGGAGCCTTAACTCTTATCATCAAAGCTATCACCACCAAAACTATCTACCTCAAACCCCTCCAAAACATTCTCCTTAAAGCCTGGAATCCTTCAAAAGGGATGAAAATCCAACCCATCCAAGGAAACACTTTCAGCGTCTCCTTCAACCATGAATGGGACAGGAAAAGAATCATGGATTCAAGACCGTGGTCAATAATGAGCTCCCATCTAGTAGTTCGTGATTGGCCTACCAACTGTGCAATTGATGATTTATCATTTGATTACTCCCCTTTCTGGATTCGCATTATTGGTCTAACCCCTATGCATATGACGAAGAAGAATGCAGAAAAAATTGGTTCAAGATTTGGGAAGGTTCTTGAAATTGACTTTACAGCTGATGGCAAAATTTCTTGGAATAAATTCCTAAGAATCCAAGTGGAACTCAACATCACTCAACCCCTTTATCCAGGTTTCCATAGAACAAGAGAAGCCTCTTCACAATCTTGGATAAATCTGAGGTATGAGAGATTACCTGACTTTTGTTTCAATTGCGGCAGATTGGGACATGTCAAGAGAAATTGTATCTTCCCACCACTTCAAGCTCCGGACCAGAAAGCAAACCCATTTGGACCTCGGATGCGAGCTGAGTTTGATGGAAAATATCCCATAGAAGCCGAATGGAACCAGTTAATGATGGGGGAAAGTGCAGAACAAAAAACTCACCTAGAAAGTTCTGCCCAACTTCAACCCCATATGTCTTCGGCAGATGATGCCTCCGAGAAGTCGACCTTCGGCGAACCTCAAACCAGCCTATCTCGGGTAGGTGATCCAACTCCTGACAAGCTATTGGAAGATGACCTGAATTTGAAGCAACGGGGGGTAATTGCAAAACCAAAATCGGTCCAAATTATTCTGTCCGATCTCCTCCCTGTACAACTCCAGCATGCGCTTGCATCGAGGCTTTAACCTCCTGTACTGACAACCCCATACCACAACACCTCACAACCCACCACCAAACCCCTGACACGCCGCTTAACCTGTCAATGACCATCCCCTCTTTCTTCCCTAATTTCAAATCAGTCCCTCACTCAATCACGCTACCCACACCACCAACTTCACCCATTTCCTAACCCTCTGAGACAGACCCATCCCTACTGTATCTCTCCTTAAATATTCATCCTCTCTCTCCGGGACTCAAAAGGAAAAACATGTTCCTTCAGGCCATAAACCCAAAAAAAAACCAAAACCATTGATACTCTATGTGCTCATCCTGGCCCATTCTCCAAGTCGGGCCCAACACTAAAACCTGAGCCCAAACTCACCCCTTCTGAAACCAACCAAAGCTGTCAACCCAAACCCAATACTCTCATCACCACCAGAGCCTCTCAATTAAGGAAAATTAAACATCAAGCCCGCACGAACCACACCAACCTCTCTAAACCTCCTCTGCCTCATTCTGTAAATGCTCCTACAACCACTCTTAATCCATGTCTCTCTCAGCCTTCAGAACATCCTTCCCACCTGGTAACAAGCCTCAGCTTGTTGGCCACCCCCCATGATCATCCACTCCTGGAACGTTAGAGGGCTTGGACGCACTTCTCGCGTCAGGGCCCTCAAAAAGGATGTGAGAACCCTTAATTCTGACATCCTTTTTCTCTCTGAAACTATTTTCTCCTCTTCTAAATTCAAACCTATTTTACACTCTCTTAGCTTCCTTAATCACTGTTTCGTCGAACCCTCTGGTAAAAAAAAAACCTTCTGAAGGTTTATGCCTTGCTTGGAAAGCAGGAATTGATATTGAAATCACCTCTCAAAACAAGCACATCATCAATGCGCTGGTTTTTTCTGACCCTCCTTCCACCCCTTGGATGCTCTCTGCTATCTACGGTCCCCCGCACTGGTGTAACAAGCTACAATTTTGGGAAAATATGGATACTTTGGCCTTCTCCTTCTCTGGACCATGGATGTGTATAGGTGACTTCAATGCAGTGCTAAATCAATCGGAGAAAAAAGGTGGAAGGCCTGTCTCGTCTTCTGCCACAGGTGGCCTAGGTGGTTTTATCTCTAGCAACCAGCTTATTGATCTGGGCTTTTTCGGTAACCCGTTCACGTGGAACAACAATCGGCCCTTAGCTGCAAATATTAAGGAAAGACTTGACAAGGCTTATTCAACTACTTGCTGGAGAGCTCTCTTCCCAAATGCCTCTATCATTCATCTCCCTGGTAAGGCTTCGGACCACCTTCCCATCGTCCTCCATACTCATCAAGTGGATAAGTCGGGACAAAAACCTTTCCGGTTTCTTGCGGCCTGGACGAGAGATCCCACTGCCAAATATGTCATCAAATCAGCTTGGCAGAGATGTGTGCCAAGATCAGTAGAATTCATCTTATGCAGGAAAACTGACTCTACTCGCATGGCGCTGCTGAAATGGAATTCTTCGCACTTCGGGCACATCCAAACCCGTATCCTTCAGCTCACCAAAAGTTTGGACTTCATCCAAAAAAGTGAACCCACTGAAAGGAATCTGGAAATGAGAAGCACCTAAGGATTGATCTCGACGAACAATGTCGTAGAGAAGAGTCTTTATGGCATCAAAAATCTAGACTCATCTGGCGTATGGAAGGTGATCTCAACACAAAGTTCTTCCACCTAAGCACCATTATTCGTAGAAGGAAAAATTCCATCGACTTCCTCAAAGATAGCAATGGAACGTGGCTGTCCAACCGCATGGAGATAGGTAATTGCATCAACTCTCATTTTCAAGAAACTTTCTCTTCGTCAAACCCAATCTTTCCTGCTGACCTTGAAGGCCTAATCCATCCCAGTCTTTCCCAAGCTGATGTTGACCTTCTTTGTGAAATTCCTTCGGAGATCGAAGTTGCCAGAACTTTGAAACAGTTAGAAGGTTTAAAGGCCCCTGGACCTAATGGTATGCCAACCTTATTATATTTGACTTATTGGGATACGATTCACCCCGAAGTGTGCAAATCTGTGATCGATTTCTTCAAAGGAGCTCCTCTTCGTGAGCTCAATCACACCCACATAACTTTGATCCCCAAAATTTCAGCGCCTACCAAGGCAGAGAACTTCCGTCCCATAAGCCTATGTAACGTGGTGTATAAGGTGATATCTAGAATTTTGGCTAACAAACTCAAGCCCCTGCTACACAAATTGATATCCCCTATGCAAGGTGCCTTCGTTCCTGGAAGACTTATTAACGATAATAGCATCATCGTTCAGGAGATCTAGCACACTATGAGGAAGAAAAAAGGGAAAGGGCTGATGGTGATTAAGATCGATATGGAAAAAGCTTACGACAGGGTTGAATGGAGTTTCATTCTTTCCGTCTTAAGGAGCTTCGGGTTCCCGTTTGCTTGGATTAATTGGGTAGAGCAGTCCATCACTACTACTAGTTTTTCAACCCTCATTAATGGTGTCCCTCACGGATATTTCATACCCCAAAGAGGACTCCGTCAAGGAGACCTCCTCTCCCCTTTTCTTTTCATCCTCACCTCTGAAATCCTCACTAGACTTATCCTGAGGGAGGAAAAATCGGGCAATATTCACGAAATCAAAGCGAGTAGGGGTAGTCCCCCTATCTTGCACCTCCTTTTTGCTGATGATTTAATTATTTTTTGTAGGGCTAATGATATAGAAGCCAAGAATGTGCAAAGATGTCTTGATATCTATAATTCCTGGTCCGGCCAATGTATCAACAAACAGAAGTCTCAAATTCACTTCAGCAAAAACGTTAACAGCGGCTCGGAAAGAGCAATCTGCAAGACCCTTGATTTCAAAAAAGCTTCAAGAGATTCGAGGTACTTGGGCCTTCCCCTGTTTACAAATCAATTGAAGAAATCTGCTTTTGCAAGCTTGTTCGATAGAATAGATAAAAGACTTGCGAGCTGGAAGTCAAAAGTCCTATCTTTCGCCGGAAGAGCGACCCTCATCAAGTCGATTGCAATGGCAATCCCCACTTACACAATGTCCACATTTCTTCTTCCGAAGAATCTGTCGGAACTTCTAGATAAAAAATTCAAAAACTTCTGGTGTGGGTTCAAAAGATGATGGAGGAAGGAAATTTTTCCCTAAAGCTTGGGATGCTATTTGCACGCCAAAATCTACTGGGGGTCTCGGATTCAAGCGCATGCACGAGGTAAACCTAGCGCTTATTGCCAAAATAGGCTGGACTGTCATAACCAATCCTTCGATTCCATGGGTGCAAATCATGAATTCAAAATACCTCAGAGGTTCGCCTTTTCTTGATCACAAAGCTAAAACGAATTCCTCTTGGCTTTGGAAAGGCATCTGTAGAACTCAACCAATTCTCAAAAACGGATTGGGCTTTATCATTGGTGACGACCGTTGGACAAACATATGGCAGGATCCCTGGATACCTTCCTTGGAAGGTTTCAAAAAGGCTTTCTCATCCATCCTAGGTCTTGACATCAACATGGTGGCAGATCTAATTTCAGCAACCACTAAGGAATGGATCCTTCCCAAACTTCGCAATCTTTTTGACAGCAAAACTGTGGACTTGATCATGAAAATTCGGCTTCCATCTCAGCAAACCCAAGATTTGATAGCTTGGACCACAAACCGTTCAGGTTTCTTCTCCACGAAATCAGCATACTTGGAAGCAAACAAACATAAGTTCACTCATAATGCTGGATTCCCTCATCTCTTTTGGAAAAAACTATGGAAAGCAAAAATTAGAGAGAGGCATAAAATCCTTATCTGGAGAATAGCTTGGAGTATTTTACCCATCAAACCGATTCAGGATCCTCCATCCGAAATGCCGAACAACATGTGCCCATTGTGTGGCGACCTCCCAGAAACAACTTCTCACTTATTCATTGAATGTAGCTTCTCGAGACTTTTATGGCTCAACTCGAGATTGGGATTCAGACCTCCTCAACCATCACCTCGTCCTGTTGACTGGTTGATGGCAATGCTAGAATGCCCGGGACTATCAGTGAATCACCAAAAGGAGTTCTATATTTGCAGCTACCCTTATGGATCTTGTTTGGTTCCATCGCAACAAAGTGATTCATGAAGATTTTGGCATCAATGTGATGCGTTTGGCAGAATCAAACAACAAAGAAACTCAAGAGCTAGTTAAAGTGTTCAACAAATCTAACCCAGCAAGGTGTGTTTCTAGCAATTGGTCACCGCCGGCCTTTGGTTGGATTAAGATTAATTTTGATGCGGCCATTAGAGGATCGGAGGCAAGCTTGGCAATGATCTGTAGGAATGCAAATGGTAGTTTTGGGTACACTGTGAAAGCTCAATGTAGGAATGCTGAGGAAGTAGAGGCGCTCGCAGCTCTGATGGCCATTCGGAAAGCGGTGGAACTAAAGAAGAACTTCGTGATTTTGGAAGGAGATGCTGAAGTAATTGTTAACCTCATTACTGACCACCTCCTATGCCCTCCCTGGAGATGCAGAGATACCATCCTTGAAATTCACGCCCTTTTGGCCAAGATTCCATGCTGGGAAGCTACGCATACCCCTAGAGAGATGAACCGGGCAGCTCACGACCTTGCTGCAAACGCTTTTGCTTACGACCTTTTTGGCTTTGTTCCATCATCTTCCTTTTTGCTGTCTAAGTTGGAGGATAATAGGAACATGGTTGTAATTGTTTGATTCTAATAGTTATTTAACCCTGTTATCAAAAAAAAAAAAAAAGGAACGTTTCCATGTTCCAGAAGGATGGCGGATCCAAACTTCCTTTTTTCGTTCCCACCAAAGTTCAATCACGGTTATAGACACTCTTCGTTTTTTAGCTTCCTTTTTTCTCATGATGTCTTTCTCCGTCATCTTTGCCTTACCTTTTTCCTTGTCGAGTAGCACTTCTACGCTCTCACACGTCATTGTTTCCCGATCATAGGTTTATTCATGATGACCATTTATAGCTTCATTTGAGGTCTTTTTATTGCCATTGGATTTGTTCTTGTTCTTATTTTGGTCAAAAGCTCCTGAGATATATGCTTCTATCCCATCTTCCAACTTGGACATCTTCCAAGTAATGACTCTAGCCTCCTGAATTTCTTATTGGGAGTGGATAGGGTTTCTATTACAATGGGACTATCTAATGGTTCTTCTCTACGTCTATTTTTTTTCCCTTTGTAAGTCTTCTAATGGGATTCCCATCAGCGTCAAATTAATCTTCAATCACTCTGGACCATATCCAGGATTTACGTATCTAACTTCGGTCTCATCTTTCACTTGAGGACAATCGAAGCACGTGATGTTGCTCCGAGGATTTTCTGACATCATGAGGCTGGTCTCAAGCTTTCATGCACACAGGCATTTGTTTTGGACTTTTTTTAGCATTTTTAATTTTCTTGTTGCTTGCAAAGTCTCGATTAAGAGACTCACAAAGCATGCTTAGTCGAAAGAACGGTCTCATAAATTCAAGGCCACAGACAGTCAATCTATCTATTGGATACTCATTACAAGAAATTAGGCTTTTATCGATGGACTTGTAGTGACAGACACTCCGTCACCAAAAGTTTGTTTCTTATAACTCCGTTGCTAAAAGTTTGACAATGGAATTTTGAAAAGCGTCGCCTAAAAATGAACTTTCTGCGACGGGTAGATTATTCAAATTAGCACGGGAGTACCGCCACTAAATATTTTTTCGTATTTTGTTTTCTCTTTTTAAAAATAATTTATCACGTAAAATATATAACGACAGAAAAGTTCGTTGCTAAAAGTTTTTCCATGGGAACTTCAACGACGAAATATCCGTCGCTAAATATTATACGCAAAGTAAATGACTTTTAGCTACGGAAGATCTGTCGCTAAAAGTTTGTCGGTAAACCTTTAGCTACGAAAATTCCGTCGCTAAAGGTTTCTATGTACATCTTAGCGCAGACCTTTAGCGATGAATAAAATTCATCGCTAAAAGTCAAACGATTTTTTTTTTTTTTGATACCTGAACAAATTACAAATTCTCAACAAAAAATTTCAATTCAGCAAAATATTTCTCAATGCACATTAGGTTTAAATAATTGCTGATCAATCAACCATTATTTAACCCTAAAATAAACATAATACTCAAACTCTATACTAATCAAAAAATAAAATTTATACAAATGGGAACGGGATACAATAAAGTAGGAGAGGGGAGGGGAGCACAAGCAGGGAGGGCATAGGAGCGGGATACAAATAGTCCCGGATCTGAATCCTATTGATGGTCCTCGTCCACGGGGGTACTATGATCCGGATCCAGCTCGGTATGTCCAGCAGCAGTGCCCTGCATGTAAAGACACACACATATTAATCTCGATAGCAATCGTATAAAGTGTTTAGTAAACGTATATAATGTTTGTACCCGATCATGCACCCTGATCATCCTGAACACTTCCTTCGCAATGTGATGGATCTTGTTGTTGTGTAGTAGTCGTTCCACGGTCATTGCCTGCGTCTGTGGAAGGGCAACGGGGAGTGGGGACGCTCCTATCACAACACGTGTAGTCGTGTTGTGCAGGCTGTGTACGCTGCCTTTTAGCCTATTGACGACCCTCGGTGTATTCAGCCATCGCTTCAATCCCCCAGTACTCATAACCATATTTTTTTATGCTGATGGCTGTCTGGACTATTGCCCAGACCCCCTGATCTGTTCATACGAGGCCTGCAAAATAATGATTTGACATTGAAAACATTAAA
The DNA here is from genome assembly GCA_033070095.1 of Escallonia herrerae. Classification (NCBI taxonomy): domain Eukaryota; kingdom Viridiplantae; phylum Streptophyta; class Magnoliopsida; order Escalloniales; family Escalloniaceae; genus Escallonia; species Escallonia herrerae. The sequence goes on from JAVXUP010001695.1 coordinate 100,674, forward strand.
GCAATAGACATCGAATACAAAGGCAAAAATTTTACAGATTACACAAATTAATTCCTAACTTACATCAATCTGCCAGAAAATATCTGAAACAGTCTCCCGCCTGGTGTGCATCGTCCTTATCCTTCTTCCTCATGTGCATCTGACTGTACGTCAAAGCTATGACCTTATCCGCCTCCAGGTTCGGGTGCTTAACTGCATTCTTGTGTTGGAGGACGTCGTGAGCCACTGACCCTCCCATGTGCGTGGGATCTTTCTCATGTTTGTTCTCATTCCCAATCTTACTCTTGGCCTCCCAAGATGGAACACCCCTCCACTAATCAACCATCTGCTCCTATACAGATGGAGATATCCAATGAAGGGGATGCCCCTTCCACTCCTCCATCAAGGCACCCTCGGGTAGTATCTTCCTCGCCCATTCCCGTACATTATGTAGCCATCGCTAGTAATTCTTGCCAATATAAGCAAAAAAAGCCTGTCGCCCCAACACATGCTGCTCAAGCGACTAAAACTCGAACCCCTTCTGCAGGGCATCCAATTTCACAATCAATACGATTAATTTAAATATCATATACTAATTAAGCAAATAATGACTGAAAAAAGGAAAACCATACCAGCCACCGCTCCCATAAAGACTCCCTCGTCCCAGCATCTGAGTCCTTCCAATATAGCCGTGGCTCAAAGAATCGGCCCTTCACAAAGACTCTGATCATCGTTTTGGCTAAAGTCTCCAAGATCCTGATAAAGAAATAAATAAATACATTAAATAAGTAGACCGTAATAACTATTGGAATTGAAGAATGTAAGTACTACACTATGTGATTTTTTACTTACTGGCCCTCCTGGGTGAGAGTAACTCACTTTTACATTGGGGGTCGATGCGTACCCCGCCTATCGGTCCACGTCCTCGTCGAGATCCTATAAAACACCAACAATAATACAATTCAAATATAATTCAAATATAAGTCTAGAATCATGACTAAATGTCGTTATCAAATATACTTGAGGTAGAACCCATAGAAGAAGGAGAACCAGTGCACGTGTAGGATGAATGGCCTGGGGTTGGGGCAGCAGCTGGGGTCCTATTTGCTGGATGTGAGCACTATGTGTAATACTCCGACCATTAGGAGCGGGTTAAAATAACCATCGGTGCTCCAAAAAATAAACGGTCATTAAAATTGAGCAATGCTTGGGTTTGGTAGTGTGTAGGAGCTTAAAATAGTTTTGGGGCAAATATATAATTTTTGAAAATTTTGGGGGCATTTCTGTAATTTTGGAAAACTTTGGAGAAAAGAGAGCTGGAGAGTTGTGTTTTGGAGAGTGAGGAAGAAGTCTCCTTTTATAGGTGAAGAAAAGTAGTTGTTGTAAATGTGTTACAAAGAAATAAATTTGGAATTCATTTAAGAAATAAAATGCTGCAATAAAAAATATGACTGTTGTGTAATAAAAGAAAATGTGATTGTTGGGGAGTAATGAAAAATATGACTGTTGCCCAACAGTTATATTTTGCATTATAAACAGTGACGCTATAGTCTCGCACGAGTTCTGGGGAGAGGCTGGAATGTATTAGACTCAAGTACATCTAACTCAAACGCCAATGATTGTCACTTTATATACTTCTTAAAGTGTTTTACAATAGCCAATTTGAGAGAAGAACTTTTTGAAAGTTTAAGTATGTAAGAAAATTTTGACTTGTCATTTTTTAAGCAATGTGGGAATAAGACCATGTCCATGCTTGAATTTCGGACCAGTGTTTATAATAAATCACGTAGCCAACGTACTTCCTCATTGGCCAAGGTTAATCTATAACTACTGCCTTCATAGTGGATCGTAATAATTTGTTTTAGACTTCCAACCTGTATTGCCTAAGGTGAAATTAAAGCCCATGGTGGATAAGAATCACCCAACAAAGAGTTCTGTATCTAGTTGGCATCACTACGCCCCTGGAAAACAACCGGATATGTAAATCCAACCATAAACCATAAGTCCCCATAAGGTATTTCACTACACACTTGATAGCATACCATTTTCTAAATTCTAGTACATTTGTTTTCTTTTTTCCTTTTTACCATGAAAAGAGATGAGAATTCTACCGTACCATTGATATTAAAAGATAGCTCTCGAATGATATTCCTATCTGATAAGAATTATAATAAATCAAAAGTGGATAATAACAACAACAGAGCAAGCATTAAAATCCTAAAACAAGCACTGAAATAAAATAGAACATGCCCCCCCCCCCCCTTTTGGGTAATAGGATAAGCATAAGAAACTAATAAAAAAAATCTCTCTGCCTACTCATGGACACAAGTCGAACACTAGGACACGTGTCCCTGGGCACAAACCCCCACGCACCACCGCACGGAGCGGCGCCATCGGCTGCAGATCGACAAGTCCTCAGTGTCGTCTCTACCGCAGCCGTTGGACCACCACACAGTAGCAGCGACCTATTGCTGTATCGACTCCTCCCACCAGTCACAATTCAACCACTGGTATCAAACGGGGAAAAATGTCCGCACCTTTGGAGCATTCCACAGCTTGCACCTCAATCACCACCACAACCCCAAGACCAGTCTACCAGATCACGTTCCAAGCCATCATGACCTCAAACACCCATCTCAAACACAACACCACAGCTAAAACCAATCGGCAAAACAGGCCCATCAACCTTTCTGTGAATAGGGGGAAGGGGAACCAACTAGGGGGGAAGGGGGATACAACCCTAGAAGGAAAAATCCCATCCACAGACTCACTCAATCACTGCCAAACTCGTGGCCCTCACAAGCCCTTTTCCGGCCACTAGGCCCATAACCCACCAAGCAACCCCACCACGAACAACCAGCAGATTTCAACCCAAACCAACCTTAGCATCCCAACCTAACCATTTACCCAAGGCGACCAGTCCCCGAAGACACCCGTTCATAGCCCATCCGCAACAATCGAACGGCATCAAAGGTCTGTGATGACCGACGATGCAGCCACCACAATCCAAATATAAAGCAACCCAAACACATGAAAGAAAACCACACAACCTAAGTCAAACAACTCTACCACGCTAGAATAAGTAGACGGTGGCGGCGGAGATGAAAAATGTTGAAACGATTACAACAATTATTGCGCTACCACGTAACACGTAATGGGTTCGGAAACATACCGTATGAAGTCTCCGAAAATTCCGACGTAGGATCCTTGTTGTTACGAGCCTCCAACACGCTTGATCTTTTTCGCAGGTACGAAAACGGCTACTAGAGTCGAGTTCTTCGTCCACGAACCAAATCCTAGAGCTTGGTGATTGCTCTAGAGAGAGTGCTATAGAGAGTGCTATAGAGAGAGGGTTATTACTATTGACTTGTGATTTATTGGGATATCTCTAGCCTTTATATAGAGATACAATTAGAGACTGGCTTTACCTCCAACTCTTAGGAGATAAAGATTGTATTTATCTCAAACACTTAAGAGATAAATATTCTCTAAATAACTGTATTTATCCAAACTAACAAATACACATTATCTGTTAGTGGGCGGATAATGGGTCCACTGACCCAATTTATTAACAGCTCCCACTCGCCCACACACAGGGCAAATAAATCGTACAGTCCCTCTTTATCTCTCGTCCACTCATCTCCTCATACAGGAAATGGAACGTGCGACCTACGAGAAAGGATGTCCAGTTGAGGAGTATTGTATTAAGTTATCACCAAACTAACACAATACATCACTCCAAAAAATCTCGTATGTACCCCAGATAGTTCAACTACACCAGATTAAACACTCTCAAATCCCTCATAATGAGCAGTGTTAAACCTCTCATATGTTATGTATTCATGACTCATATCGAAACGAAAATCGACAAAGTCGCCCGGGCTATGAATCACACAACATGATGTAATATTGAACTTTCTTCCCAAAGCCCTCATGTCATTCCAATTAGACCCAACCGCTTTCCTAGACATGCCCCGCGAGACCGCATCATCCATGATCCAAGGGTACATGCTAAAGTAGCGACATTGAGTATCCTCTTCATGACATAGTCTAAGGTGAAAAGGGTACCATATAGGATCAAAAATTTTGATCCAAGTGGCTCACACAGTGACGAAGCAGGGATTCATTCGTCACTCCCACTGTCGGTCTGCATTTAGCACATGCAGTATGATTTGCATGCTATGGCGTAACCCGCAAGGGCGTGTCACATAAATGTATAATAAAATACGCCATACGAATCTAAGTCTAGTCGCTGTACAAGCGCCTAACCTGAGTTTTTCAGCCCAGTCACTCTCATAGTGCCTGCCTGAAATCTCACATTCGGCTGTAAACAGGCTACATAGAGTTGTGGAGATACTCTATGATCGACCTAACTTTATAGGTCTCATCTTAGCTCCAACTAAGGCGACATGTTTGCTTTATAAGCTGTATCATCTTATTCGCCCACTTGGCGCTTAAGACAATTATGTCTCATCTTGCTCGCTATCTTAGCGCCAAGGTGAATTACCCGTGTGAGTGGGTCAATTCGAGCCTGGTGACACTCTCAATAAGGATGTATATGTAATCACAAAGATTATCCATTCATTCCATAATAAACTCAAATCAAGGAATGAAAATTTAATATAAATAATGTCAAGTACATAAGATGCCATAAACATATCAAAACCTACGTAGTCCCATACTCCTAATGTGAGAAAGGAAAACATCTCTAGCAATAGGCTTGGTCAAAGGATCAGCCACCATTCTGCCAGTAGGTATATGCTTCATGGTCACCTCTCCTTGCGCAACTAAAGTTCTAATGAAGTGATAACGAAGGCCTATGTGTTTGATATTTGGGGTCTTTACAAAATCTAGGGTAGCTGTATTGACACAGTGAAAAGTGACAGACTCATCTGCATGAGCTGTAACCCCTAGAGCCTGTAAGAATGACCTCAACCAAACAGTTTCCTGGACTGCTGCTGAACAAGCAACATACTCCGACTCTATCGTGGATAGGGCGATGCAAGACTTTTTCTTGCTGTACCAAGAGATAGCTCCACCTGAAGTGGATATGCGCTCATCTCTATCAGCGCCCCAATCAGCATCGCTGTATACTCTCAATCTCAAGTCTCCACCATGATAACACAGGACGAGATCAGCGGTTCCACGTAAGTATCGAAGAATCCTCTTCACCGCATTCCAATGAGCGGGTCCAGGATTACTCTGATAACGACTCACCATTCCAACGGCAAAGCAGATGTCTGGACGCGTACACAACATAGCGTACATCAGACTCCCAACTGCAGCCGCGTAAGGCACTTTGGACATCCGATTCTTTTCCTCATCATTCTTTGGGCATTGGTCTGTTGTTAAAGTACACGCCTTGTCCATTGGAGTGTCTATGGGTTTTGAGTTATGCATACGGAATCGTTCAATGACCTTCTTGATATATGTCTCTTGAGACAAACCGAGAAGTCTCTTTGGACGATCACGTATGATTTTAACCCCGAGCACATAATTAGCTTCTCCCATGTCCTTCATCTCAAAAGTTGAGGACAACCACTGCTTAGTGGCGACAATGGAACTCATGTCATTCCCAGCTAAAAGAATGTCATCCACATACAAAGAAAGGATCAGAATATTTTTCTTGGATCGTTTTACGTAAACGCAATGGTCTTGTTCAATCATTTCAAAACCTATAGAGGTAATGGCATGATGAAACCTAAAGTACCACTGCCTAGACGATTGTTTGAGACCATATATAGAACGTTTGAGCCGGCAAACTTTGCGCTCATGTCCCTTGACTTCAAAACCCTCAGGTTGAGCCATATAAATCTCTTCGTCTAGTTCTCCATTGAGAAACGCAGTCTTAACATCCATATGAAAAAGTTCTAAATCCTGCTGGGCGACAATAGCTAGGATCAGGCGAATTGAAGCAAATCTCACCACTGGGGAGAAAGTGTCTTCATAGTCCACACCCCGCAGTTGGGTATAGCCTTTCGCCACAAGACGTGCCTTATACTTGTCAATTGACCCGTCTGCCTTGCGCTTGACTTTTAAAACCCACTTGTTTCCAATAGTCTTGCGCCCTGGCGGAAGGTCAACCAACTCCCAGACCTGATTCTTCTCCATTGAGCTCAACTCATCTTTCATTGCAGCCATCCACTCATTACTAGCAGGTGAAGATAAGGCTTCTTCCACAGAAGTGGGCTCATCTTCATCAGTTGGAGTGCACATAAGAATTTCACCGTCAATCTCAAAACGACGACGTGGAACTCTTCCTCGTGCACCTCTACGCAGTTGAGAATCTTGTTGACCTGATGGTCCTGATGGTGTGCTCCCACTGTCTAGGATGCTCCCACTAGGTTGAAGATCACTTATACTATCTTCAGCGACAACAGGATGAGGAACTAATCCCTCACCTTCGCTTGGAGATGGTAAAGTGGCTTCAACTTCCTCTAACTCATAGAGGTCAAGATTCTTACTTGCGTCTCCAATGCTAGGAAAATCATTCTCTATGAAATCGACATCACGAGACTCTATTTCAGTCTTTCCACCATTTGGATGTTCACCATACATCACATAGCCTTTAGAGTTTTCAGAATACCTCAAGAAGATACTCTTTTTAGCTCTAGGCCCTAGTTTCCCATACTTATGAGAAGTACTGTGAACATAACCTGCTGAGCCCCATGGGCGCAAGTTATCCAAATTTGGCTTTTGGCCATTCCAAAGCTCATATGGGGTGGATTTGACTGATTGTGAAGGCACTCGATTAAGTATATAGGCTGCAGTCAAAAGAGCATCCCCCCAAAAAGATATTGGGAGGTTTGCTTGCGCCATCATAGACCTAACCATGTCTAACAATGTTCTATTCCTTCTTTCCGCAACACCATTTTGTTGTGGAGTATTAGGAATAGTAAGTTGCCTGCGTATCCCTTTTTCCTCACAAAACTTCTTGAAGTGATCTGACAAATATTTGCGTCCTTGGTCAGTGCGAAGAGTTTTTAAATTCTTCTCTTTCTGATTCTCAACCTCAGCTACAAAGCGTTTGAAACAGTCCAAAGCTTCATAGCGGTGAGATATCAGATACACATAACCATATCGCGTATAATCGTCTATCAGTGTAAGGAAATAAGAGGCGCCATGGCGTGCCTTTACACTCATAGGTCCGCATATGTCAGAGTGAACTAGCTCAAGTGGTTGAGTTGCTCTCACAGCCTTTCCAAAAGGCTTCCTGCATGCTTTACCGGCCAAACAAGCCTCACAAGTTTGTAGATTGACTCTTGCGAGTGGGCCCAAAAGGCCTTCTCTAGCCAAACGAGTCATTCTATCTTGGCCTATGTGGCCCAGTCTTGCATGCCAGGTGGTAGAATCATTCACAATATTATCATTCACCACATAAGAATAAGAGGACTGAGAATCATTTAAATCCAATTGAAAAAGACTATCCATGCGAAAACCATGTCCGAACAAAACATCATCCAAAAAAATGTCCAACTTATTACCCTTAAAAATAAAGGAAAAACCACTGTCTAATAAAGCAGTAACTGAAAGTAGATTAAGCCGAACAGTGGGTGCATATCGCACATCCTCAAGAATCAATGTGCGCCCAGTGCGCAACTTGAGCTGGTAAGAACCAACCCCTAGCACCTCTTCGGAGCTATTGTTTCCCATGAAGATATGTTTGCTACCCGCTGGAATCCGGTGATAATCTACGAACCCCTCTCGATCACGTGCTACATGTTTTGTTGCACCTGTATCCACAAACCACACAGGTTGGGAATGAGCAACCATCACATGTGAGGAAACATATAACTGAGAGAGAGATTCTGAAAGTACCTTCTTCGGCTCAGTGCAATCACGAGCGAAGTGTCCTTTCTGTTGACAGTTGAAGCATTTAACTTTAGACAGATCCTTTTTCCCACCACGTTTTCCTCTCTTGCGTTTCTTCATTTTTCCTTCCTTTGGCGCAGAAGTGCTAGCCTCGCCTTTCTTACCTTTCTTACTTTGTCTTCCGCGCTTGCCATTTGCATTGCGCGATCCCCCTTGGGCGACATAAGCAAGGGTCTTGTCAGCATCTCGAGTCTCGTCCTCAAGGATGACATGCTGTGAAACATCAGAAAAGTTCTTGATGTTTTCACTGTGAGTCAATATCTGTTTCATATTGGCCCATGAGGCAGGAAGGGACCTTATGACAGCTCTGACTTGCTGCTCATCTGTGAGCGCATGGCCAGCATCCCTCAGCTTACCAATCATATTGGACATCATCCTTAGATGTTCACTCATGGTATGTTTAGGGTCTTTTGTGTACTCCTCAAACTTAATCACAAGGCTACGAAGCCGCGTAGTTGAGGTTCCACCAAAAGAGAACTTGAGCTGCTCCCATAAAGCTTTGCAAGTTGGAAGTTCATCATACTGCCCGATTAGATCATTTTGCAAGCTGCTCAACAAGGTGTAGCGCGCACTACGATCTTTCTGATTCCATTTCTGGTAGGCAGTGTGGTCTCTTAGGGGTTGCGCCTCAGTTGGCGCGACCATCTCCTTGGTCAAGTGCTCCTCGAGCTCTTGTTCGTTCAGCATGAATTTCATCTTTTTGTGCCAAACGTCATAATTATCTCCGTTAAGTTTCTCACCCTTAACGAGATCAGCTATGACATTCTTGGTGGCCATTATATTCACTACATTGGTGGCCATTATATTCACTACATTAGATTGCGCAAGGAAAAGACATTAATTATACATCCTTCTATTTATTTCAAAAAATTCAAATGAAAAACATAATCCTTCCTCACATCATGAAATCGAAAATTTGCTAAGCTCGTAATCATCTCCCATGTATGTGAGTTGGGAAAAATATTTTTCAAGTAATTTTTCGCAATAAATTTCATCATTATATAAGCCACAATATAATAAATCATCCACATGATAATTTAGAACAATATAAAATTGCACCATGCAATAAAGTGTGCAAGGACTCCATTGAGCCCCATTGGCATTCTAATAACTTATGCTAAGAAAATTCTGACTTGAATAATGTGCGTGCGAAATTACATCCCCGTACAAGGCTTTCTGGAAATATACAGGGAAATAGTAGAATACAACATCTTTGAGAATCCTACTACAAACTACTCCAATAAAACAAATGGAGATGCCGCACAACACATTATTCTCAAAAGAATTTTCTTAAAACAAGAGTAAACACATAAACATAAGTTTCTTTAGAATGTCAATCTAGTATCCATCCATTTAACCTAAAACTAGCATGCTCAAATAACAAGTTAAAGGGTAATTTAAATGGATGAATAGGCCACATTCTCCTTCCAAGGAAAACGGGCGTGAAGGCCTTGAAATTTAGGTTTAAAAAGAAATGTGGGCTTACCAAAAGCCTAACAAATATACCTTAAAAGTATATTTAAACCATAACACAAATCAAGGCAAGCATGTAACAAATTAGACATAATTTATCTATGTCATATAACTCTCCAAAAATATTTATTGCTACTCACGAAGTGCAAAAAATAATATTTACGCATTATTCGTATTTTTGGGAACCACAAAAGTACCACAAAAATACTCACAAATGACCAAAAACTGAGAGATAAATTTTTAAAAAATGACAAACAGTAAATTTACCCTAATATACCCTCTGGAATTAAATAAAAATTCTGTGTGTATAAAACAAATTTTTAAAGCTAATTTCTATAGAAAAATCGTTTAAAAATTAAACAGAACACACACAGAGGGTATAAAGGTAAATTTAATGCCATAGAAAAAATTCAGAATGCACGAAAAAGCTCCACTCGCCGGCGGTGACAAACACCGGCCAAAAAACAGCCCGCACGCGCCTCCACGCCACCGTGCGTGTGGGACAGCGCAGCAGGTTCAAGGAGCAGGCGCGTGTGAAGCACGCGCGCGCGTGGGCGCGTAAACTCAGTCACGCGTGGACACGTGAAGCAACAGCCTTGGCTGGCGCGTGTGGTGCGTTCCGCCCGTGGTCTCAGCCACGGCTGGCGCGTGGAGGAGCGTGACGGCTCGTGGCGGCGCGACTTTGCACGTGTGGCACGTGTACGACTGCCTTCGCGTGTGGCGTGCATCTGCGGCTCGACTTGAGCACGTGGCGTGCTTGGGTTCACTGTTCATCTTCTTTGTAGGAAAATCCTAATTTTCCCAGCGCCGCCATGTCACGATGCCAACTTTCGAATGCCATATCTCTCTCGTTTTTAAGCCAAATAATGCGTACGATATATCGTTGGAAAGCTTATGCGACATAGATTAATTATACCAAACGATCATGATAAAAACTGAATATCATGCTCCGAATTTGAGTCCCAAAACTCAGAAAAAATACAGTTTTCTTGAAAAATAAAATTGTGATTTCTCACAAATCATGCATCCAAAAATCACGAAATTTTATGGAGTTCATCCTCAACCATAGGAGAACAAAACTATATAATTATTTTTCAGAAAACATGCTCAATAAATTTTGAATTTTTGTAATGGGTCTCGTTCATGTATCCGGAAAAAATCGCAACATGCACATAATTTAATCTAGCATGTTAAAGGCGAATCAACAAGTAATCATGCTCTGATACCAATGTTGAAACGATTACAACAATTATTGCGCTACCACGTAACACGTAGTGGGTTCGAAAACATACCGTATGAAGTCTCCGAATATTCCGACGTAGGATCCTTGTTGTTACGAGCCTCCAACACGCTTGATCTTTTTCGCAGGTACGAAAACGGCTACTAGAGTCGAGTTCTTCGTCCACGAACCAAATCCTAGAGCTTGGTGATTGCTCTAGAGAGAGTGCTATAGAGAGAGGGTTATTACTATTGACTTGTGATTTATTGGGATATCTCTAGCCTTTATATAGAGATACAATTAGAGACTGGCTTTACCTCCAACTCTTAGGAGATAAAGATTGTATTTATCTCAAACACTTAAGAGATAAATATTCTCTAAATAACTGTATTTATCCAAACTAACAAATACACATTATCTGTTAGTGGACGGATAATGGGTCCACTGACCCAATTTATTAACAAAAAAAACTGTGTGGGGGAGACCATTTTTTTCTTTGTTCAGGAGGAGTCTTAGAGATTCTTGACTAGTCGACAGTGCATCTATTAAGCATACACACTACATAGGAGATGTCAGGTCTAGTACAATATGCGGCATATTTCAAACTACCCATTATGCTAGATAGCTACAGAGGTGTTGGGCCGGACTTGGGCCGGCCCACTCAACGGGCCTCTAGCGAAAACGGGCTGGGCCGGGCCCGAGCTCAAATTTTTTTCTTTTTTGTTCCCAACTCCTTGTTATTTATTTATGTCTATGGTCAACAATAATATATCAAATTAATTGCTTGAGATTGATATGTTAATTTTGTATAATATTGACAAGCCTTTTTTGGCCTACTAACATTATAATTTATAAGTAATATTTTTCGAAAGTTTGATGGAAGATACGCTCGTTAAAGCATTGAACAGCTATCCCACTACGCAATCAGAGGTAGATATTTCCATGGAAGTCCATGCTAACATGCCAATTTACAGGCTTTTGCTAGTCTTTTGGTGGGTCTTTTCGTTTCCTCGATATAGGCATGTCCATACAAATGCAGGGTGCTTGTAGCCTTGAACAGTTTTCGGTTCCTTGTACAAGTCTTAGTCACCAAAGAAGTCCTGGCCCATATCCAATATCAGTTCTATGAGGTACCTTCTCGATATATAACCAAGAGTAATGTGCAAAATAAACAAGAAATGCTGTAAATCGCACCTAGCAAATAAAGATATGGTTCCAGCATCATCACTGTTGACACACAAATTGGAAGCTCTACATTATTTCTCAGATTACCATGATGCCTGCCATCTTTTATATGCGTACGTATCATGTGTGTTGTGCTAAATGCAAACCTCCTTAGCGTGCTCATGATGATTAATATGTCAAGATAATTTATAGTTTCAGTGACCAGGAACAAACTAATCTGACATTTTTTGGAGTGAGCTCATTCAGTATTGACTGAATAATGGCAGGGCTGTAATTTGAAGGCAAGGATGACCCAACCAGCCAATCTTTTGGAGGATATAACTGAAACAAAATTTCAAATAAGCCTTCAAATATTGAACAACATGGGCAACTGCTCCTCCAGTATGGTTGAAAATGGAGCTCAATATAAAGTTCAAGAACTACTAAGAAGGCAGCCAACCGAGCCAAAACCAGGCTTTTTTCCAGGCTGGACCTGGCCCGGGCTTTTTCCTGAAATTTCTTGGCCTGGTCCAAGCTCAGGCCCCAAGCCCATTTATTTAGGGTCATCACTATTCACCGAGAGGGCCGGGCCAGAAATGGGGCGGGTCGGGCCAGCCCGCGGGCCGCCCGCCCCTTTTAACACCTCTATATAGCTAGCGTATTTCTTTTGTTTAACAACGCCAGCATCTCTTTCTATGCGATATAAGTGCATTGAATTATAAAACGATGTACAAGCAAGTTTACAATGAAAGTAATTGTACTTTCTCATATATATATATATATATATATATATATATATATATATATATATAATGAAACTGGTCAAGAAAAATATCTTTGGCATTTCTAGTTATTCTCATGCCAAAGATCAGCATTTGCTTCACTCGTGTCTTTCATGTCAAAGCTGGCATTTAGCAAAGCTTTGGCAGCGTAAATGATATCAAAGTTAGTACTAAAATAAGGAGATCAATCAAATAATCCGTAATAAAATATACACCCCTCACAAGGTTTTATGATTGATGCACTTATCACCTTCATTGATTAGCTAGGACAAGTTGGTTGTTAAATTTCTCCTTGATTAGCTAGGACAAGGAGATCAATCAAGTTGGTTTGGGTGTTTTGTTTTCATGACCAAGCTGTATAAAACCTTGAAATTGATAATTATAAGTTTATTCCCTTAGTTTTCTGTCATGAAATACGATTTTTACATCCATTCCTGGCAACAAACCGTGGTTTGCATGTGTCAGTTGGAAGGATGGGTTTAAGTTTCGTTCTAAGGACCCATTTACATCAGATACCCTGGCAACTCGAGAGGCAGGTCTACTAATTAACTCCCAAGTTTTGTTAGCCGTTGGGATTTCAAACCATCATGTATAAGCCTCCTTCCAGAATTCACAATCTGGAGAAGACAAGGTTTCTTCTAAGGTGCTCGGGTCTCCCTCAATGCGTAGGCTAGATATTTAAGAGCATTAAATTATTCAAGTCTGGTCCGTTTAATCCTCCTAAGCTGCACATCTTTCACAATCTGGCTCTTAAGGATGGGAGGTACTAGGCCCATCGTTTCTTCACCTTGGGAAGCCTAAATATACCATGGCGTGACCTAAAAGAGGAATAATTTCGTGAAAATTGCATCTAGAGGTTTAATTGTAACGGCATCGCTCCAAGTTGAAATACTTCCAAAAGCTAATGTCCGGTGACAATAACGAAAACTATTGAGAGCCTCCGGGACAAACTGCAAAAAAGCATTTTCAGTGTTTCATCGCTTTCGATCGTTTCTACAACAATCTATTACAATAATAGAAAGTTCTTATCTAAGTTCTTTTATGATGTAGCAGAAGTTGTAACATAGACTATACTTGTAATGCCATTAGTTTTTGCCAAGATACAATTTCCATTATTGTGGTAATTTCCATTTTATCCTGAAAATTTTACTGGAAAGGAAAAAGGAAGAAAAGTTTCGGGCGTCGGCCGTACAAAAAGGCCGTTAGATATGTGGAACAAGAAAGTCAAGCTAAACACCCGTAAATTCAAACGGAGTGGGCACTTTGTCATCCCCCTCCATTCTCTGTCAGAGACGCCCAGATAAAGCGACTATGCTGCTGATGCAAGATGCCCTTCTGTGGTCCCACAGAGGCTCCTCGTCACAACCCCACCATTTAATCTGTACAACATTCCCTGTTGTTAAAGAATTAAACCAGCTTTGCCATGGCGATTTACGGGAAGAGAGAAGAAAAAAGGATAAATTCCGTGGAAACCAAGAATGCTGTGAAGCGAAAAAGGAACATAATGGACCAAGCATCATGTTCCTGCAACAAATTTAAGAGCACGCAAGGGAACTGCTAAAGAGAGAGAGAAGAGCAACCAAGGACATGATCAATCCTCTAGTCTTTTATTTGGTTGCAAGAGGATAACTTGTACTGAGAAAGTGCAAAAGTGCAACCCATTGAACAGTCTTTCACTATCCCAAGCATAGTAATCAAGTAAAACACTTTAAACAGGACAGAAAAAGAATGATGATCATCACTATTCCAAAAAGAAAAGACAGCCCATGAATCCTCAAAACACAACTGTACAGCAACTATCTCTCTCTCTCTCTCTCTCTCAACACTATTTTTAGCACGTTCTTTATGGGTCCACATCAAATAAACAACAGCCCAAGGCTGGAGTAATCATATAGGCTATCTTCACCTCAGTTTTTCTTCTACCATGCAGTAACCTTCTCCAAACCAACCTTGAAAATGAATGTTAATCTAGCCTGGGTCATGTGTCGATCAGTCCTATCAATGAACCGTCTCAGTTAAATGGCTTTCCGACAGCTCTGCTTTGCTTTCCAGGTCAGCTGAACCGCAACTCTCCTTCATGGACTCGATATCCATGCTGGCTGTACGGCTTTTCCTATTCCTCCGATCCTGCAAAAGCAACACAAATTTCCGACCCGATAACTCAATCAGCATTACATTAAGTCCCATATCATTTAAATTGTCTCATAACCGTTTTCAGTTAAGTAAACAACTGAAAATTGTTTAAACTGATATTAACGAATGGATTCCAATAACAATGGGTGGCTTTTAAAAATGCAGAAAACCAAAACAAATATACATACATACATTGAAAGTGTTCACGTTTCTCAAGCAATGAATATACATTAAGACACAAATACAACCTAGCAAGCAGATTATCTGGCCGAATCATGTTTAGTACAAGGATGTTGCCAAAGTTTCATGTGTACTTGCGTGTAAATTTAGTTCTCTGTGCCTGCAGAAGAATATTGGTACGGTAGCCACGATATTATGAGTAAAGCATCCATGGTTCAATTTCTGAAAAAAAATTGGGTCGTATACGTAGCGATTTCCACTGGCAATATGGGATGCACACAGGTGATGCAATTCAGGGACAAAAAATGTCCAATATAACAATAAAACAAGCACAAATCTGCAGTTAATTACATTCGAATGTTTGATAATTATTTCTGCCAGAATCACTTACTAGTTTATACTAAGTATGACATGTACAATGTGACGCCTTTGCTGTTAGGCATCAAGACATCATAGTTGAAACAGTAAAGGAATCGGTAATTTCAAATTTAGGCCATGTGTGAGAATGAAAAATAGGGTGAGTGAACAAGACTTGATTAAACGCAAAAGA
The DNA here is from genome assembly GCA_033070095.1 of Escallonia herrerae. NCBI lineage: Eukaryota > Viridiplantae > Streptophyta > Magnoliopsida > Escalloniales > Escalloniaceae > Escallonia > Escallonia herrerae. The sequence continues at coordinate 116,026 of JAVXUP010001695.1, forward strand.
GTACCCAATAACGGTCAGCACTGGAGATAGTGGGGTCCAATACAGACAATCCTGATGTGGACGGAGTTAGAAATATTTCAAGGCTAAGACAATTGAACTTGAAAAAATTATACATGTGGGTTTTTGTTGTAAGGCACATAGGGATCCATAAATATAGAAGAGGACAACAAAATCATTAAATAAGCAGGCAAAGCACTCAATATTTCAGAGGCAGAAATCAGCACCTCTCGATAAGGAAATTCATCTGCTTCAAGCATCCTAACAACCTGACTCATTTTGGGTCGTTTCTCCGAGTCAGGATCAACACACCTAAGTGCAACCAAAAGTGCACGCTTTAGAGCACGTGTTGCGGGTTTCGGTTCAAGGGTTGGATCCAGAACTTCCTCAGCTCTTCTGTTACCCACCATCAACTTTAACCACTCTACAAGATTAACCTGCCATGAGCATAAGAAGAGATTTCTTGTTAATAGCACCCATCAAAGAAGAAATTTCGACCTAAAATGGTCCTTCATAACCCCGGTGGTCACCCCACAAAGTATCTTACTGTTACTAGGACTAGGTACCTCATTGGCAGGTCGACCGTAGTCCACTGGATCCCTTCCAGTTACTGCTTCTAGCAGGAGAACTCCAAAGCTATAAACATCACTCTTTTCATTTAACAAGCCAGTATTGGCATATTCCGGTGCCACATAACTGCAGTTCACACAAAACTCCAGTTACTGTACACATAATCTGTCCTCCATTAAATGTAAAAATTAAAAAGAACTATATCAAGACATCGGTGAAAATGAGATAGAACATACCCGAATGTTCCCATGACTCTCGTAGTTATATGACTTTCTCCTGAATCCAAGAGCTTGGCCAATCCAAAATCAGAAAGCTTCCCATTGAATTCAGTATCAATTAAGATATTGCTAGATTTTATGTCTCGGTGAACAACTTTTGGTTCTATCGCTTCATGCAAGTAAGCAAGCCTGCAAACCAAATTCGTCATGGCAGGTCTTCAAATAGATTTCGTAATCTTAATGCAGCAATCAATCCCTCATTTCAGTCACAAACTTTTTATAAAATGGCAGTACATAGCAAGGTCCAACTTTGCCTTATGGCTTAATTAATGTGTTGAAAGGAATCATTTTTCCCCACAATGAAGAAACAGCTTGAAGTGAAAATGAGTGATTGAAGCTGGTCAAAATCATCTCATGATCTAAAGCCAAAAGAAAACTGGTCATTCAGGTAGATAGTACTTGTAATACTCTATAAGGGTGTCTTCATTACTTTCCTTGGCTGCATAAGAATAATTCTCCATCAGCTCTGATTCCTTAAGCATAGTGAAGCGGTACACAGGTGCAATCTAGTTAAAAACTCAGCATAGTTCATTTTGGATTTTCCTTTATATGTAAGTTGGGAAAATATGGATTTTATTGTACTATTAAGACTACTAGTAGGGACATATTTGTATATTTGGGTATAAAGCATTATATAAGCCTTTATGATACTAGAAGGTATAATCTATATGGGTAATTCTATAAAGTGCAGTTCCTTGGGCAAGAAGATCAATGCTAGCAAGTCCAAGGTCTTTATTCCTCCTGGATAGTAAATTTCAATTGTGGACCCCTTCTTACCTAGGTAGCACGGACACGGTCCGACAGGGACACCGGACACCGCAATTTCCAAAAAATTATATTTTGGACACCGCAGGACACCGCTATTTTTTTTATATATATATATATATATATATATATATATATATATATAATAAATATCAAATACATTCCATAATCTAAAATAACAAATAATAATGAAAAACTACCAAAACAAGGAATTCAAATACAAGTCATACTTAAACGTTAAATCCAACATAGTACATGGTACATAACATAAAAAATTAAGTCTTACAAAGTCATACGAATAGGAAACAAAGGAAATAACTGAAATTAAGTAATAAACTAATAATAAATATACACTAACACAACTACACAAGCATTGCATTCTGAAATTAAGTTGACAAAATAACTAAGTCAAGAGAGAGAGAGAGGTTCCCTCTGAAACGACTCGACAGAGGGAGAGAAAAAAAAATACTTTTGCAAAACGACTCTTGACTCTCGAGTCTTGACAGAGGGAGAAATAAAAAGAGAGAGAGACAGATGACTTCGAATAGAGAAGGAAGGGACCTGTGAGTCAGCGACGACGGCGAGGACCTCCGGCGACGATGCGCAGTGAGCTCCGGCAATAGCTCCGGCGAGTCGCAATAGCTGCTTCGGTCTTCGCGACGGCGACTAGATCTGTCGGTGTGGGCTTCGGAATGTTGGCGAACAGCTCCGACGACAGCTACAAGTCGATAATGGTTCAGAATGGCTTCTGTGAGGTGGCTGATAGCTGACGCCCGTAAGTCGAGTGAAGCAGATGGTGTTGTTTTCAGATTAGGGATTTAGGGCACAATTTGTTTCTGCTAAAAAAACCCCACATATTACATTTATTACCAATTGACCCTCAAAATTAGTTCCAAAAATTCCAAATTAGCCCAAACGGTCCGACACTGCACATTCTCGTGTCCGACACTCCTCGACGAAGTGTCCGACACGGTGTCGGAAAATTAAAAAAAAAATCCGACACTATTGGCGGTGTCCAACACATGTCGGGCGGTGTCCGGAGGGTGTCGGGGTGTCCGTCCGTTTAAGACACCATACCTCCCCCTAGGAGGGGTGTCTGTGCTTCAGAGCTTCTTACCCTCGCTAGGTAGCCTTCTAAACCCAATCATAGTGTGCCTGTATTAGTTTATGTATCCTCACAAGTCAATTCGAGTTGAATAAGTGAAGATTTGTGGTCAATGACCTTCTGGCAAGACGGAACCATTGTGCGAATAAACTCATTTTTCCCTCTTGTGAGCGCCACAGTCAACCACTTTCTCCATCATGGGGTGCTAACGAGCATTGTTATTTGTCATAAGTTGTTTGTATTGCGCAAACACTCATAATAGTAAATTCACCATTCTGACAGCTTGCTTAACTCATCCTAGTGCATGAGGTTGCCTATTGTGGCAGTCCTATCAAAGGAGCTCTTCATATTGATGCAACGTAGAAATTTAAAGCTTGAATAAGTTTCATCGTATTGATTATGGTAGCTCACACGCCCTATTTTAAAGTTTGAGGTTTCTTATTTCAAAAGTTGGCGAAAGAAACACGGAACACAAATGCAACTAGATTAGAAATATCCACATAGAAATTACAGAGCTGTTGTAGCCTTTGATACTCGGCTTTAACAAAATTTTAGGAGTATAAGATCATTTGTGAGGAATGGGGACTTCTTCAAATGCTCGGGGTATTTTAGTAGTTCCATAATTCACTTTTAATACGGTTTGATGCTATCTCCATAACTTAAGTCAAGTGAGAAAATAATTCACTTTTAATATGGGTTGACCCTATCATCATAACTTAAGTCAAGTGAGTAAAGCTTTGTGTTTCGGTAACTTGCAGAAGTGGCATATTCATTGGTAGGACGAGGCAAGTCTCTTCCTATTCCATATGTGCAAAAGACATGCAAAAGACAAGCCTTCCAATGGCTTTTTCACTATTATAATGCGCTCTAATTCCCACCATACAAGCTATCACAAATTTCTCAGCAAGAGGGAAAATATAGATCAAAAAAAGAAAGTACTTACGCCTTTGCAGTACCAAGAAGGACCTTTATACGGGCTTCCCAAGTCAGGACTCCGTTTTGGCGCATAGCCCCGTGAAGCCATTGTTCCAAATTCCCATTATTCACATACTCATACACCAACATCCTACAAAGTCGAAACAAACAACAATGATCAGCCATACTATATTACTTATCAACCAAAGTAACCGATTCTGAGTGGGAGATGACACGTGCTAGATAATGTGTACTTTATCGATGGCATATAGCCAAAATTTAGTTTAGGAATGACAAACTCGTTAAATCTACTTGAAAGGAAATTACCTGTGAACTCCTTCTACGCAATAGCCTAGAAGCCGCACAAGATTCTTATGTCGAACATGGCCAATAGCATCCACCTCGACTCTAAATTCTTTCTCCGCCTGTCCCCTACATGTCACACAACACATAGTTCAATCCAAAACCAATCCTCGTCAAAGAAACAAGAAAGAAAGAAATGTCTCAAGAAGTATCTATTGACCTAACTTACATGTTATTAAGAAGCTTCTTCACTGCTACCTCAGTACCATTGATTAGAGTGCCCTTGTAAACAACCCCATATCCACCCTCCCCAAGCACGTTTTCCACGGAGAAACGATTCGTTGCAATCGAAAGATCTCTAAGCGTAAACCAGTGACCCCACCCAAGATGCGACATTTCTGGCAAACCAATTAAAGGAGAGGCCATTGCAAGTCCATATGAAGGTTGCTTCCGTACAGTCCCAGAACTTCCTTCCTCCCCTGATTGTGAACTATAGGCCCTCTCATGATGGTAAATGGAGCTGCATTGACTGATATTATCTGCATCACTGGATTTGCTCATACCCAGATGAACTAACGTCTTCTCTGAATTCTTATCACTAGATTTATCATGAATCGACACAAATAAACTATCCTGCTGATCATGGAAATTATGACCCCCAACTCTGTCAACCTTGATTTCTTTCGATACATTGGGTATTTGGGAAGTGGAGTACTTGTCCGACGATTTTCTAGAATTTCTCCTAAATGTGAGCCATATCGATAGAATACAAAGAATCATAATTATGAATGCACCTACACATATACCAATGACAACCCAAAGTTTCAGGCCCAAAATCTTCTTGGATAATTCTGCATTTAGACTCTCGGATGACATTTTCTTTGACCCTCAATCGAAAATCACAGTTATGCTCTATCCTCACTTTCACGCTTCGAAGCCAATCAGTTCCTCCTGATCACAAAAAAGCAAGTCAAGTAACCTCAAAAACATGCCAAAGCATGCACATCACAAGATTGAAGTTTGCATATGTGACTCCCTGCGCTTGGGGGACAATTATGCCCAATACAAGCTTAAAGTCACATCTACTTAGTTCAATGCTAAAAATAAAACTTGCTCACGTTAGACAAGAAAGAAGTACAAATATAACATTTCAAGAAACTGAAAAAAAGCCATTGATTACAGAAATCAAAATTTTCCTAGTTTAGAGTGATTTTATTAGCAATGGAATCCATTTGGTTCTATAATGGAAAATCACAGATACAGTAAAAGAAACCAAGTACAGAAGACACACTAACCTATCTGCACCAATGAAATCACATGCAATACCGTGGAAAGTGGAAAAGAAACCAATTTGACAAGTATGACTAGGGATCCAAGAACTAAAAGGAAAAAAACATGCAAATCTACAGCGATAAAGTGATGCAAAGAGAAAGCAATTACCTTGCAAGTGATCTAAAACTAACCCCCTTGATCTTCTTCCTTGAGAACCCAGATGAGGAAAGAAAGGGCTTGTTTTTGCACCAAAAGAGGCTCTATAAGCATAGATAGGCCAATGCAGGGCTGAAACAACAAGAACCCACCAGTTCAACTAAAGCCCCCCAAGCGAAAAGGTAACGGTTGAAGAGGAGTAGTTTCGAAGTAGAAGGTAATCGCCTGAAGTGGGCCAAAGGGAAAATTTTAAAAGGGAATTCTAAAACAAGGCCAGACAAAAATCTAATCTTTGAGGGGCAAATGTGGGGAGAGGGAAAAGATTAGGAAGTGTTTTTCTTTCTTAAATGTTCTTTAATGGCGGGGTGGGGAGAGGATTTGAGAGAGGTGGGTGAAATGGGTTGGTGGGGGATTTGTGAATGTGTAAGGGGGGGAGGGACCTCAAGAAAGCTGGAAAGAAAGCTTGGTTTGCAATGGAGGAAACCCCACAGAGAGAGAGAGAGAGAGAGAGATAGTAAAGGTAAAGCAAAAAGCAAAAAAATGGAGGTGAGGAGGGCTTTGCATTTATATCTGAGTAAGGCAAATTTATGGAAAAGGTGAAAACTCCAACAAAGGGAAGGTCTGAAAACACATGAAGTTGAAGAAGTGGGTGTGTGTCTCCGTCTGTCTGTGTGTGTGAGAGTCAACTTAATAGAGGAATTTCAGAAACCTCCAAATCCAGTTCCCCACGAGGTATATTTACCAGATTGTCCATGAAAATGTCCATAAAAGCATTGTTGTTTAAAGCCGGTTTGAATTGAAATCTCAAGAGCAGATTTTTAGATTATTTATTGGATTTTCAAAATAAGTTTTTGTTTTGTTTTGTTTTGTTTTGTAGAGCCTATACACGTCAATAAATTTTTGTTGCAACACTGGATTTGCTTTTTTTGCATACCGAACACTTAAAGCAAGATAGGGTTGCGTAGAGTATTTTTATACAGATAAAAAGTGTAAAATGAATAAAATATTGCATGTTGTTATAGAGATAGTTATTGTAATTTCAAGAAGATATTCCGTATTTTTTAGCCAAACCTAATTCTTTACTCACTTGAACTTTTGGAAGTTCTTTTTTGAGTTAATTATGCGGTTGACCACTGTACTATTAGGCAAATTTTACTTTGACCACTGAACTTTGATTTGTATCAAAGTGACCATTGGACTCTTTAATTTGTTCAATTAAGTCATTCTGTTAGGTTCAATTAACAAAAAGTCTGTTAAGTGTCTATGTGCGAGGCACATGTGGGGGCAAAATTGTTAAAACATAGAAACTCAATTTTTTTTATATTACTTCTTTTTTTTATCTTCTTTTCTTATTTTTATCCTTTTTCTACTTTTCTTTTTCTTTTTCTTCTCCTATTCTTCTTCCTCCATCTCAACCACCCGCTGCGAGCTTCGCGATCGCGGCCCCGCCGGCTCTTCTTCACTTGCTGCTGCTGCGGCGGCGGTGGCGGTGGCGGTTGTAAAACTCTCAAATCCTGCAACCCACCACCACCGGACCCGGCTTCACCAAAAGTCAGATCAACCCAATTCGGCCTCGAGCTCTGCTCCTGGGTCAACTCACCACCATTTCCACCTCTGTAGTCCACCGGAAACAGCTGCCGCGTCACAAATTCCGCTCAGTTCTCTCCTTCCTTCAGACCACTCCCCACCCTCAAGATACCAAAATCGAAGGCAAACGCGTCGCCGGCGCACGTCGAGCACGAGTCTTGGTCGCCCGCATTGCTCGAGCCGCTGTCGGCATTCACGACCGATGAGTTGGAGGTGCCTGATTCGTCCATTTGGCAGCCTTCCTCACCCTCATCCATCGTCATTAAATTAAGATCTAGGCTAAGAAACTATATCTATTGCAGAAGAGGGCGAAGACGAAGCAACTAGCCGATTGTGCCGATGGATTGTTTCCTTTTCAAATTGTTTTTTTAAAGTTCCAGATCTGTGGTGTTAATGGGTTAGTTTTTTTGTGGTAGTGGTGGACTGTATTGGTGGTGTGAGTTTAATGGTGGAGGACAGAAGGTGGTCGTGGGTATGGCGGTGGTTGTGCTTGGTTGTGGTGTTGGGTTGGTGTCGGGGTTGCGCTTGGTGGTGGTGTTGGGTTGGTGTCGCGGTAGCGTGTGGTAGTTGGCAGTGGAGAGGTGGCTGTGCTCGGTGGTGCTGATGCTTGGTTGAGGTTGAAGACATCGAACGAGAAAGAAGAATGAAGAAGAAGAAGAAGAAGAAGAGGAGGAGGAAGAGGAAGAAAAAAAGAATAGAGACTGACGGATTTGTCCCTAAATTAAATGATTTAACCGACATTTTGTTAACTGAACCTAACAGAATGACTTAATTGAACAAATTAAAGAGTCTAATGGTCACTTTGACACAAATTAAAGTTTAGTAGTCAAAGTAAAATTTGTCTAATAGTACAGTGGTCAACCGCGTAATTAACTCTTTTTTTTCCTTAAGCTACATCGACAAAAACCGTTATTTAATTAAAGTACCGTTTCCTAACAATATGTGACATTGCACTGAAAATAGATCGGCGACTTTTGTTGGTTTGCAAAACACATAACGGCCTGATCAATTTGAGATTGAATGTAAATTGATCATTTCAATAGCAATACATGAGACGTCAACAACATAGAGAGAAATCTGTTGATGGTTTTTTCCTTTGTTTTCAACTATTTTTCTCAAATGAAAACCATATATGTATTAGAATGTAAATTTAAGCAAATTAACGTAGGGTGATCTTCATTTGCTTCATTTTATATTCTTTGCCCCTTTTTTTCCTTTCTGATTTTGCAAGTGTTTTTTTTAGGTTATCAAATATATTAGCAATCACTAATCATATCTAAATTGTAGACTAGGATCTTCTACTATTTGCTTTTCTACTGTAATAGAAAAATGTCACTAAATTTAGCGACAATAGATTATCATATAAATTTTGGCAACAGTGACAAAACTTTTTTATAGACAATCTTTTATTTCTAAAAAGTTGTTATAGTACAACAACATACCCTTATTTTTAAAAAGTTTGCCCAAAACAGGAAATTGGGACAAGTATACGAGACTATCAGCCTTTTACTCATTATTTTGATATTATAATCATGCAAGAGCTTAGTACGCTTATATGTTAAATTCAAAGCAATTTCTATGAAATTCAAGAAAATTTAAAATCAACGTTTTGAGATAAAAATTTGGAAAGTCCATCGATTCAAAAAGATGTGAATAATCAATGTCAGATTCTTTCATGTTGAATAGTTTGCCCATAAATTAGGTAAACCCGGAATTAATGAGGTGATAATCCCAATGAAATTCATGCATCAAAGGCATTGCACCCTGTACCTTCCCGATTGTTTTCATAACATTATTCAATAGTGTGGAAAGCTAAAATTTATAAGACATATCCAAAAATAAAAGTTGAACACTCTGCATTAATTTCAAAACTTTTCCTTAGGTAACGTAAATGCATTATTCACACTTGATGCCAAAACGTGACATCTAGAAATCAAAGCCTAAAAGGTAATAAATATGGATAAAATTGTTTGCACTGCCTTGGTCGAAAAAAAAAGGTTATAATAAATAATTAATGGTCAATATACAAATAACATAGGAGAAATTACACATAAAACCCTATAGTTTGAGGGTTTGTGCGCATTTCACCTTACTATTTTAATTTTGGCGCAATTCACATTATTGTTCATTAATTTGTGTTCAATTTTCCAATTGACGACACCTGTCAAAATTTCAGGGGTAAGATGGTCAATTCAAATCATTTTCCCACCTTGATAGCAAAACCCTAGCCATTGAAACCCAACAGTCTTCACCTCAATCAGGTTTTTCACTCCCACCACCGTCGCCAACATTGACCTCGGATTCAACTTCCTCGGTTGTGTCGTCGATGGCCTCGGTGACTACATCTCCCTCTCTGTTGATCCATATGTCCACCTCGGTCGGATCTCCATCTCCGATATTATCTCCACTCCCACGACCATTAACAGAATCCATTGTTCCACCAAACAACCACCATCTTCCAAACCCAAATCAAAATCACCATCCCACAATCCATTTATTGAATCCACCACTCCACCGCACATCCATTATCTCCTAAACCCATATCAGAACCCCCATTCCCACCTAGTCCATCTACCGAATCCACCATGCCACCAAACAACAACCATCTCCAAAAACCCAAAAAAAAAAAACCACCATCCTACTAATCACCGCGGACTAACCCTAACAAAATTAATTTAACAAAAAAAAACCCAAATCAAAGGTGCTTCGGCGTGAAATCACCGATGACCGTGATTGTAAAGGTCGATGAGAATGGCCGGCGTGAAGCCACGATGGCTATGGGTCTCTTCTCTATGATGCAGCTACAATGACGACGATGGTGTTCTATTATGGCGGCAAATGGCAATTGGATTGAGGACCCACAGTGGTGGTCTTTTCTGCCGATCCAAAACCACCACTATCGCTGCTGTTGCCATATGTGTGAGCCACCTCCTTGGCTCCCTTCTTTCTGGTCCAGATTTTGACAGCAACGAAATTTTTTTGTGGCAGTGGTGAGATGGTTTGTACAGGTGGATCATTTTGATTGGACAAATTAATCATGATATGGTGATGTTATTGCCAAGGTTGATTGAAGGATTAAATTGACCATCTGACCCTTTGAATTTTAACGGGCATCTAAGAAATTGGACTTCAGCCCGTCAATTGGTGAATTGAACACAAATTAATGAACAATGAGGTTAATTGCGCCAAAAATTGAAATAGTAAGGTGAAATGAGCACAAAGTGTCAAATTATAAGGTTTATATGTAATTTCTCCAATAACAGATAATGTTGCTAAGCATGCCTATTTAATGATTTATACATAGATACGCTTTTGCTTCCGCATCCCACAAGATGCCATTGTGGCAAATATCATGTAACTTTGGTGATTGTGTACTAAAACGGTTTAGCTACTAAAATTCTATTTGTACTCAGACTCAAAACGGTGTCCCTAACATGTGTTTGAAATCCATTTTAAATTTTAGTCTCAAACTTGAGGTTGTTTGATTGCAGTTTTCACTAATTGGTTTTAACTTTTCATAATTTCTTTTCCAATTTTTTCCTCTTCTCTTTTCTTTCATTTTTCTATATGTCAGAGTATTTTCTCATTGAGCTCCTCTACTCACCACCCCACCATCTCTAACACATACCCTATGCCACCGTCCAACCACTGCTTTTCCAATATGACACCAGCTTGTCAATTTGTTTTTTAAGAACTACTAAACCTGAAGACGTAGGAAGATGGACCTCTGGTTGATGATTGATAGGATCTGTCAATAGTTCAACGATAGAATTCCGCTAGCCTGAAAAGCTCAGAATTAGGGCTTCATTGAAACTTGACTGGGTGAATGAGTTTGATTGGCTTGGAATTTGCTGGCACAAATCTAAGATAGCGAGGCTTATCAATGAAAGAAATTAGGTAATTGTTGCACGGGCAGTGGTGGTTAATATGATGACATGCTCAAGTTTAGAGGAGCGGTGGTGGTGACCGGTGTTTGAGGGTTTGGTACTTAGAGGTGTTGGTCAGTGGTGGTGGTGGTTAGTGGCTATGATGGTTGGATGTGTCGATGGTTTTGGTGTTCGAGGGTAGTGGTGGTAGCTAATGACCATGGTGGTAGGCAGTGTTGGTCGGTTTGGTGCTCAGCGGTGATAGGTGTCATCGAAGAGACATAAAATACTATCAACAAATGTTGAAAGGTGAATCTCAAAAGAAAAACTAAAAGTGAAAACTCAAATTTGGAGTTTCCATAAAAGGCCCCATTTTGAAAACTGACTTATAAAATTGAAGGGAAAAAAAGCTAGAATTATCTACCAACAGTCGACATGTTTTCCAGTCTTAAAACTCGAGGGAAAATGAAAAACAAAGAATGTTTCAAACGTCACCTAAGTCTAACAAATTTAGGTCACATACATTTTCATTAACTTTATTATTGCTAAACTGTAACTTTAGGTCCCAAGACGGAGAGAATATTGTTTCCAATAGACTGAATAACTTTCAAATTCTAATGTATAGATCGAGCTTGAGCGCTCAATCTGTTCATTCCAAAACTGAGCCTAAGCCAGGCCCATCTTGAGTACACAAACTTTTTTAATCTTGAACATACAAACTTATTCACGAGTTATACTAGGTACGTATAATTTTCCCAGCAGTGCATCAACCCGCCCCGTTGTCAGCTTACTAAGGTGACACCATGGAGATTTTTTTACTATAGTCAAAATGTTGAATCGTCAAAATATACTAGATCAAAATTGTATGGTTTGATTGAAGTATAAGAGCAAAAATTAGGATTAAACTGGTACCTAATCCGAAAGCATAAATCTTAAAATATGACCAGCCGTTTCTTTCTTTGTAGTAGGTTCTCCATTAGCTTTTGTATGTACGCATATTGTTAATGGAAAACTACAAAAGCTTTTGAATGTATGCATATTTCTTGGTATTGGGCTAGATTGACTTTTGAACTAAGTTTAATACTATAATTTGTTGCAACGGCCATAAGGGTACTATTGTCATTGTCTCTCCAAAATCGTGTGTGTGTGTGTGTCTCAGAGAGAGAGAGAGAGAGAGAGAGAGAGAGAGAGAGAGTTTACTTAGTAAACAAATGTGCCTTTCTTCAAAATCATGATACTGGGTAGGAGATAGATAAAGCCTCTATCAGGGGAGGAACAAAGGCTTTGATTGGAAGCATAACTTTATAGTAAAGTATGTCTTAGACAAATGCTTTCCAATCGTTTCATACTTTAAAAAAGATTAATTTGGTAAATGAGGTCTGCTTTGTACTGGTTTTAGTTAAAGATAAGCCATGAGTCCCACTTGATCACCCCAATTATGGGTCACCCAGATACACAAGTATAGTATATCCTAATAAAAGTTTGCAGTAGAGTCCTTGGCCTTGATGGGAAATCAAGGCCGTAGGATTTTTTTGACTTTTTTGGCGTACAACCAGCAGTGGCATCTTGCCTTGACTCGATGATACACACCTATGATATCACCTTAAACTTGTTCCACACTATCAAATCCTTACACGTGCACCACACACAATGCACGTGGCATGACACTTTACATGGCTATTTACCCCCAAGTCCTTGAGATCAGAGCGAAGTTATGATGAAAGACATAATGTTCGTAAATGTAACAGATGTGATTATAGATATGAACTTTGTATGAGTCGTGTCCATTTGTTGTTGACCCCCTAAAATAATATACTTTTTAATGATGTCATGAATACGTATTATGACTAATCGCCTTTGAAAATTATAAATTCCAAAGGCCTAACTCAAGTTGCCATCTTATTCTACAGTTAAGAATTAATTAACACGGAAAAAATAAGAAAACCTATAACTCAGAATTTCCCAATTGAAGTCGAACCATGCAAAATTAAAATTTTGGTCTAGAGACTAAATAAGACAACATGAAGGTATTAGGCATCCGTTGTACCCTAATAGTCTCTAATTAAGTTTTAGTGATTTTTTTTACTTTTATCCCAATAACAATGATGAACGTGCATACAAACAAGGAAAACTTATTCCTAGTTTTGTTTTGAACCTAACACCAAATGTCGAGCGGCCCACTTACCCAGTCGGCCTAACCAGGGTCAAAGTCACGTACTTATAACCGCTATCACGAGAGATGACCTAGATTTCACTCGTGTTTCCTAGAGACATAATTCTTCTACTTGAGTGTTCTTAGAATTCTAATTGTCTAACACTTTTAATTGTCTTAGAGTTCTAATGAATAAGAATTTCTACACTTATCAGGATTCTTACCCTAATTTCATTTTTTTTTAGTTTTTTTCTTTCTAATCTTTCTTGGACAGGAATGCAATCGCGAGTTTGGGGAATGTGTCCAAGACTCCTAGACGAATCTATAAACCTAACAACAAAAAGTGGGAAATGAACGGAAAAAAATCCGAAGAAATGAGGAATGAAAGACATGAAACACTCTCCACTGGGCTCATATAGAGTCCCTGATCGAGGGTTGGGATGGCTCCACTATGCAATGAAAAGGACTTGTAATCATTGATGGGAAGCACTATATCCATCGCATAGAATTTTTGCAGACTATTCCTCTTCTAAGTTTCGCCAAAAAATCCTTCTTTTCTCTGAAGCTACTAAAAGAGCCTTATTATAAAAATTTCGGCAATGGAAATGAAAGGGTAGACCCCTCTGACCTATCATTTCCAAAGATAATAACTAAAATAAGGTGAAAGGTCCAAATTGCCCCTTATTGGCAGGTTATAAATTGCCAAAATGCTTACCGTTGATTTGTTCAAAAACAGGCTAGTTTTCTTCCCTAAGTTGATTCAATTTTAAACCAGATCCTAAATGATAAGCACCCTTAGTTGGCTTAGATCACATATGATACATTAGATTCCGAGTCCACCACCAAATCTCTTCAAAATCAAGCCCTTCCCTCCTACCCTATTTAGACCCTAAACTGGTTAAACCCAAGTTAACTAGACCAACTAACTAGGTTAGACGACTAGCTGGACTGGACTTACACTGCTTATTAGATTATAATTAAATTAAGGTTATTATTTATTACTAAGCCTTAACCCAATAATTAGGCCTAACCTAGTAATACAAAAATATTATTAAGATTAGAGACATAACTTTTAACACCCCAACTTAGGGTTATCTTAACCCGGCTGGAGTATCATGACACATTGGCTGTTCAAAATCATTCTAATAATGAAACTCATTCTAACCTATTTGGTAATTAAATCATATGATACAACATTATAGAGCTTACCTTTACAAAACATACCTACCAAGCTCTTTGTCAGATCTCAGGATTGACATACTGTTCTATATCAAGTATAACTTAATTCATAAATGTACAAATGTCCCCTTGCCTGTCTTCTTGCCGAGCCTCACACCTTTTCCTTGACTTTTGAGGGACCGACTCATTGATCTCAAATATTATGGGTAAAATCCCGTCAGCCCATTGGATCAATAAGATAATCAAAGACATCTAATGTAACTTTCAATTCACGAATATTGATGATGCATCCTATTGCAATTTATTCACATTAAGCAGTTCTACATGTGCACATTACACGTATCAAATGTTCACACTTAGTTGAGCATTACAAGAGTTTATCATTCCAAAATTCAATCCCATCAATAGTCCACCCTTGATACTACTTCGGGTAATAGTCGAAGTTACAATTGTTCGGCTCAAATGATGCACCGCTACTCGAACATAATCAAATCAGTCCCCAATCATATGAAAGGGGTAACATATTAATCATCAGCAATATACTAACCATCTCTTAAATTAAAAGGATATAACACGCTCATGTCCAAGCAAATCATTTTACACATGTAGTTGTTTTAATCTTCATGTACTTGCACTATAAAAACATAGCTACCAAATATTTAGTCACTTTCATCATGTAACATTCTATGAAAATCATTTATTCAGCAAATAAGCTTTAATTAAATATCTTAACAAACATGTTGAAAACTATGTTCTAACTATGTTTAGTTTAACCTAATTTCATAATTCACAAGTATCATAACCTATTTAAGTTCTTCCATATTGTTCAATATGTTAAATATGTTTAGGTTAACTTATTAACAAGTCTCTAGCAAGTATTCAAAAGTTTGACAAATAATTCATACTAGAGAATTACGCTAATATAACATATATCCATATTAAGCTTTAAAAACTCATTAAACACCCTTAACTATCTTACCTTAAAGAAGAGATGAAAGAACCATTTTTTTAGAATTGAAACATCTTTAAAAGACTCTTCAATACACGTTCAAAACACTATTTGAAGCTTCCACAAAGTTTCCAAATCAATTGCTTGAGATTTTCCATCTAGAATAAGACTTAATTCTAGATTTTATAAGGTTTTTGGTTGATTTTCTTGCAATTCTCTCTCCAAAACATGGTAAGAGGATTTAAAAATGTAATTCAGTGTTTTTAAATCAAACTAAAAGCAAGTAATAGCTGTCAAATGGAGGTGGAGAAGTCAAGCACGACGAGGCTCTAAGCACAAGGTGGCAAGACACAGTCGTGCCACCTAGCAAGCACAACAAGGCTTGAAGCACGAAGTTTCGTGATAGTACGTTGACTCGTCACAAGCACAACAATGATAGGAAACACGAGGTGACACAATTCTGTGCAAAAAGCACAAACAATTCGCAGGCAGTCCAGTCAACCAGTTACTCCCAGTTAGAGTTTTCATCATTTTTATTTTCAACTCTTCTTAAAATATTTTTTGTCATTCCAAGTGATCATTTAAAGATTCTAAACATCAAATGCAGTTGCATTATTGTTCATACATGTCATTTTTCCTTCTCTAGCTATTCGTTCACCTTCTTAGACTATTTACTTTATTCAAGGTGTTTAACATCTCAGCATACTTTCAAACACATTATCTTGCATAGTTCATCATGATCATTTCCGCATAAAAGTGATGCATCTAATCATACTTATAGTGTGTTTGGAACCATGTAATTGATGGAATTTCATTTCAAATACTTAAATTTTGTTGTTCGAAACATTAAAAAAAGGAATTAGAATTCATGGGATTTGATTGGATTTGTTTCTATGGTGTGAAATCCGATGAAAATGGTTGGATTTCGTGAGATTTGAATTTACTTGATTTAAAAGTAATTATTTACCTATCTCACCATTTTCTGGATCTCTCCAAGGATTAATCCCACCACCATCATCTTCACTACCGCTACCGTTACACCACATTTACTACCACTTCTGCCACCATTACCGCAACTGCCACCACCGCTGTTACCACTACTTCCACACCGCTGTTACCACTACTTTCACCACCGCTGTTACCACTACTTCCACCACCAGCGTCACCACTACTGCCACCACCACCACCACCGTTGCCACCACTTTACCACCCCCACCACCATCACCACCACGTGTTGACACTAGCACACTTGAAACCACTTACCGTAGTTCATTTTTTTTATTATAAGTCAAGGATATAATTGTCTAAAAATTTATTAACTTTTCATTTCTTTTGTTCTCCAAACAAAAAATAAGAATTCTATAATTTGAATTCCCTTTCGTTCCAAACAAAAAAAAAATGAATTGAATTCCAAATCTAATTTTGAATTTTAAAACGAAATCTTAAAAAAATTGGTTCCAAACAGGCTCTTAAACATGTAATCAAACATGTAAAATGTTGAATTCTCACAACATTCACTCCTTAAAAGAATTTGGTCCCCAAATTTGTATCTTATCTTACTAGATAGGTTTGGATAATCTTTTTGCATATCCCCCACTTTTTCCCACTTAGCTTCTCGCACTTCGTGATTTTTTCACAAAACATTAAGCAGTAGATTGGTTTTGTCCCTTAAAAGTTTCACATCAAAGGCTAAAATCTGCACCGGTAACTCATCATATGACAAATCCGATTGGATTGATATTGGTCTAGTGCTTATTACATGAGATGGGTCACGGTTATATTTCTGCAGTATAAAACATGGAACACATCACGTACTCCTTCCAAAGATACAAGTAAGGCAACTCGGTATGCCAAATTCTCAACACGTTCCGGTATCTCATAAGGGTTAATATATCTCTGCGACAACTTGCCTTTCTTTCCAAATCTCTATTACTTTGAATGGTGAAACTTTGAGAAATACAAAATCTTCTACTGAAAATTCCAAGTTTTTTGTCTATTATCAGCATAACTTTTCTATCGGCTTTGAGCAATCAAAATCTTTTGCTGAATTTGTTGAATATTTTTAGTGGTCTCTTGAACTATTTATGGCCCAATTAAACTCTTTTTCCTGACTTCACTCCTAAAAATCGATGAGCGACACTTTTGTCCATATAGAGCTTTATACGGTGCCATGTTAATATTAGCCTGATAACTGTTATTATAAGCAAATTCAATTAATGCCAGGTTATGATTCCAACTTCCTTTGAAATCTGTAAAACATGCACGAAGCATATCCTCCACTGTTTGGATAGTTCTCTCAGATTGTCCATCACTTTGAGGATGAAATACTGTGCTAAATTTTAAATTTGTACCTAGTGCACTTTGCAAACTTTTTCAGAAATGAGATGTAAATCTTGGATCTCTATTAGTTACAATACTTACTGGTATTCCGTGCAACCCAACTACTTCTTAGAAATGCACTCGGACTAATTTATCCAAAGAGTACATCTTATGTATAGGTAGGAAATGAGCAGATTTTGTCAATCTAATCAGAATCACACATCAAATCATGCCCATCAAGGGTCCTTGGTAATCTTGTAACAAAATCCATTATTATATGGTCCCACTTTCATTCTGGTACTGGTAACAGTTTCAATTGACCCACCGGTCTTTGGTGTTCGGATTTCACTTACTAACATACAATACATCTTTAAACAGAGTCAACTATTCTCTTTTTATGTTATTCCACCAGTAATTACATTACAAATCCCGATATATCTTCGTTCTACCTGGGTGCACTGTATACTTTGACTTATGGGCCTCTTTCAAGATTTCTCCTTTCAACTCTTCATTGTTAGGCATAACTATCCGGTCTTTATACTGTAAAACACCATTAATTTCCATAGAAAACTCATGTTTGAAGGTTCCATCTGTATCCTCCACTTATTTATGTAACTCCAAATCTCTTTCTTGTTCCTTCTGGATCCAGTGTAATAACAATGGTTTCACTTGTAAATTTGCAAGAATAATTCCTGACTCAATTAACTTTCACTCTTTCACCATTCAGCTAGCAACTCATACTTTCCTACTTAAGTGGATTTGCAACAACATTGGCTTTACCTGGGTGATAATGAATCGTACAATGATAATCATGGGGTACTTTCATCCACCTACTCTGTCTCATAGTCAAATCTTGCTGATAAAATAGGTATTTCAAACTCTGACGATTAGTAAAAATCTCAAACTCATAATGCCTCCACTTATGCAGTGTGAACATAAACGCTGCTAACTCAAAATCATGTGTTTGATTATTCTGTTCATAGGGTTTTAGCTTTCTTGAAGCATAAGCTACAACTTTGCCATCTTACATCAATACACAGCTTAATCCTTCCTTTGAAGCATCATTGTACACAATAAAATTCTTAGTTTCACTCGGCAAAGTCAAAATTGGAGCTGTAGTTAATCTCATTTTTAACTTGTGAAAACTCCCTTAACACTTATTGGTCCACTACTATGCCACTTCCTTCCAGGTTAATGTGGAAAAAAAAAATAGTGCGGCTATCCTTGAAAAATCTTGTATATCAGCGATAATACCTTGCCAATCCCAAACAAATTATAACTTTTGCTACATTCTTTGGCACTTTCCAATTCAAAACAACTTCTATTTTAAGGGGTCAATAGTTAGCCCCACCTCATACACTATATGACCTAAGAAGGCTATTATCTTTAACCCAAATTCACACTTACTGAACTTAGCCTACAATCTCTTATCCCGTAGTACTTGCAGTACAATCCTGAAAATAACGCTCGTGCTCCTCAGTACTTATTGAATGGATGAAAATATCATTAGTAAACACTACTACAAATTGATCTAAAATCTCCTGAAAAATTTGATGCACTAAGTCCATGAAGGGTGTAGAAGTATTCATCAGTCTGAATGGCATGACAACAAAATCATAATGTCCATACATTATACTGAAAGCCCTTTTTGCAATATTTTTCTCTCTTAGCTTAACTGATAGTATCTAGATCTTAAGTCTAACTTAGAAAGTACCACTGCCCCTTGCAACTGATCAAACAAACTATCTATATGCAGTAGTGGATACTTACTTTTACTGTTACTCTATTCGAGTGCCGATAATCCATGACAACCTCAGTTTACTATCTTTCTTTTTAAGAACTGACATTGGGATTCCCCACGGTTGTACATTAGGTCGAATAAACCCTTATCCAGTATTTCTTGTAACTGCAACTTCAACTCCCTCAATTTAGCCGGAATGGTCCTATATGATACGTTTAAAATTAAGACTGTTCATGGGAACAATTTTATCACAAATTCCATATTTTGCTCAACTGGTAATGTTGTTACATCCTCAAAGAATACATCTACAAATTCATTTACGTCGAGCACATCTTATATTTAACATTTTCTTTTATCTTATCTACCACACAAGCTAAATACCCCATACAAAGGATGGGATGTGAAATAACATTCATATCCCCATCCTTTCTACCTTGTAACTTACATAATTCTCTATTAAATGTAGTAAAATTCACAACCTTTTAAAAAAAATCTAGTGTTACCCGATTAGATGACAACCAATACATCATTAACAATGTATTAAATCCTCTCTTAGGCAAAACAATGAAGTCAGCATATACTTTATGCTGACTCACAATCATTGCATAAGATTTATAAACTAGACTAACTAGAGTACTTTGTCCTAGATAAGTACTAACTCCCAACACATATGGTAGCAACTGAGGTTCTTGAGGTAGCATGGGGACCATATATGATGACATGAACGAATAGGTAAAACCAGGATCAAATAGTACTCTAGTAACATTTTGAAAAACAATCAGTGTACCTTTAATAACTCCACTAGTCTCTCAAACCTCTGGATTCCAATGCCTATGCTCGGCCTTGCACTCTTGGCCTCTCGGCATTGCCTTGTAGATTCCCTCTACCTTGGATATCTCGAGTGCAATTTGATTTTTCAAAATAAGTGCAATTTCTCCCAATATGTCTAGGTTGAGCACACCTAATACACAACCTATATTTCTGTGACATTCATTCTCTTTATGTCCCGTCCAATTACAATATGTACATCGCTCTCAAATTCTTGCCTGTTTTGATGGTTGCGTGTTTGACATCTCAGTCTGATTTCTCCTTTTATTATTGTCACCTGGGGATGGTGTTGCAAAACTGGGTTGACTGCCATTATAACCACTTATTTGATTACTTCGACCTCTTCACTGACCATTTCCATGAAAATTACAATTTCTTCCTTATAGTGCCTTTCGAAAATTCTCTTGCCAATTATTTCCTTGACCCCCTTCCACCAGGGTGTACATGCCCACTGTTATGGTTTCCCTGTCCACCTTATGATGGTGCTCTAAATGGTTCTATATAAACATTCTTTTGCTCTTCCAAATCATTCACAATAGCCAACGCTTTATCAATAATTGCCACATAAGTAGACCTGACAAAATTAGACCTTGATCTGCGGGTCGATCCATACCCGGTAAAAAAATTTAGGTACGGGTACCTATTTTGAAGATCCGTCGAAATCAGACCCATACCCCAATCAGACCATATTTTTCGGGTCAGCCTGAGTCGGATACGGTTTACCCGACCAACCCGAATTATCTTACTATATAAGGAAGTGCTAGGGTTTTATCTCACTCATTCTCCTCCTCATCTTCTCTTGCGCCGCTCTTCCCCTATACCCCTCTCTCACGACGGTCGGCATCATTGTTCTCTCACGACGGTCGACGTCGATGCTCTTCATGATGATCGGCGGCGCTGCTCTTCATGACAGTTAGCATTACTGTCCCTCACGACGAAGCTCTCTCCCTCCCACGACTGTGCTCTAGTCAAATCCATCGACTCAACGGCGTCCCATCATCTCGGATCAGATCCGCCGCTCGGCCGTCAGATCCGTTGATCCCACCGTCTCCAATCAGATCTGCCGGTCAGCCGCCAGATCCTTTGATCCACCGTTGCCCCACTGCCACCATCTCTAATCAGATCTAATTGTATTCTATGTGTTGGTTTTTTGCATGTATTTAAGTATTTTATTGCTTCAGAAGTAGGAATTAATTTGTGAGTAATTTTCTTGTATTTTTGTTGAGATATTGTGCTTGTTGAGTTATTGTCTTCGGAGACTTGAAGTGATTGTGTTGAACTCGAGAATTTGAGATGATCAGTTTCCTGTAGAAATTAAACTAGAAAGTGATTGAAGTATAGTATAGTAGTGTAGAAGGAGAGAAAAAATACTCTAAAAAAAGGTAGTTAGATCAGTTAAGTGAATATCTATTAATAATAAAAAAATTAGTGATTTACCCGCGGGTAATACCCGCCCTGGTAGGGTACGGGCACTAAAAAACTCTACCCGAGAAAAAACAGATAAAATTTACCCGATCGAATTTTACCCCGTACCCGACAGGTTTACCCGCTTCCTAGGTCTACATATAAGTTTTTAACCACAAAGGGATCAACTTATCCCGAAGATCCTTATTCATACTTTTAACAAACTTTTTTACTTTTCTTTCTTCTGTATCCACCAGATGAGGACAAAATCTGGCTAAATCAGCAAATTATGATTCATAACTCGATATGGACATATTTTGCTGTTCAAACTTTATAAAATTTGCTTCACTCTCCTCTTGGGTCACCGATGGAACATACTTACTAGTAAACTCTCCTTTAAAGTTTTTCCAAGTTGACTGGACTCTGGCATAAAGCTAATATACACCAATTTCCACCATCTTTCTACACTAGTTTCTAGCATAAAGCTAATATACACCAATCTCTGAGATCTCAGAATCCTAGCAGTATCGAGAATTGTACGCTCTAGCCAACATTCCTCGGCTATAGTTCGATCAAGCTTCCCGAAAAATGGGTTCTTTATCAGTTTAACAAACTTATCAAGGTAAGACCACTTTCACCCAACACCTGAGCAGTACTTAGCATCTCTGGGGTTGCTCGACTTGTTGAGCACCTCTAACATTACCTTCATTAACTACTTCTTGCATATGTGTATTTAGAGGGGGTTTTCTACCCATTTGTCTCATTTCATCTAAAACTTCCTGGAATATCTTACAAGCCTCTAGTAATTCACTATTAGTCACATGCTTGTTATTTTCAGTGAAGTGCTCTTCTATAATTACCTATGGGTTTTCCCCACCTTGACCTTCAGAATTAACCTCACTATTATTCATTCCTTGAGTTTGTTCATTAGCCATTTATCTATTGTTTCCTTAATTTTGCGCTCTGCGCTCTATTTTAGGCCTACATACAAAACTCCATATAAGTACCTCCACATAATATAATATTCAATAATCATTAACCACACAAGGCCTTAGGATCTTATCCCAGCCTTTAACTACGCTCTGATACCACCACTGTAACCCCCCAACTTAGCGTTATCTTAAATCTGTTGGAGTATTACAACACATGGGCTAATAACCTCATTTTTTTTTATTATAGAACTCATTCTAACTAACTGGTAATTAAACCATATCATACAACATTAGAGAATTTACTTTTACAAAACACACCTAGCAAGCTCGCTGTTAAATCTCAGAGTTGACATATTGTTCTATATCAAGTATAACTTAATTCATAAATGTACAAATGTCCCCTTAACCGTCTTCTCACCGTGCCTCACACATTTTCCTTGCCTTTCGAGGGATCGACTCCTTTAATCTAAAATATTATAGATAGTGACCAGCCAGCCCACTGGCTCAATAAGATAATCAAAGATGTCTAATGTAATTTTTAACTCACGAATATTGATAATGAATGTTATTTGCAATTCATTCACATTAAGCAGTTCTACATGTGCACATTACATGTATCGAATGTTCACACTTAGTTGAGCATTACAAGAGTTTATCATTTCCGAATTTAGCCCCATCAATGTTATAACCTTAGGTCACCACGCCCGGGAAGGTTCACAATCTTTGCCTCGGCCAAAGGCAAAGTAACCAAAAACAAGTGAACATCGATACTGCCTCGGGTTATAACTGGAGTTACAAAATTTTAACTCAAATGGTACATCACTACTCAAACACAATCAAATCAACCCCCAATCATATGAAACTAACCATCCCTTATAGTCACTACAAGAAAAATGACTTTTAGCGACGAATATTTCCGTCGCTAAAATCCTAAATCCGTCGCCAAAGACTTTTAGTGACGGACACCCCGTCGCCAAAAGTCCATTGCCTATAACCCTGTTACTAAAAGATTAGCGACAGAATTATGTCATCTGTCGGAAAAAAATTTACTTTTACCGACGGAATTATTTACTTTTAGCCACGAAAAATTCCATCACTAAAAGTATTTTCTATATTTTTTAAAAAAAAATCTGAATTTCTGAAGAAAAAGTTTTAAAAAATATTTAGGCAATTGACTAATTGACTGCAAGGGTCACCGGTCGTCGACACGTCTTCGCCGGCAGTGGGTTCTTGACCGGTGGAGTCCTCGCCTCGCCGTCGCTATTCACCGATCACTTATACTTCCAGATCGGCGCATCCACGGCTCCACTCATTCCAGATCTGAGCCGAGCTCAATAGAGAGAGTCGACTCAAGGAGGTAGGAGCCCCTGCCGTGTCTGCGTGTCGCCGTCGACCGTCTCAGGTGAGTGGCCGAGTCGGTGTGTGTCGTCTGGGTCTGGGAGTGGGTGAGAGACTTGGCGTAGAGAGAGAGTCGCAGACTGAACTTTTTTTTGGGAAGTTGAGGGGGTACATTAGCCCCCCTCGTTCATATGTAGCTCCGCCCCTGTGTGTCGGTGAGCGGTAGAGGCGGCGGGGTGGGGGTGCGGGAGCGGGTTGGGTGTGTGGGAGGTGAGTGGTTACGATTTAGGGTTAGAGAGAGAGAGACTGAGAGAGAGAAGAAGGGAATGGTGTGAGCGGTGGGGAGAAAAGAACGAAGGGGTAGGGTTTTTTAATTTTAAGGACTTTTAGCGACGGATTTTGGCCGTCTCCAAAAATCCGTAGTTAAATATCATAAAAAATTTTCAAAAATTTTGACTTTTACCGATGGATTTATTCCGTTGGCAAAAGTCCGTCAGTAAAAGTCATTTTCAAATTTTTTTGGCAAAAGAAAAAATGGGAGAAAATCAAAAATAAAAATTAGTGACGGAATATTCTGTCCGTAAAAGTCCGTCAGTAAAGATCCGTCGCTAAAGGTCTTTATCGACGAAAAAGCCCTCGGAAAAGTTCTTTTAACAACGGACCTTTACTGAAGGAAAATTCGTCAGTAAAGTGACTTTTAGCGACGGATTCGAATCCAACGCTAAAAGTCCGTCGAAAAAAGCTGTTTTTCTTGTAGTGAGTGCAAGGATGTAACACGCTCATGTGCAAGTCAGCAAATCATTTCATACATGTAGTTATTTTAATCTTCATATACTTGTATCGTAAAACATAGCTATCAAATGTTTAGTCACTTTCATCATGTAACATCATCTTCGTAACATGTTGAAAATGTAATAAAAATCATTTATATTCAGCAAATGAGCTTTAATTATATAACTTAACAAACATGTTCAAAATCATGTTCTAACCATGTCTAGTTTAACCCAATTTCATAATTCACATGTATCATAACTATTTAAGTTCTTCCATATTCCTCAATATGTTAAACATATTTTGGTTCACTTATTTAATGTCTTTAGCAAGTATTCAAAAGTTTGACAAAGAATTCATGCTAGAGAATTACGCTAACATAATATATATCCATAATCATGCCTTAAAAACTCATTAAACACCCTTAACTATCTTACCTTAAAGAAGAGATAAAAGAAACAATTTCTCATAATTGAAACACCTTCAAAAGACTCCTAAAAAAAACACGTTCAAAACACTATCTAAAACTTTCACAAAGTTTCCAAATCAATTGCTTGATTCTGTGTGGTTTTTGGTTGATTTTCTTGTAATTCTCTCTCAAAAATGTGGTAAGAGGATTTAAGCATGCCAATCAGGTGTTTTTAAATCAAAGTAGAAGCAAGTAGGAGGTGTCACGTAGAGGTGAAGTGGCTGAAAAGTCAAGCACGACGAAGCTCTAAACACGAGGTGGCAAAACAGGGCTGTGCCACCTAGCAAGAACGATAAGGCTCGAAGCACAACGTGTCACGATATATGTTGAAAAGGCTCGAAGCACGATGATGACAGGTGGCACAAGGCGGCACAATTCTATGCAAAAAGTACAAACAATTCGTAAGCAGTCCAGTTAACCGGTTACTCCCAACTAGAGTTTTCATAATTTTTGTTTTTAACTCTTCTAAAAGTATTTTTGGTCAGTCGAAGTGATCATTCAAAGTTTTTAACATCAAATACAGTTGCATTATCATACATGTTATTTTCCTTTTCTAGTACTTCGTTCACCTTCTTAGAAAATTTACTTCATTCAATGTGTTTAATATATCAACATACATTCAAACACATTATCATGCATAGTTCATCATGATCATTTTTGCATAAAAGTGATGCATCTAATCATATTTAAATATGTTCTAACACCCCAAACGGTGATGTTATCTAGCTGGTTGATTTAATTTTTAGCGGTAATTTTCATACGCAATATGTAGGTCAATTTGCATAGACGTTATTTTACTAGTAACCTTTAGCGACTAAATGTTTAGGAACTATAAGTTATAATTTACCGATAGTCATTATTGATTGAGGTCTTTAGGAATAAGTAGCGTAATGATATTTTTTGAGCCCTTAGCAACAAAATTGGTGAACATTAAACATTATGTAGCAAAATTTTTAGAAAACCATACGTTATAAGTTAGCTGATGCAGTATAAGTGCTACCGATTTAGATCTTTAGTGACAATTAGTGTGACCGACTTTTTATCATCAACTTTCAGCAACAATTTTTGAAAGAG
The DNA here is from genome assembly GCA_033070095.1 of Escallonia herrerae. Taxonomy (NCBI): domain Eukaryota; kingdom Viridiplantae; phylum Streptophyta; class Magnoliopsida; order Escalloniales; family Escalloniaceae; genus Escallonia; species Escallonia herrerae. The sequence continues at coordinate 141,996 of JAVXUP010001695.1, forward strand.
GGTGAAATAATTAATCAGTGAAAGCTAAAAGAGTGTTACTTGAATACTGAAACACCCCAAAATTTCAGAACGTTAACACTCAATCGATCAAATCCTCAATTATCCAATCAATTCTATACCACTAAGGGTAACCCATTAACATCCATATCAGAGCTCTACAATAACTCAACTGTCTCAATAAACCATTCTTATTCAAAACAAATGTAAAGAACTTAATAATTTATTTAGTTACACACTGGTTCCTCGCAGGGGCTTAAATAACAACAATGAAAATGCTAATCTAATCCATAATCAAGCTCATTAGTTCTAGACTCTTACTGACGATTATTTCCTGTAGAAGGGAACAGAAAAAGGGAGTGAGCTTTTAAGAGCTCAGTAAGTTCACCCAAAATTTAGTAGGGAATACAAACGATTGGAGAACTTATTTCAATGACAATATGGGAAGAGATTAATCTCAATCCCTCAAATTAGAAATCAGTAGAAACACTTTCAATTTCACTGAAACAATGCAGATGATATTGAACATGAGTGATATGCAAAGCCACATAGGCAGTGCAGGGTAATCACTTAGCAAAGCCATAAATACGATGCTCAATAATACTATAGTTACATATGCATATGAACACTATCTAGACCCTCAAGGTGCTAGCATCTCCCAACAATAACAGACTATCTTTATATTACCCCCGATACAGACCATCCTTATAACTCCTCAATACACTAACTCATGTCAATATGCAGAATGCAATAATCAATGATGCAATGATTAAATCGATACATAATGAGAAATGAATACAGAGCATCGAATAGAATTTTTGATAAACGTGTAAAGCTCAAAACAGGGTATTAATGGCAATTAATGCAATTTCATCACAATTATAACCTAGTTCAATGGAAGCATCAATAACAATATAGAAAGAATATTTACGAGGTCAAATAGATGAAATATCGTTTCGGAAGAAATCCCTTACCTCGATCCGAGTGAGTTGAAGCTAAAAAAAGCATCGATCAAATCCTCGGAGTTAACCTAGGTTGTCAAAGTCATTTATTAGAACACTGTCCATAGTATTATATTATAAACCTAATATGACTATCCATAACGTACCATTCCTCTACCCGAAATGATGAAAGTCGGAGTGGGTTTCACACGCAGCCAACCTACCCCGAAACTCGTTACACTCCTTGAGACTCAGACATATCTCAAAAATATTTTTAACATTCATTAAGCATATTTATAGCTTAATGCAGCATATGGAATAAAAATATAAATTTTGAATAATTTTGATTATTTTTGAATTAAAAATAATTTTTTAAATACACTAAAAAGCAATAAATCTCCATAATTGCTTCTAGCTGAAATTGGAGGCTCATAAATTTTAGAAAATCCTTAATATATGTATAAAAATTATATAAATAAAAATTAGAAAACTCAATACAGTCATGTTTATTTTATAAGGTGTTTCTAGCTTATAAAGGATATGGCAGGGTGTGACCAGAAAACTCATAAGTTTATTTTCTTCAGATAATCATCATAAGCAGTGTATGGTAGGAGTTGCCAAAACTTCGTCGGCACTGCAAAACCAAGAGTATATAGATAAATACTTGGTAACAGAGGAGGTTTTGCAGTTCTAAGTACATTGAAAATCAACTAAGTCTCAAACTTCATAGCCATTAATCTTGAGGTTTTACGACCGTTAAAGCATAAGTGATAGTCCCCTATATCTGAACTAGTGATATGACTTGAATGGAAATTATAACGTCTGTGTATTCATGAGACATAACTTTCAGTGTGGAGTTTCGACAATGCACTGGTTTTATTTGGTTGCTATTAGAGTTGCGTAGTGGAAACGTTGGACGTTGTCAATACTGTGAAGTTTAAGGATGAATTATTTTAGAAAGTGGAGAATGTAATACTCTGGTCCCAAATTTGGCTTACGGTAACCTGATATGAATTTACTTGCATTTTAGCGACTATTCTCACCATTTACATGATTTAAAAGGATAAAGTGGAGAGAGGGTTAAATGTTAAGATGTTCTAGCATGGTAGATTCTTGTCATTAAAGATTGTTGATACTTGAGGTAATCTTTAACAGTGGATTAACGTGTGTTAAGAGTAAATCTATAAGTGTTGTGATTCTAGGCCTTTAGCGGACATACTTTGCGAAGATGTTTGAAATTATATTTGGGTGGTTTGTCAAATGTCTAAATATATCTAGGTCTATCAGTACTCGATGTGTTATGACCATTTATGCTGGAAATCAGACATGATTAAGAGTATAATATTTCGAGGACATCAATCTCAAATACGTTCACTTTTGAGGACGAAATTTTTGTAATTGGGGGAGAATGTAACACCCTGAACCGTGATGTTATCTAGTTGGTTGATTTAATTTTTAGTGGAATTTTCATGCACAATATGTAGGTCAATTTGCATAGACATTATTTTACCGGTAACCTTTAGCGACTAAATTTTTAGGAACTATAAGTTATAATTTACCAATAGTCATTATTGATTGAGGTCTTTAATAATAAGTAGCGTAATGATATTTTTTGAGACCTTAGCGACAAAAATTGGTGAGCACTAAACATTATGATTCTTAGCAAAATTTTTAGAAAACCATACGTTATAAGTTAGTTGCTGCACTATAAGTGAACCGATTTAGATCTTTAGTGACAATTAGGGTGACTGACTTTTTATTATCAACTTTCAGCAATAATTTTTGAAAGGGGGTGCAATAATTAATTAGTGAAAGCTAAAAGAGTGTTACTTGAATATTTAATTTTATAGGGGCTACTGGATAACTAAAAGTTACAAAATCTGATTTTTTTTAAGAGTCAACCCCTTAATTTGGGAAGCCAAATTAGAGGGGAACAAAGGAGAAAAATTAGGATTAAAAAAAAAATTAAGTTTTGAGCGTTATGATGTTGTCGGTTACAAAAAAAAAAGGGGTAGATTAAGAGAATAGAGAGAGAAAGAGTTATAAAGAAACACAAAGACAGAAAGAGAAATAGAGAGACATAGTTGCAGGGGAGAGAGAGAGAGAGAAGAGAAAAGAGAAAGGAAAAAAAAGAAAGAGAAGAAGTTTGTGGCTGGTGCTCGTGGAAAAAGGGGAGAAGAAGAAATGCACAGAGAAAAAGAGAGAAAAATGGGCCAAACAAGGACTAAACGGAATCAGGCGAAGCGAATCGAAACCTTCGGTGAGCCCTCTTACAGATTTACTTAGCGTATTTGTAGGCTTATTGTCGAATCGCAAATATGTGTATCGCCTGAGTTTGAGAGAATGTGAGGGGTCGGTTTGGTCAGTCATGGTGGCTGCCGTTTTTATGTGAGTGGGGCTGAAATGGAATAACCAAGGTGTCGCGGTACTCGGCTATGTGTAAGTGGTTTTATGTGAGTGTAATGGTCTGTAAAAGGAGGGATTTCATTGTGTGAACATGTGGGTTATTTGGTGTTTGAGAGATGCAAAATGGGGACTGTTGTGGGGTGCGCGGAGTATGTAAATTGTATGTGTATTTGTGTATGTAATGAGCGGGCAAAATAGGGCTGCACGGTAGCCATAAAACAGGTGCTTTGTGTGTGTAAATAATGTGTTTGCATGTGTGAAATTACTTGGTTCATGTGTGTGCACCGCTGTCATAAAAATGTCCGTATTTGTGTGTGTATTGGTGGGGATGAGGGGCAGCCATAAGTTGTGTGAGTTTTAAGGTCGAAGAAATAGGAAAAATCCAATTTTATGGGAAGAGGACCTAATTGCGAAAGAGTGGGTTCATCCAGCAGTATGCCATTAGTTCATAGTTTTTTGGTAGATTGACCCCATATGATTTTCTTCTCCTTTTTAAGTGAGTCTGTGTTGGTGTTGGATTTGGGGAGGTGCTGTCTTTCTTTTTTCTTCCTTTTTTTGTTTTCCCACTTCAGTTAAGATAGAGAGATGGCCATAGTGCAGTGGGTGCATTGTGTCTGTGCGGGTGAATACACAGTGTGTGTATGCGTGTGTTTAAATTCTGTGAATGTGTGTATATAAGAGGTGTGTGTGTGTCATGTGTATTTATAATAGTGATATAACTGTAAGGGAGTGTGAAAAAACTGTAAGGGAGGGTGTAGTGTGTGCTGGTATAGGTGGGTATGTGTTCTGGGAGAAGACGGGCAGAGGATGAAAGGAAGAAGATGAAGTGGGGAAATGGGTTTGTGCAATGGAGTGGTACACTGTGCTTGCACAGTTGTGCCACATGGCTGTTGGGTATCTTTTGAGTGTCAAAAAATGCTGAAATTTTACGGAAAGGTACGTAGGGAAATACTAAAATTTCATATTTTTCTGACATTGTTTGTTATTTTTACAAATTTTAGTGATTTCAGTTTTCCTAAAATACATTTGGAGCCTTTAAAATTCTTAATAAATTATGGAAAAAATTCTGTAATGGTTTTATGATATAACTAAGCTTCAATTTTAGTTTCAAAAATTTTTGGATTTGGTTTATTATCATTTTTTGTATCGCATTCAATTTAGCAAAACAAAAAATGAAGAAATAGTTTTAGTGTCTTTTAAATTATGATTTTTATTTATATAATTTTTATACATATATTAAGGCTTTTATAAAAATTATGAGCCTCCATTTTCAGCTAGAAGCAATTATGGTGATTTATTGCTTTTTAGTGTATTAAAAAAATTATTTTGATTCAAAACTAATCAAAATTATTCCATATACTGCATTAATCTATAAATATGCTTAAGGAGGTAATGGGTACGTTATGGATAGTCATATTAGGTTTATAATATAGTAATATGGATAATGTTTTGATAAATGACTTTGCCAACCTAGGTTAACTCCGAGGATTTGATCGATAGCTTTTTTTAGCTTCAGCTCACTTGGATAAAGGTAAGGGATTTCTTCCGAAATCCTTTTTCATCTATTTGTCCTCATAAATTCTTTCTATATTGTTATTGATGCTTCAATTAGACTCTATTATAATTGTGACGAAATTGCATTGATTGCCATTAATACCCTGTTTTGGGCTTTACACGTCTATTGAAAATTCTATTCGATGATCTGTATTTATTTCTCATTGTCATCGATTTAATCATTGCATCATCGATTATTGCATTCTGCATATTTGACATGAGTTAGTGTATTAATGAGTTATAAGGATGGACAGTATCGGGAGTGATATAAGGATGGTGGTCTGTTATTGTTGGGAGATGCTAGTACCTAGAGGGTCTAGCTAGTGTTCAAATGCATATGTAATAACTTTTGGAAATTATGTGAAGATCTCTTTATCGATCTTCGCTTCACATGGGTTGCTCATCCTCAATCAAACGGACAAACAGAGAATATGAACTGTGGCATCCTTCATGTCTTAAAGAGGAAGTTGAACAATGTAAAGGGGGCCTGGGTAGATGAGCTCCCTAACAAGCTTTGGGCCTATCAAACCACACTCCATTCCTTCTCAGGGGAAAATCTTTTTTTGCTTTGCTTTGGTACAGTTAGGGCTCTGAACTATTCGAATGTTGCAATTTTGCAACGAAGATAATGATGCTAACCTCTGATGGAATCTGGATCTCCTGGATGAAGTGCGGGCTCAAGCCCAGGAACATTCAACCTCAATAAAGCAAAGGGTCGCTCGATATTGCAATCAAAGAGTTCGGTCGAAACTGTTCCAAATTGATGATTTAATCCTTCGAAAGCTTGAGGTGTTAGACCCAAGAACAGCCATCGAAAAATTGTTCCCAAACTGAGAAGGGCCCTATCGCATATCAAATGTTCTCAAACCAAGTGCTTATTTAATAGAGACACTTTCTGGGGAACCGATCCCTTGAACCTAGAATGCAGAGAACCTTCGACGATACTACAAATAGTATCTTGTCGTCGGGCAAGATACTCCCTTTTTTGGGGGGCAGGGGGCTTAGACTCTGCCTATTTTGAAGCAAGACTTAGAAAAATTTTCAATTCTTAGAGTAATATTCAAGTAGTTAGGTGAATAACATGGATGACATTATTGTACTTTTAATCTTTTTGCCAAGCAATGAAGTCTTACTTTTTGAGCTTGATTGCGTAATTATGAAACTTTTGCTAAAGTAGAAGTGTTTGATTCTAAGTTCTCAAGAATGGTGTCTGCACAACCTGCCCAAGCAGTGCGATTGAACACATAGCCCAAGCGAATCTCACCCAAGGTGATAGGGTAGCACACAAGTGTCACCTAAAATGGTCTAGCTTTAGTTCTAGCTCGTAAAATGGCAAAACCTTTGGGGGTGTTCATTGCCCCACCCTATTTTCTTGATTTGAAACCTGGCCAAGCACGAGGGCGAGGCTTTTTTGCCAACCCTTGGCTGACGATAAAGGTTCATGTCAAAGTAAGTCACATTGCAAAATGTGAAGAGCGCAAGCTAAAACGCAATTGTCAAAATGAAACACATCCCTTTAGGGGATGGTGTGCAAATACTTGGTATTAAAACACCGAAGGGAACTGAAAGTACTAAGATAAAAATGTCAAAAGATTACAAAAAAAAAAAAAAGAGTGCAGAAAAAGACGAGACAACTATCCTATGGCGGAGAGACATCATCTCTAGGCTGGACACTCTTTTCTTCTTGGCAATTGAAGTCTCTAGCTTTGGTAGGGGCAATGGTTTCCCCTGATGGCGAGCAAAAGATAGGCAGGACTACGTCATCCAAAGAAAGGTTGGGGTACTTCTCAAGAGTTAGCTCCTTGGCCTTCTGGAAACCTTGCTCGAAGATCTCGAGACCGTCTTCTATGCACTTTCTCAACCATTTTTCTCCAGCTGTGCCCTCCAGAAATGCCTGAATGGCTTTGTCTTCGGCTTCAGCTTCGGTTTTCCTAAACTTGTCGCATCTTTTCTCCAAACAGCTAGCCTTGGAAAATAGCTCGACCTTCTTTGCTTTCAGGACCTTAATCTCCATTTATAGATCGTTAATCTTAGCCAAGCCCTCTTTCTTCTCGCGCTCTACTTCGCGCGCCATTTCCCTCGCCATCTCAAACCTCTCATGCATCTGACTGCTATAACAGTAGGCATGAACAAAAGAGACAACAGAAGGTCATGCAAAAAAAAATGCTAAGTATTAGGGAAGACGGCATACGAAAGGACCGCTTACATTATACGCGGCCTGAACATGAGCCATGGAGAATGCGTTGTGAGTTTGGTTTTCCATAATCAACTTGTCACTGGGTAACAACCCATGAGCTAAATTTTGTGCAGAGATATGCAAACTTGGCATGCCAAAATCATCCCGCCTGATTGTCCATCTTGGATGGAAAATAAGATCCTCATCTATAGTGACGCTCTCTGTCATAAGAGGAGGGGCCGTGAGAATAGGTGTCTGAGGATTCTTGATAACAGGAGGGAGATCTTCACCCAGAGTTTCTTTCCTCTTTCCCTTGGATGCTTTTTGTAGTAGCCCCACAAAGCTGCCCTTTCTACCTTCGCTCTTGCCAGACATTTCTGCATAAGAAATGAGGAGTTAGTATGTGCGGTTCAAGTTTGGCAAAAATAGCAACTAGATGGACATTGTCTACATAAACTACCTAAACTCGGTGTTCTAGAGATGAAGTGCCAGTCACTGACCCAGAAGCTCTATTCCCCCAATTCACAAGGGTTCGTACAATAGGGGTAAGAGGGATAAGCCCAACAGGGTTAGGAAGAATAAGCCCCCTATGCCGCAATTCCTTATCTATAAGAGGGCTATCAATACTAAGACCCCCCCCCCCCCCCCCGCTTTATGTGGTCAATGAGTTTCTTCATGAAGGCGTTGGGGGCTAGGGAGCATTTCTTCTCTAAGTCTTTACAGAACCCGTTGAATTTTTTGGGAAAACTCCTATTTACCACTTGACCGCTGATGAAGAAATACCTGGAGTGCTAGATTTTATTGGATTTAGGCCCTCCCTTAAGCACCCTAAGCTTGTTATGGACGTAGTAATACCACCCAAATACTTTTGGGCCACATTCTTCAGATAGCATATCTCTATATAGAGCCTCATGAAGTCCTGGACTCCCACCGTGTACCCCGTTGTCTGCAGAAGGTAAATCAAAGCGACGAGTTTCCTCCATCCGTTAGGAACAAGTTGGCCAGGCGCCTTCTGGTAGTAATTGAAAAATGCAAAGGCAAAAGGATGCAATGGAAGCCTATACCCTAACTTGATCTGGCCTTCGTAAACACTTATCTCCAGATCTATACCATAATTTACGGCTTCTTGGATCTCTGGAACCCGAGTAGAGAATCCAGAGAGGTAGTGGAAAATCCTCCAATAGCTCTTATATCTCTTCCTTGGTTATTTTACTCCTCTTTTTGTTTGAGGTGAACCAAGTTTCTTTATCATGTTTTTCCTCGGCCCCATTTTTTATGTCCCCTAGTGTGTCCTCACGCGGGAACAAAATGCTTGCCTGCGGGTCAAAGTTTCCTACCTTACTCTTAGAGGTTGAGGTTCCTACTTGGGAGGATCTACTCTCAGATTTTCTCTCTAAGGGACCTTCTATGGAACTTCTTGATGACGATGAAGACACTCTATAATGGGGAACTAATAGAGAAACTATGCAAGTAAAAAACTAAAACTGTCGAACATAGAAATCAAGAAGGGGAAGAAAATTACTTGTTAAGAAGGAGTCGAGCCAAGAAAAAGTGAGGAGTAAGGTGCAAATGAGGCCTAGGGGTTTAATATAAGAAGTGGGCTTGGATAACCGCTCCTGGTATGATGGCAAACATTCACTGTACTTGTCTGGCATGATTTCCAAAAACAAACTTTTAAATCCCCTTAGTAGTGGCCCTCAATTTGGTGGCAAGCCAACATTGCACACTCACGTCATAACTTTTGGGTAGTCAAAGTTGAAGTCTACACTTGTTCAACCCTAGGCCATGTGTCAGATAATGAGAGAAATGAGGAAGCTGACCGAGCAGCTCGTTCAAGCAGGTTGCTCAAGCACCTTGCCTCGAAGCTAGGCATTTGAACAGGATACTTAAGCAAGTTGCTGAGCAGCTCATCCGAGCAGGGTGCTCAAATACCTTGCCTTAAAGCTGGGCATCCAAACAAGATGCCCGAGTAGGCTACTCGAGTAGCTCGTGTGAGCAGGGTCCTCCAGCACCTTGCCTCGAAGCTCGGCATCTAAAGAGGCTGCCCAAGCAGCTCGTCTGAGTAGGGTGCTCAAGCACCTTGCCTCGAAGGTGGGAATCTGAACCGGATGCCCGAGCAGCTTGTCTGAGCAGGGTGCTCAAGCACCTTTCCTCGAAGCTGGGCATCAGAGTAGGATACCTGAGCAGGCTGCCTGAGTAGCTCGTCCGAACAGGGTGCTCAAGCACATTGCCTTGAAGCTCGTCATTCGAACAGGAAGCCCAGGCAGCTCGCCTTGAAGCTTAGCATCCAAACAGGATGCTCGAGCCGCATGCCCGCGCAGCTCGTTCGAACAGAGCTCCCAAAATGGTTTCCCGAGCAGCAGGCCTGTGTAGGTCACTCGAGTAGAGTTCCCGAGCAGGGTTTCTGAGTAGCGGCTAGTGCAATTCACCCGAACAGAGCTCCCGAGCAGGCCCCCTAGCAGTGTGTCTGTGCAGCTCATCCGAGCAAAGCTCTTTCCTAGCTCTTTCAAAAAAAGAAAAAAGAGATCGTTCCCTCATAAGACATCACAACAATAAGCTTGGGCAGAATAGCTTGTAAGACAGGCCTGACCCTGGTCCTCAAGTAAGGTGTTCCAGTTGCATCATCCCTGCTCAATTTCTTCTTTCATTCTATGCTTTTCATCTGCTTTGAAAGAACAACCAAAAGAAAGGGGCTTACCTAGTCGAATGATGACACATGGCAGGATTAACTCATGGTTAACAGGTAATCCTGGATTTGAGGGTTATCCTATTAATAGAGTCAGAGTCCTAAAGGATACTGATGTTATCACAAAAGGGTTGTGACATGGTCCTCAAGGATCCTAATTAGTCTATCTGAAAATCTATATGTCAAGAGATACAAGGTAATCAAGACTCTCAAATCTAGGCCTATATCAGAGAGTTATCCCCAGGTATGCGAGGGAGAGATACTGGGTGATTTCTAGATATTTAGAGTTCTACATTTGTAGCTACTTCTGACATAGGCATTGGTGACTCTTTTGCCGGAACCCCACCCGACGGTCACTCAGTGTTTAGTTTTGTAAGTCCATTTTCGGTCGTGATTCCCCATCAAGTTTCAAGCAACAACATTTCTTATCAGTTTTAGTTTATAGTTATCTATTTTAGTTAGGTTTATCTTGTTCGTAGCTGTTTATTTAGCTAGTTAATCACCTCATAAATGAAAATGAATAGAAAAAATAAAAACATAAATTATTTTTAAAAAGTTGTTCTTTATCTTTTGTCTGCTTTAACTTTGTGATCTATTTATCTTTCTCTTTTAGTGCTAATGAGAGGAGGTTATCATCAATTATTAGCATTGTATGACTATGTCATTCTAGAGTTTAGGATATTAGTCTCGTTTTATTTTCTGATGGTATATATTTTTGATAATTCCTAAAAGAAAAACTCACGAAGACATGTTGCTAGGTGGTAATTTGCTTTGTGAAACAAAAGCTTAGGGGTCAAGTAGCCTTTCATTGTCATGACATGTACTGGCCCAAGTTACCACATTAGACAAATACCAGAGAAGCAAGATACGTTTAATGCATCTTAAGCTTGTTGTTACATTAAATTGATCTCTCAAGTTAATTAGATCAATAAAGATATCCTACTCCAAATAACCCCTAGATTCATCATTCAAGCTGTTGTCCTTAGACCATTCCCAAAAATATCGGGGTGCTCAGGAAGCCCACATCATATGAGGATTATTAATCCTTTCTCAGTCCATAGATCACCAGTGGTATACCATTTTGATTTAAGTGAGATACCACATCTTTCTAAAAGCACTTGTGGTTACCCAAAAAATTTGGAACCTATTTACGATGGTTAAGATTTTGGAGCTAGAAATTTTTTGCAGGGTTAGGTGACACTTCTCGAGTTGTAAACCATTTAGCTAGTTAAAAGACAAAGTATCTTAGCTTATTGAGCTAGAAATTCGGAACCTTCTTGAGGAAGCTACGTTGGGTTTCAAAAATTATCTTTGATTGATTTCATACACTACCTCTGAACTTGGTGGTCGGCGTGTGTTTACGCAGAGGTCAAGGTTTACACTTGGACATTAATAGTAAGAATCATGAAGAGTCAATGCTGCATAAATCATATGTTTTTGAGAGGTAACATATCGTACTTTATACATCGCATCTTTTACCGTCACATAGTAAAACATCTACCATTGAAATTATATCCATTTTCCTACTAAAGTATAGTGATCATAATCCAAAATATGTGACATAATTCATATTAGTAAGGCAACATTTAGAGAAAGTAAGGGCAAGCTTGTCAATTTGGTGTTCTATTTAATACTTCCGAAGCAATTCGAAAGCAATCACTTGATGTGTTTAGCTCCAGACTGACTCTGCGGCTAAGCGGTCTCATAGGGAATTTTCTGAGTTTTGAAAAAAGAAAAACGCATGATATAGAAGATTACCTTAAAAGAAAGGTAACTATAACAAATGATAAATGAAATTGAGATTGGTTATATTTGGAGGTCACTTAGTGCATATGAATTTACGCAGAAACATCATCACAAGTCCTTTTAACTTCAGAAAGAAAAAAGACCATATACATCGGCATTCATTTCAAACACAAGGACATAAACAATAAACGACAAACAATAGTGTGACTTCTTATGACAGTAGTAAAGTCATAAACTTGTTAGATGATTAAAGCAAATATTTTTCAAAATTTTGGTCGGATGTTACACAATGATTTATATGAATAATATGGTCCCCTGACATTTGTTTTGAAACTCGTTCTGCTCAGGCTTTTTTTCCTTATCTTTGATTTTATTTCTTGAAGATTTGGGTTGTTAGTCATTTCCTTTTTGCATAAGAAAACTAAGTTAAAGAAATGCAAAAGAATAAAAAAAATAAAATCAAATTTTACCTTGTTCTGAGCAAGTTTCATTTATTAGTTTTAGTTGGATCCATTTCTTTTTTTTGGGTCAAATATCCTTTTATTCCATTAAGTGCAAAACATAACAATCTTAACAATATATACACAGAATATACCTTCCATCCTCTGTACACTATCCTCTATCCATTACATTCTCTTCATGTATCTTCTCAATTTTTTATGAGTATTATTTCATCAATCCCCCACAGGTTACATAGGGTTTTATTCCTTGTTGTGGCTAGTACCTTCCTCCATGTAAACACTATGTATTTAATCCATTGTTTGATAACATGCATACACCCCTGCACATTGGAACACCTCCTTTCGAAGATTCTTGAATTCCTTTTCTGCCATATTCCATAGACTACTACAGCCACCATTAGTTTGCCTAATTTAGCTCTGAAGCTCTTGCCATTGAACATTGTTGCAGCATCCTTGCATGTTTGATTCCATGTTACCAGAGTGAGCTGTGTCTGCATATTTTCTAAAGCCATTTTCCACAATTCTTGCACATAGGGGAATTGTATGAATAGGTGATCCTCAGTTTCAGCATACCTTAAGCGTAAAACACAGTGTTCTTCCTGAAGAAGATTCCATGCTTTTAATTTCACTCTACTTCTAAGACCTCCTTTGCATAGCAACCATATAATCATAGAGCATTTAGGGATATGCCCTGAGAACCAAATAAGATTCCGCAAAGGATCCAGTGTACCATGAGTTCTCAACCCTTCCCACGCTGATTTTATAGTAAATTGTCCATTTGAAAATGGTTTCCACCATACTTTATCAGGCATCTCTGAATTAGGTGGCTATAATTTTTGCAGCAAATTATTTACTTCTCTTAATGCTCTTGATCTGTTCATCATTGATTTCCATTCTCTCCCTTGAATGATTTCACATACCCTGGCATTGCTTGCAATTCCAGAGTCATAGATTGTTCTTTGCCCAAATAGCTCAGCCAGAGACTGTCTTTCCACAACCAAGTGTTTCTAACATCCCCTACTTTGTATTGAATAAATTTACTGCATTACTCTCTGATCTTTAGCATTTTGCACCATGTCCATGAAAGTACCACAGGGGGAGTAAATGTCCATAGATGCTGCTCCTTTATGACGCACATGTGACACCATTTACCCATAAAGAATCCTTTTTATGGGCCAAATCCCACAGATGCTTACAAATTGCTGCTTTATTCCATTCTCCCAATCTTTTAATGCATAGGCCTCCTTCTTTCTTAGGTAAGCAGAAGTCCTTCCATGCAACTTTGGCACCAGTACATTTCACATCTTTACCATGCCATATGAAAGCACTCACCTTTTGTTCAATCTACTTTATAATTTTCTTAGGCAAAATGAGAATTGAGCACCAAAACACCTGCACACTACATAGGACAGATATAGCCAGTTGCACTCTTCCAGCACATGATACACTACAAGAAAAGATGTCTTTAGGGACAGACTTTTAGCGACGGAAAGAATTCCGTCGCTAAAGGTTCTTTCAGCGACGGGATTAACAATCGGTAAATGTCCATCTTTTACCGACGGATTCTTCTGTCGGTAAAAACATTGCTGACGGACTTTTGTCGACGGGCTTTTAATGACGATATCACCCGTCGCTAAATATTTTTGGGAAATTTATCATTTTTGATGATTTTTTTAAAAAGTTTTAAGCAACGAAATGCTACCGTCGCTAAAAATATCCGTTGGTTAAAATGTTAAAAATATTTTTACCGAAGGACTTTTAGCGACGGTATAATTCCGTTGCTAAAAGTCCTTTAATTCACACATATGCTTCTTTCTCTCTCTGTCACCGTTTCCACCCACCGGGGTTCTCACCTCCGGCGACCCCCCCTCACGACGACCCCCCTCTGGCAACGTTCCTCCCCACCGCCACTCCGGCAGGCCCCCGCCTCTGTCCCTCCCCACCAGCCGCCCACGCTGGCTATAGGCCCTCACCACCCACCACACCATCCTTCCCTTTCCCCTCACATCTACCGTCCCCATAGCCACCTCGTAGCCCCTCAGCTACCCCACTACCGCCACGCCACCCCACAATTGTGCCACCATTCTACAGCCACCTCACAGTCGCACCACCATCGCTACAGTTCCTCCCCCTCCGCCGCACCACCACCCTCTGCCGCCTTTGGCGCGCCACTGTCGCTGCCTTCCGTACGCCATTGTCATCATCCGCCTCTCACCACTATAGCTCGAACTCACTTTTTTTCAAGTTAGAAATTATTTATCATATTGAATTTGTTCTAATATGATAGAAATTATAGTATACTAGAAATTATTTATCGTATTGAATCGATTGTTATAATGTAATTGTATTTAATCTGTTGTAAGGTAATTGCATTTGATTGTTATAATGTAATTGAATTTAATTTGTTGTAATGTAATTAAATTTAATTTTTTGTACTGTAATTGCATTTGATTTGTTGTAATGTAATTGTAATAATTAAACCCTAATTATCCCTAATTTGTTCCTGAGTAACCCTAATTGAACCAAATTAACCCTAATCAAATCCGAATTATCCATAATCTAACCAAGTAATAGTAATTAACCCCGCATAAACCAAACTATACGAATTAACCCCAATTAAACCTGATTAACCCTAACTGAACCAATTAATTATAATTAACCATGATTCAGCCTAATTGAACCATTTAGCCTTAATTAATCTCGATTTACCCTAATTGAACCAATAAAACCCTAATTAACTCTGATTAATCCTAATTGAACCAATTAACCGTAATTAGCCCCGATTAAACCTATTTGAACCAGTTAACCTTAAAACCTATACACTAATTAAATCCTAATTAGCCCGGATAAACTATAATCATCCTTAATTTGTTCCAATTAACCCTAATCAAATCCTAATTATCCCTAATCTAACCAATTAACTGTAATTAATCCCGAGTAACCTTAATTGAATAAATTAACCCCAATTAAATCTGATTAACCCTGACTGAACCAATTAATTCCAATGAACCCCGATTCAACCTAATTGAACCAATTATCCCTAATTAATCTCGATTTACCGTAATTGAACCAATAAACCCTAATTAGTCCTGATTAATCATAATTGAACCAATTAACCGTAATTAGTCCCGATTAAACCTATTTGAACTAGTTAACCTTAATCCCCAAACCCTAATTAAAGCATAATTAGCCCGAATAAACCCTAATTATCCTTAATTTGTTCCTAATTAATTTTAATCAAACCCTAATTATCCCTAATCTAACCAATTAATGGTAATTAACCCTGAGTAACCATAATTGAACGAATTAACCCCAATTAAGCCTGATTAATCCTAACTGAACCAATTAATTGTCATGAACCCCGATTCAACCTAATTGAATCAATTAGCCCTAATTAATCCCGATTTACCCTAATTGAACCAATAAACCCTAATTAGCCCTGATTAATCCTAATTGAACTAATTAACAGTAACTAGCCCTGATTAAACCTATTTGAACTAGTTAACCTTAATCCCTAAACCCTAATTAAAGCATAATTAGCTGGGATAAACCCTAATTATCCTAATAAAGCCTAATTAATCTAAGTACATCCAAATTACTCAAATTACATCCGAATTAGCCTAATAAAACCTAAGGACATCCATCATTTGTTAGTCTTTGATGATTTTAGGTTGTTAGTTGTGCATTTGAGAATTGAGATTATTGATTGATGATTTTAGGTTGTTAATTGATGATTTTAGATTGTTAATTGTGCATTGAGCATTTAAGACATTGAGATTGTTGATGGAGGATGGGACCTAATTGAATTGAATTTGTGATTTTTATTAATTTTTATTGCATTAAGCATTTGAGAATTGAGATTGTTGACAGAGGATGAGACCAAATTGGATTTATAGTGCGATTTTTATTGCATTGAGCATGTGAGAATTAAGATTGTTGACGGAGGATGAGATCAAATTGGATTGAGATACCTGTTAGGTAGCACGGACACAGAAACCGCGTCTGATCGACGCCAACACCAACATGTCATATTTTGGCTTTATACTTGTGGACACCTTTTCAATGGGTGTCCGACACCTCTTCAATGGGTTTCTAACAATTAAAAAATAAATCAATATCTTCAGACACCGTTGAGATGTGTCGAACATGTTTTCGGAGTTGTCCGACACATTTCCGGATGTGTCGATGAGGTGTCGAGGTGTCGGTAGGTCACAGATACCGCGTTCAATGGACACTGACACCGAAATGTCATATTTTGGCTTTATACTTGTGTACACCTCTTCAAGGGGTGTCCGACACCTCTTTAAGGGGTGATGGACAGGGTGTCCGACATTTAAAAATAAATCAATGTCTTTGGACCTGTCCGGAGGTGTCAGACACCATACCGACACCCTATATGAGGTATTAGGAATTGAGATTGTTGACAGTGCATTGAGAATTTGAGAATTGAAATTGCTGACGGATGATGAGACCTAATTGGATTGAGATATCTGCAAATTAGGTGAATGGTTGGTTGTTGAATTTAGGTTAATTAGGTTAACGCGACATTTTTAGTACCCCTTAGAATCTCATTGTGGCTCCAGCACTGGCTATAATTAGCCCTAATTAGTCCTAATTAACCCCAATGAACCCAATTAAACTAATTAGGCTCATCCCCCAATTAACCCTAATTAACTCTAACGAGCCTAATTAGTTTTAATTAACCCTAAGAACCCAATGAAAATTAAATTAGATGTAATTACCCAAAATTCATCCTAATTAACACCAATCAGTCTAAATTAAACCCTAATTAGCCTAATTACTCATATCTTGCAGACCCGTGATTAGATTAATTAAACCCTAAAACCTAACTAAATTCTGATTACGCCCCTAATTAGATGTAATTAAGCCTAACAACCCAATTAAGTCTAATTAGCGCTAATTAGGACTAATCAATACTACTCCGCACAATTAAACCCTCATTAGCACAAATAAGCCTAATTACTCATAATCAACCCTAATTAGCTATAATTAGCTCAAGGTAATCCTCATTAACACTAATTACCCATAACATAACCCAATTAAGCCTAATTATTCCCAACTAAGCATAATCAACCCTAATTAGCTATAATTAGCTCATGGTAATCCTCATTAACACTAATTAGCCCAGAGATGGTTCAATTAATCGTTGTTTATAAACCCTGCATTCTTTATATTCGTTGTTGTTTTGTGAAGTCCATTGGCAACGAGATGGTTTAACTCGCTGCCAACAAATTCTTTTTAAAGTGGAATTGGTAACATATGCAACGATCTTTCTGTAATTTTGATATTTTGGAAATATTCTTGCATATATTATCAATTCCTGAATGCATGCTTGCATAAAAACCCTTAGTTCCTATTCAAAAGTAGTCATTACAAAGTAATGCTTTGTAATGAGCCTTTGGAGGTCCAGTTTGGACCATTTGGAAAAGCTACGTGTTTATAAAACAGTGGTTCAACTCATGCTCTGTGTTCTATGTCGTGGATATTTGGTACACGTTCTCATGCGTTTCTCCGGGTGCATACAGATCTGGTGTTCTAACATTTGTCGAACCTTACAAGGCAAGGTTAGATGAATGTTAGAACACCTAATCAATGTCGTGTACTTGGATAAATGCGGGGAAGTGCTGCCAAATTTTTCGCAGCACTTGGACTAAGCATGAGTTCTTCACTGTTTTATAATCATGTGCTTTTTTTGAATGAGATAGGAACACTACTTATTAGAGAATGGATGGAAAATATATAGACATATTGTCACATTCATGCATTCATATTTACATCAATCCTGCCTAATGATTGGTCATAATTGAAGGTGGTATACAGTACGATAATTCATTCGTCATGTCGGTCGATAGAAGTTGGATGAAAAGGAAGAATGGTGACGATATTGATTATCGCGTTGACGAATTTCTCGACTTTGCTTACGTGCATCCTGCACATGTTGACTTTGATAAGATAAGGTGTCCGTGCAGTAGTTGTGAGTTTTTGCATTGGAGAAAAAGAATTGAAGTAAAATAGCATCTTTGTCAGTACAGTTTTATGGGTGGATACACAAGGTGGAAGCAGCATGGGGAAACGATAGTTTTATCGTCCAACCCCGCTAGTTAAACTGAAGTTTGGGAGGAGGCATGGTATGATTACCGAGATATGATTATAGATGCTAGGCATGCTAATGTTGACTTGGGTAACGACGGTGGTGACGATAGTCCCCAACAGCCGAACGAGGGGGCTCATCAGTTTTATGAGTTGTTGAGAGCTACGGAACAGCCGTTGTGGGATGGAGCTTCCAAACACACACGACTCTTTGCAGTTAGTAGGTTATTACAGTTGAAATCAGACCACGGGCTGAGCGAGAAAATGTTTTAACGAGTTTGTTACCGTAATCAAAGAAATTCTGTCCGAAAGTGAAAAGCTACCACTGACGTACTATGACGCGAAGAAGATGATGAGGAAACTTAGGTTGAGCTATGAGCGGATAAATGAGTGCAATACTGATTGTGTATTGTTTTGGAAAGAGAATAAGTATTTGTCACGGTGTCCAGTATGTGATCATTTGAGGTACAAACTGGACAAAGGAAAGAAAAAACATTGCATGGAAGATATTGCAATATTTCCCGGTCACACCACGGCTTTAGAGAATGTACTAATCCTCCAATACGGCTGAACATATGAGGGCTCACTGTGAGACTCGTAGCAACGATGCCGATGTGCTGACACACCCAGCTGACGGAGAGGCGTGGAAGGAGTTTGACCACAGGCATCCAGTCTTTGCTCAGGAAGTTTGGAATGTTAGACTTGGTCTGGAAATCGATGCGTTCAACCCTTTCGATCGGTCTACCACGCCTTACTCCTGTTGGCCTGTTATTATTGTCCCGTACAACCTTCCGCCAGGCATGTGCATGAAAAAGCCGTACATGTTCTTGTCGTTGCTTATTCCGGGGCCGAAGAGTCCCGGCAAGGACATAGATGTGTATTTAAGGCCGTTGATTGATGAGTTAAAACAGTTATGCAATCATGGAGTCAAAACATATGATGTATCCCTTAAACAGAATTTTCAGATGAGGGCTGCTTTGATGTGGACTATACATGATTTTCCTGCATTGGGAATGACGTGTGGCTGGAGCACACATGGGAAGCTAGCATGCCCTGCTTGTATAGGCGTGAACCCTGGTCATACGTTAAAGCACGACAGAAAGCCCTCGTGGTTCGGATGTCACCGTAAGCTTTTGACACTTGTCCATCAGTTTCATAGGCAGAAGGATAAATTTGACAGGACAATTAAGCGCGAAGTTGTCACACTAGACTACCCATCTGATGAAGAAGTTCTCTCACACATGGAGGCTCTTGATACTAACATACCACACGGTAAGGGTGTGCCAGATCAAAAGATTCCAGGGTACGGGAAAGAGCACAAATGGAGAAAATTTTGTATCTTCTGGGAGTTTACCAACTAGAGGACGCTCGTTATCTGAAACAACATGGATGTAATGCATATTGAGAAGAACATTTTTGATAATGTGTTCAACACAGTGATGAATGTCAAGGGAAATCAAAAGATCACTTTAAAGCGAGAAGGGATCTACAACAGTTGGGCGTACGCCGTGAATTGCATCCTCAGAGAGTCAGCGGAAGGACGATACTTCTGAAAGCACCTTACTGTCTAGATAAGAAACAAGTGGAGAAGGTCTGTCAGTGAGTTAAGAATTTGAAGCTTCCGGATGGGTTTGCGTCCAACATATCTCATTGTTACAATGTATCGGAATGCAAGTTCCAAGGGATGAAGAGTCACGATTGCCACGTATTCATGGAGAGATTCATTCCTATTGCCTTCCGAAGACTGTTGTCACGGGTTGTTTGCGAGACTTTGACTGAATTATCTCATTTCTTTCGAGATATATGTTCTTCTACGATCTGGACGAGTAACATGGAAGTGCTTGAGAAGAACATTGTGGTGACGATTTGTAAGCTGGAGAAAATCTTCCCACCTTCGTTCTTTGATTCAATGGAGTATCTGCCTGTTCACTTGGCATATGAAGCTAAGATGGGTGGACCCGTTCAATATCGATGGGTGTATCCCTTTGAGAGATAATCTTTAAATTGTTACATTTGTTCATTTGCATTAATGCGACACCTATTATCATTGATATTCCACCTAACTCGATTCTCTAAACTTCTATGTTCTTATTCAATTTAAAGAAAAAAATCCGCAATAAGGCTCGGGTTGAGGGCTCAATTATGGAGGCTTACGTAATGGAAGAACTTGTAAACTTTTGTAGTCAATATTTAAGACCTGATGTTGATACAAGGTTAGATCAACTAGGCCGAAATGAGCCCGGATCGAGCACAAATTTGGAAGGGTAATTGTCAATATTCAAGCAGTCAGGTAGTCCGTTCAGCAGAATGTATACTCTATGGCTAACAGATGAAGAGTACAATGCTGCAACAATATGACCTTCTAAATTGCGGTGAAGTTTCGGCATTCGTTGAGTAAGTTAATGTCTTAATTCACTTACATTGCTGTACATAATTGAAAGTGTATGATAAGCGAGTCAACTATATTAGTTTGCAGTGAGTTCGATGCAGAATCTTTAATCACTGATCCCGCTAGATTTGAATCTCATCGGAAATTATAATTTGTACAGTGGTTCAAAAGGCGTGTAAGTCTTTAAAAAAATTATATTATGTGTCATATACAGTTCTGTGGCCAATTAGTATACTGATTTATCCTTAATTTTTACCGTCATCTACAATAGGTCCTTAATTATGTGGCCTCTTGCTTGAAATTACTAGCTGAAGGCCCTAACAAACAAGCATCCTATCATGGAGGCTATATCATCAACGGGTTTAGGTTTAACGTAAGAGATGATGATCGAACAAAACAAACCCAAAACAGTGAAGTCTTGGTCAACGGTGACTGTTATGTCGAGAATTGCATGAACTTTTATGGAGAGTTAGATAAGATTGTTGAGCTAACATATCTGGGTTCCCAAAACCACTTGGTAATGTTCAAGTGTACGTGGTTTGATGTCACATACAGTAGAGGAATCCATGTTATCTCTCAAGGGACTGTAGATGTCAATGTCAAGTCCAGACTTGCATCAGACGAGCCCTTTGTGTTTGCTAGTCACGCGGTACAAGTCTTTTATGCAGAGGACGTCACCAATCCCAAATCTCATTGATATACAATTATCAAGTTCAAGAAATTGCCCGTGACATATGACAGTGAGCTAGACACCTTTCAAGCCGACCAACCACCTGTCTTGTTACCTATTGAAGTCAACAACGAGGAGGATGATCTTCCTCTTCCAACAACACTTCATGTAGGAGAAGAAGTCGTAGATGATGACGCAAAAGACGTGGAAAGTGTTGGAGATGATGTGACTGAGTCACTGATGAAGAGGAAGATGAGTCCCACGAAGAAGAGGACGAAAATGATGATGATTCCCAAACTGAAAATGATTGACTTGTAATGTTGTAACATCACAAAAAAAATGTATTAACATTATAGAACTTGGTTCGTATTGATGTGTTTTTGCACATCCGTTCATATATATAGTGCCGATGATGATTTTTGCCAAATTATTGTTTTTAATGTGTTAATGTTCTTGTAATTTATCTATACAAAGTCAGATATGGAAATGATACGGGCTATTCATGGCGGGTTGGACGCCGAACTGCTTCTTCCCTAGTGGGTCCCACCTCATCATTGCCCACTGATGACGAGGCACAGAGTGCTAGCGTACAACAGATGGGCCCCACCTCCAGCCCCAGCCTCAGTCGTTGCCCCAGCCCGACGTAGATTCATCCTATACGGGCGTTGATTCTCCTTCTTCTATGCGTTCTACCTCAGGTATAGTTGATAACGGTATTTAGTACATTTTTGCTAATTTATATTTGAAGTATATTTGAACTGTATTAATGTCTGTGCTTTGTAAGATCTCGACGAGGCCTTGGCCCGACATGCGGGGTACGCATCGACCCCCAATGTAAACAGAGAGCTACGCTCACCTGGAAGGGCCTGTAAGTAAAAAAAAAATCACATCACGCCTTATTTTGGTACATTTAGGGTGTTAATTATATTTGAACTGTATTAATTTATTTATTTGCTTCTTTGGCAGGATCCTTGAGAATCAGGCGAGGACGAAGATCGGCATTCTTGTGAAGGGACGATTCCTCGAGCCACGCCTGCACTGCAAGGACTGGGATGCCGCTGCGAGGGAGTCCCTATGGGAGGAGTGGCTGGTACGTTGAAGTATTTTTTAATTAGAGTTTGTTTAATTAGAGTTTGTTTTCTAAATTAATTTGTGTTATTGAATGCCTTGTAGGAGGGGTTTAGACATATCCTCCGACTGTATGGGGGATATGATAGATCGATGAGCTGCGGATCCAGGCTGGGATGCCAAGAGTAAGAGCGGGGCCGAAAACGAACAGAACAGAGATTCGACACACACGAGGGGGGGGGGGGGTCGTGTGCCACACGGCCCTGTGACTTCATTCGGTCAGTGAAACAAAATTATTTCAAAAAGAGTCTTTTAGTTCATTTCTTAACATCGTTTGAGTCAAGGACTAAAGTGTAGGTCCCTCCCACATGGTCCAAGTTAAACTACGATGGTTTCGATTCTGATTTGTCCGACCAGATGCTTAGGCTAGTTGACCCTTGTTCCTGAAGTCAAACCAATAATGTAAAATTAGGATTAGGGTTTATTTTATTTCATATTTATGTGTTAAAAGACCAGAATTTAATAAAAATGAAGTAGAGACCAAAGGGTATGACAGGTGCCTAATACTTTTCGGTCGAATAACTTAGTTCCCAAAACCTTTTTTATTTCTACAACATTTCCATGAGTGTCTCATTACGAGTCTTCATGAGTGTGTATGTTTATACTTACTAAGAATTCAATCAAAGCACAGATTAGAAGATAATCAATGTGTTGCTATTATTATAACTAGATGTAATGCCTAGGTTATCCAATCATAAGGCTAACACTTATTTTTCCTTTTTTTTAATAAAATAAGATGCTAACTCCTAATTTTAGACCTCTTTCCATGTCTATGGATTTTTCAAAGGTGGTTCGCTGTAGTGCAACTATGCTAGGGAAAAAGACTAAGAGGACTAGACTTGATAACTTTTTATATCTTTTTTTTGCCTTTTATGTTTTCTATGCTTTGTATAACAAGTAAAACATTGTGCTCTTATTTTGTGCATCACTCACGTGCATGATTGGATTGTCCTTACCCACCCACTCCAGGGCAACGGTTGAAACCCATAGGCTTTCTAGCTAACGGGGCAAATTCGACTATACTCTCACTTCCAAGGCCTAGTACCAAAAGGCCTCCTGGTTTCTTTGTATATTAAATGACTTATGTAGATGTACCAGTGATCCCCATTATTAACTATCTGAGTTACTAGTGGGGGGTATATCATACATGTCTACCCGACAGAGTTATCTTACAATAACTGGCATCGAGACAAAAACCCTACACCCGAACTATTTCAGTGTTCTACCCTTTTCTGGGAGAATAAATGTAATACCCCAAACCTGGGTATCGTCGGTTATTTTAGTTCTTTAGGGACAAGTTTTGCACGCAACATTTAGCATCAATTTACCTAAAATATATTTTATTGACAATTTTTGGCGACAACTTATAATGCTCTTAAGTTGCAAGTTAATGAGGTGGAAAGAATGTAATGCCCGAAATGTTTCATTGGTCAATTAAAATTTTCTTTTTAACCTTAATCTAAGATTAAGTGGTATTTTAAGAAGAATGTGGGTGAGATGAGAACACTAGCTAAGTGTGGGGGGTCTTTAGAATTATTCCAACCTAGCAACCATATATAAAGGAAGTCTTAAGAGGGCAGCCGTCCTAGCAGATCTGTCAGACCCTGTTTCACGTGACAAAGGAGAGAGAAGGGATGGAAAACCAAGCTAGGGTAAGGAAAAATTCAAGGTAATAAAATACCTAGACTCTCTCTTTAGTTTAGCCATGAATTTGGACGTTTTATATATATTTTTTGGTGTGAAATTGGCAGCTTTTGGTGATAATTGAGAAGAAGGCTGCTGTAGAACAGAATAAGAGTAGGTTAAGATTTTTGTTATATCTCATTTATTTTAGATCCGATTGAGAGGATTTTACCCTTTCTAAGAACTTCGTTGTGTTGCCTTCAACTCTTTAGTTTTGAGTTTTCTCAGAATCTCATGTTTGAACATTGAAAAACGACCTTAAAGTCAATTCCATGTAGAAGTCTAGAATTTTTGGTTTCTGGCATCCATTTAAATTTATCATAGAAAATTAATTACTCATGGTATTTTTGTGAAATTTATATTTCTAAAAACTTCAGAGAGTTATCTTTAACTTTTTAGTTTCGAGTTTTCTGAAATTCATAGTATTTCTGCTTCAAAAATAATCACTGAACAAAACTGGTCTGCACAGCGATGTGCTGTTTTGATCAGCCAGTTCGATTTACTGTAGAGAAGTCATTACTCATTGAATTTTTGTGAACATTATATGTTTGAAAACCTTAGAAAATCTAATTTAACTTTTTAGTTTTGAGTTTTTTAATATTCATCATGTTTCTTCCTCAAAATGGTCAATCTACAAAACTAGGGTTTGCTGAAAAATGCTGTTTCTTGAAATAGATAAAAAGTCCATTGCCCAAAACCTTTTAAGCAAATTTTCAGAATATTTGGGCAAAGTGCGAAACAAAAACTCCCTTAGTTTTCCAAAACCTTTGACGTGGAATTTTCTGGGATTTTTGTGGGCATGATGAAGGCCTAAAATGATTTTATTTTTAAAACAAGCTTTTGAATTGTTTGATATAGCAAACAAATTTATTTTTAACCGAAAATTTTACAATGGTCTAAACACACTAAAGAGCTTGAACGTCTGAAATTTTGTGCAATTTCAGTGCCGTTTGAATATATTTTGAAGTAAGAACCTTAGCGTTCAATTTAAGGAGCGGTTTAGGTATCTGAACGGAGAATTCCCAAAAGACCATTTTTGTTCTAAAATCCCACCTAGTTGTTTAAAAAAGAATGTTTTGAGTTGTATTGGGTGTGTAACGGTACGTTAGGCATCGCGGGTAATTTAGTAATTATACACAAGTCTTGGGGGGTTATGGTAATTTAGGGCACTTGGGGGAAATTTAGCATCTAGGCATGATTTAGCGGCAATAAATAACATCCATATGGTTATTGTTTAGGTTCCGATAGACGTGAGTTAGGGAAACTCTGGGAACAAGAACCAAAACCAAAACCGCTGAGCTATCCAAGTAAATACCACTGCCATGTTCCTCCTTATACTCTATTTGCAAAATATATAATGTATGCATGTTTTAATCAAATGAAGGTTTTGAAGTATTTTTACTGCATATGTTTTCGTGATAAATAGTTTGATGAGAAATTGAGTTAGAATGCCATGGACTGTTGTGTGAGTAATTGATTTATACTCTGTACATGTTGAATAAGATGGTAAATTTGACTGGGTTACTGTGCCCCATATCCACAGGGGAAAGTGGATTCCGGGTCCTGGTCAACGGGACCATACGTTGGCGCACAGTATTGTTGCATCGTGGTTCACCCTTGCGTCCACAATATTATTTATCCCGGGTGGAGGAGGGATTTTGGGTCCTAGTCAGTGGGACCATACGTTGACTACAGTATACCAAGTTATGATTAACGGTGACAGTTGCTAATGAGTTTTTTTGATGATTATACTCCAGTTGAGATTCTTTTGGTGCAAGTGCATATATATAAATAAATACGTTGAGTAATATTTTATTTGGTGACATTGAATTCCTGATTTAAAAAGAAAACCCATGGCATGTTTGAAATCCTCAAACCTATTTTAGGGATATGGCATGTGTATTAACTGGCCCCAGCTCACCCTTTTATAAATATTTTCAGGCAATGATTTAGATGGAACCGACACTGATGAAGGGCACGAGGATTATGGTAGACGGCATAATGAAGTGTCTTTGATTTTGAGAATATAGTTTACGGATGAACTATTGTAGGGAGCTTTGAAATTGTTCATGATTGTCAATGACATGTAAGTGGAGTCTTAATTTGAATATTGAGGAATTTATAATTGAGGCTCATAGTAGCCAATATATTGTTTAGAATCTAGTCAGTTGGATTGAAATTCTGAGTATAGGTTATAGTAGGCCTAACAGGCCCTGGTGGAGGCTTAATGGATCTGCAGCCGGTCACGGATCTAGCTCACGAGCCTACCCATGGGTTCGGGTCATGAGAATACATGTTTAGGTATGGCATACTGGTAGGGAAATCAGCCAATATTCTATAAGCTAGATGGCATTCACCCTAAAAGGGAAGACTCTTATTAATCGGCCAGTTCTCCGAGCAAGCAACATGAAAATAGTCAGTAAGTGCTATCCTAGCAAATTCCAACTGGTTGGTTTACGCCCGGGACCTTCCAACCCACTGACCAACTGGGCGGTTAACCCATAAGGTTACCAGATGGTTAGTCAGAAACCTAACCTTCCAGAGCTTTTTAGAATTTCAAACCTCCAACCCATTGACCAATCGGCCAGTTAGTCTTCACCCCTACTTTTCTAGATAATTTTTGAAAGTCCAAAATTATCTCACTAACCATCTAACCGGTTGACCTACAAGATTAACCAGACGGTTAGTGAGTTATCCACTCTTCTAGAGATTCTCCCAAAATTCCAGAATTACCCAGTAAATAACCGGACGGCCCACAAAGTTAATTGGTCGGTTAATTAGTTTTGAATTCCTCATGGGTATAAACTAGCTAGTTTAATGTTCTATATACGCTAATATGCTCTGATTGTGTGCTCATATCTAGGCTATGGTTTCCTAGCTTGAGTTATTTCTCTTCATTCCTGTTAATTTTTTGAGTAAAAAGAAAAAAGTACAGAAAATTCTTTTCTAAAAGAGTTCAAAATATTTAACTTTTTATTGTTAGAGGGTAAGAAGTTATATGACCAATCCTTAGGATAACCCACAATAAAATAAAAAAATGGGGGGAAAATACGAATTAAAACAATAATAATAAAAAAAATTAATTTTTTTTTGGAAGAGTTCAAAATATTTTCCTTTTCATTAGAGGTAACGAGCCTTGGCATTTGTTCCACACACTAACATTGGGTCCAATCTAGAGAGTTCTCTCACATCCCAATGGCTGAAGAAAACCTTTAGATCCATGATTTACCCAAATTTTCGGAGATGTGCAGAAAAATTTTCAGGAAGGTTTCATTGCCTGGGCCATTCAACATGAGAAGACATATATCGAGTCAGAAATGCTCAAAAGCCAAACTAAGAAAATACACCTATACCACATTCATGGCGTTGATAGATTTTCTCACTCAAGTCAAGGACGTCATCAATAAAGGAACAACAATCAAGGATATGAAGCCAATACATACAACTGGTCAAAATATCCTAACGCTTAGTCGAGGATGTTTGTAGACAATCATATGATTAGTTCTCAAAAGGTGGTTCTGTGGGAGACGATTCCCACGCGGCAAAAGTTCTTCTGCATGCCCTTACTATCAAAATGTTTGAACAGCTGTTCAATAGAGGTATAATTACCAAGTCATCCTCCACTACTAACCAAATGGCGTAACGTGCATGCTCGATGTGAATATCAGGAGTATCTAGACACTACAGGGAAATGTGTATCACCTTGAGGCACACTATTCAAGATCTGATTGACAATAGTTTGATCAACCCTCTTGTCGGGGCCAATGTGACGAAAGAACATTGGTCAGTATACCAAGCGAGCATGAATGAGACATATGTTCAAGCATTAGATCTTTTTATACCCGACCAAGAAGAGAATATCATATTCAGCTTGGGACAAGATATATGGTCAAAAAATTACCCCATTGCCGAGCTGAACACAATGCTAAGTTGGAAACCGTATTTTTAGTTCTATCTCAATAGGTTTTCCTTCCTAGATTAACTTTGACGAACTTGTCTTTAATTGGCAATGTGGTCATCATCTCTGCTTAGTCTAATGCTCTTACTGGAAATCAAAATAATAATAACAATAGCGATGATCATAATAATAATAATAACAAATAAAATTCAAAAGCAAAAGAAGTAGAATATTCAAAATTTTGAAGAAGTCTAAATATTTTCTTTGGGAAGGTAACAAGCTCTGGCATCAGTATGAAGCTCTAGTATTGGGATACATACGGTAAACTTAAGTGGATTCCAATGGCCGAAGGATTCCTTCTGCCCAATGATCTAGTCTAAATCCTTGGTGGTCTATAAGAGGATTTCAAGCTAACTTCGCTGCTCTAGCAGTTCAACATACAAAAATTGCCTCGAATGTAGGATTACTCATGGGTAAAGAGCAAAAACAAAGAATATAAAGAGAAACAAAAATCAAACAGAAATTGGGGAAGAAAAGGGAAAAGCCTGGACTTGAAGCTGATGGGCATTATGAATATGTTGATGAAGGAAAGACTATTGCCAGAATGATGAAGAAAAATTGGCTAAGCCTAAGTCGTAGGTCGCTAAGATAAGAAGGACTAATAGCTCAATGGACCTTAGTACCTTTACAATGAGCATGAAGGATAGACTCCTTCTGAAGTTTAAGATACCGAATTTGGAAAGTTCGATAGGATGACGGATCCACTGATCCATGTGAAGATGTATATACGTGCATTAGCTCCTCATGGAGTTAACCAGAATCAGTTGGTTTAGCATTTTTGTCAAACCTTGACTGCACTGCTGCTCAATGGTTCTTCACCCTTGACGACTCAAGAATGCAATCATGGAAAGGTGTGGTGAGTGAATTTGTCAATTAGTACTAATTTTGACATCACTATAAGAAAATTGGATACTTCCAAGCATGAGTCTAAGGGGACAGTCTCAACCTTTATAATGCAATGGAGGAATAAGGCCATTCAAATGGTTAACTCCTCGTTGAAAGAAGAGTAGGTTAACATAGTAAGGAACAACTTGCTATCACTATACCATGAGTATCTTTTTAGGCACCATCATTTTTCCTTCAAAACACAAATGAGATCTCTAATACAAATTAAAAGATGTTATTAATAAGGGAGCCAAACCCTGAGAAACTAAGCCGAGAGGATACCTAGCCGGAGGCAGGAATGCCAATGGTCTGTCAAGGCCAATTATTATAGATAATGTCAGAAGTTCGACAAGTAGTGTCATGGAAAGTCATTCCCGAGTCTTAACGACGGTTTACCCGTTTAAACACTCGGCTGACTAAAGTCTTTGAATAGTGGCTTGGAGGAGGTCTGATTGCTAAGTTATCACCTACTCCTACATCTATTATTTTATCTGGACGTTTCGATGCCTAACCTTATTGTGCTTATCATCAAAGAGCCTGTCATCACCTAGAATAATGCCTCGCCCTTCATCGTGCCACTTAAGATTTGATTAACAAGGGTGAAGTGAGCCCTTCTGCCAGACCCAATATGAAGACATAATCTCTGATGGAACACTAATTTAGCATAAGTGAGACATCTCTTCTGGCGCTAGATCTTTCTGTGCTCGACTAA
This sequence comes from Escallonia herrerae, assembly GCA_033070095.1. Lineage (NCBI taxonomy): Eukaryota > Viridiplantae > Streptophyta > Magnoliopsida > Escalloniales > Escalloniaceae > Escallonia > Escallonia herrerae. Next base: position 171,499 of record JAVXUP010001695.1, read on the forward strand.
ATTAAGGATATTGTTAGCAAGATCACCTCAGAATGATATAAGACACGTTAGCTCTTAGATCGATGGTCATAGACTTTCTGAATGGCGAGATGAGTATGAGGCCTAGCCGGAACCTTGGGTTGTTTTCCTAGCATTTTCTAGATTACGGTTTCGGACTTGTTCTTTTGATTGTTTGTCTCTTACCGATTTAGTCTATTGCGGCTCAGGATGAATAAAAGGAGGTAAAAAGTAAAAAATATTCTCTTTCTTAAAACTACCTTTTATGTTTGAGTCAGATAGAGTTTGTGTTTCCAATAAGTCCAAGAGTCCATCCTTAGCAAGTTGAGAGCTTGACAATGTTACAAGCAAAAGAGAATTGCCTTATTTCACACCAGTTGAATTCATAGCTGACTAATGACTTTGGGATATTTTGCAAAAAATACTTTTGAATTTAAGATTCATGGTCTATCTCCTTGACACTTCTTCTGTGCACGTAGGGTAATGATATACTACTACAAACCTAAGGATTTCTTTTATGGTAAATTATAGCAGGTAATTTATTATTTAGAGTCAAATGTTATAAGAGATGATTTTGAAATCATTAGCGACAGTTGTTGTGAGCGGTATCATTAAGGACCATTAGCGATAATTTTTTAAAATGATCGTAAGTTGCATCAATGAAGTTGGTTGTATGGTAAAATTATAGAAAATTATTTAGAGGCAGTTTTTATAAGTGACATAAATTGGAATATTTAGTGGCAATTGGTGTGAGAAATATTATCGGCAACTTTAGTGACATTTTTTCTAATGACCATAAGTTGCAAAATTAAGTTGGGTGCAATAGACAATTATGAAAGTAGAGGGGATGACTTCGGAGAAATTATATTAAGTTGGGGTTATTATGTAAATGAAACAAGTTACGTCTGATTGATTTTTCATTTAATGATTTGAATTTACACATGCAGAATGTCAAAAGGAGAGAGAAAACTGGAGAAATTAAATCCATTAGTAATTAGGTGCTCTGAAACACACACACACACACACACACAGAGAAATTGGGTCTTTAAAGAAGTAGGTGAAAGGGAGAGGCTGAAGGGAGTGTGCTGTGTGATGTGTGTGCGTGCAGTATGTGAGCAGAGGTGTGCATGTGGAGGAGAGTGCATGTGTGTTTGTGCCGGTATAGGTGGGAGAGCCTTTGTAGTGTGTGTGTGTGTGGAAAAGAGCTGCCACCCAGCCACGTTGTGTGTGCATGTGTGTGTGAATTTGGGTTGTTATACAGCCATGTGTGGGTGCGCACGCGCGTGGTGTGAGTGGGCGTGAGTGCGTGTGTTTTGTGTTTGTATTCTATGTGCAATGTGTGTATGGGGGGCTGTGAACTATGGAGTGTTTGTGCATGTGGGGATTTAATAGTTTGGGAATCTATGTGTCTGCGAGAGTGGCTGTGCGTATGGAGTTGTGCACGTGTACACGCTGGCATGTGCGCGCGCGCGTGTGGACATGTATGTGTTGGTATATGTGCGTGGGGGGTGGGGGGGGGGGGTCTCAATCTGTGTTTAGTGTGTTTCAGTGCGTATGAAGTGTATGTGTGTGCTGCGAATGATGAAGAGGAGGTGTGTGTAGTCGGTGGCGAAATGGATGTTCTGAGGAAGAAGAAGAGGGGAAAGTGTTGCTAAATGTCAGTAATTTTCTAACAGTTATCATTTTGACTCTTACAAGCTATTTTTGAGCTGATTTTTGTCAAGTACAAAGGAGAAACCCCCCATTATATTTCTGAGACCTGTAATGTGTGAATTGTTTTGGGATTTTTTCACATTTGTGAAGGGCATTAAATGATTTTAACAAAAAAATGGGTTCTCGATTTATTAAGAATAACAAATTATATTATTTTAGCTTGAAAATTTTATAGTTACCTTATCGCAAAAATTCTTTGTCGTTTGTTACATGTAGTGACTTTAGTTACCTTTTGTGCAGTTAAGAACCTAAAGGAGTTTTTCCAATAAAAGAAATTTTTCTAAGGATTTTTAGTCTGATTTCACATATTCGAAGGGGTGGTTTGGTAATTTCACGTATCCGAAAGGTGATAATGGTGTGTACACGTGTGTGGGTGTATTGGGAGTGAGTAATTTAATTTGTAATCACTAGTTGTTAGGCGATATAGGTGTAACGACCCAGTCCACGGCCCCACTACAGGGCATTGCCTCCCTCAAAAGGACTAGCCAAGTAAGTACTTATAAGTTCATAGGCAGGGTCTTATAAGGCTAATCACAAACTCTCCCACAACTGATGTGGGATATTACAATCTCCCCACCTTATTCCTTAGCATCCTCGCTAAGGCTCGATCGTACATAGCCCAGAATCTTCCTCTCTAGCCAATGTGGGATATACCCAGCTCACCCTTCGTTACCCCAACCATCCTTTTGATGTGGGATATACCCGGGCTTGCCTTCGTTTCCCCCAACCATCGGCAACCCGACTGGATACCCCAGCCCGAGCTTTCGAGAGTCGGCTCTGATACCAACTGTAACATCCTGGAATTTCCGGAACGTTAACACTCGCTCGATCAGATACACTCAGACAATTACGACCTCAAACTCAAGAAATTTAGAACCATCAGTCCGTCAGAGCAACTAAACCGTTGAGAAAAATAATACTTTTAGCATACAATTATACTTGAAACATCAAATCTAAACTAACAATTCTAAATAACAATAATGGCCCACGCAGGGGTTCTAAAGACTAAGACTGAAACTTAAATTCTCTTTCCTCGGCACAAATCTAGTCCACACCCAATACGATCTATTGTTAGTTATCACCTGCGGAAAGGAAGTCAAAGGGGAGTGAGCTTTTGAGAGCTCAGTAAGGTCGCTCAAAGATAGAAACTACGAAACAATTTCAGATGAAATTCATAGATTTTCAAAAAGAATCATAACTAGTTTCATTAGATATCAATACGATTTCCAGACACGATACAAACAATCACGAATGCAATAACATGAGCAATTGCAAAGCCACACAGGCAGTGCAGGGTAATCACTTAGCAAAGCCACAAAGGCGATGCTCTTTAACACTTTCCACCGGCTAGTCCATCAAGGCACTAGCCCACACCAATACACCGGCTAGTCCATCAAGGTACTAGCCCACACCAATATCCTCCACTATACACCAACTCCCGCCAAACACACAAATGCAAACTCTCATGTCAATATGCAGAATGAGAACAAAGGATAATACAATTCTTAAATCGATGCACAACGAGAAATAAACACAGTGCATCGAATATGATTTCCAATAAACGCTTAAGGCTCAAAATAGGTTTTTAAGGCAAACAATGGACTTAATCAAAATAACAGAATCCAAAAGAATAGCGATAACAATTCAAAGAAATATTCGAGGACAAATAGAGAAAACTGGATTTCAGAAGAAATCCCTTACCTCGATCCACGCTATGCAATGTTAATTGACATCAATCCAAAAGTCGTTGAATTAACCTAAATTGGCAAATTCATTTATTAAAAAAATAATCTACACTACTATACTATAAACCCTATTATCAACTACCCAAACGGCACTCACTTCTAACCCCAGAATGACGTAACTCAAAACGGTTCCCGCGCACGGCCAACCTAGCCGAAAACACTGTACGCTCTCTAATGCGTAATAATATCCCGAGATTCGTAATAAATTACAATAAAACACTTTCGTAGCTTAAAACATTGTAGAGAGTCAAAATATGAATTTTCTAAAATTTTAAATATTTTCGAATTAAAAATAATTTCTTTAAATACACTAAAAACCCATAAATTTCCAAAATTTCTTTTAGCTGAAAATAAAGTCCCATAATTTTTGTAACAGCTTTAAAATATGTATAAAAGTTATAGAAATTTAAATCAGAAATTAAAAGGTATTAAAACTATTTTTAAACTATTCATTTTGCTAAAACCAATGCGATACGGAAACCATAGAAAATAAACTCCAAAAATTATCAAATTCAAACTGAGTCTTATTCATATCATAACGACATTACTCTAATTTTTCCCTGAACATTTTCCGGGTTTAAAGGCTCCAAAAGAATTTTTTACAATTCTATGTTTACAGAAAATATTAAAAATATAAGTAGTTTCAGAAAATAATAAACTTTTGCCAGAAATCCTAATATAGGCTAAGGTATCATAATTTAAAATTTTTACGCATTAACAATCACTGTACGACATCCCATGCATGCAGCGTATCTAACGCTAACCCGATACCCACAAACGCACTCACCTATACTATACATATTCACAAAACTCACAAAAACATACTCCCCTCATGACACATTATATATTCATTTCACCACTAACCCCACTTGTTCACTCATGAAAACCCACATATACACACATGTGGACACATTATATAAACACATATATATTCCACTTACTCACACACGCACACAAACGCAATACACACATGCATGATTTCCCACACCCACTTACACAATGTATTTCCCTCTCACACTGATACACACTTATATATACAATATACTTATGCAACACTTAGACACACACCCCACATTTTCTCACTGCACTCCCACTTAGACACATACCCCACATTTCTCACTGCACTCACATACCCACATACATAACACCCAAAACACACACACCATAACACAGGTTCAACCCCTACCCTGCTGCTATTTATCTCATTCTCTTCTCACCTCTATGCACACAAAAACACCAGTCATACACCTTGCACAACCGCTGCCCCATGGCAGTCTGCTCCCCACACACCCCATCTCTTCCTCACGGCAGCCATGGCTACCTGGCTACCACTTCACGGCACATGGCTGCTCTTGCAGCCCCTTTTTATGGTAATAGCTACTCTCACATCAAACACTCCCACGGCAAAAGTTCCATTACATCTCCTTTCAAGACCCATTCTCCACTCACACATATTTAAACACGCACACACTCACCCACATATATGTAAACACACATACCCGCACACATATGTACACCACACACAGCACACAAGCACGCATAATACCCATTTACAGTTTACACTCCCTTCATGCACATCAAAACATCACCTCCTCTTACTTCCAAAATTCATGTCTTCCACACCCGCTGCCTCACGGCAGTGGGGTTTTTCAACTTAGTCTTTTGCTACGCCCACCGTCTAACACAAAACACACACAGGTTCACACACACAACAACCCACATGTATATATTCACACACATAGCTGCCCGTTTTGCACCCACTGCCTCACGGCTCACCCTCTTTCTCACACAGCTTCCCATTGCTCTCACACTCAGCATACAGACTCACACAAACCCACACAATGTCACACGGATCCAACCCCACTTCACAATATCTCCTTCGCATGGCAGCCACTACCCTAAAGGCCACTCTTTCATCCCTTAAACGCATCAACAAAAGTACACAGTCATAGCCACCATGGCTGTGACCTGTGACCTGCCTGAACCCTTTGTTACTCCCCGTATCACAGTTTCTTCCTTCTCTCTCTTGCACGGTTTCCCCTCTAACCCGCAGTCCATCGCATCTATTTCTACCCTATAAACAGCTTCACAAAAAGAAGAAAAACACATAATGTAGACACAGTCGTGCATAAACACACACGGGCTGCTCTCATCCTCTCTCTCTCTCTCTCTCTCTACTTACAGCCCCTCGTGGCTGATTGAATTTCTAGACCCAAAAACACCTCACGAACACCCTTACAATCCCATAAACAATGCGTAAATCTGAAAATATGGCTAGGAAACTTACCGGAATATGGACCCTTCGCCGGATTTCGACACAGCTCCTTCCCTTTTCCTCTCTCGGTATCTCTCTTCCTCTCTCGGCCGATCGTGTATAAGTGGGTGTTGGACGGCTGCTCTAGTGTATGCAAATATATATATAAAACCCTAAAAGACAAACTACCAAAACCCCCCCTTCAAGTTTCGTTAGTTATTCCAAATATACCCAAAATTTTCTATTACTACGGAAAGGACTAAAATAACTATTTACAATAAATTAACGTACTAAAAAGATTTAACACAGTGTTCCAAAATCCCGCTTCACTATTTGTCGCTAAAATTTTGGTCACGCTAGTCACTAAACATTTAAGTTGCCACTAAAAGTTACAAAATAAAATATCAAAACGAAAAATAAAGAAATATTTGTCGCTAAAAATATACGTCAACGTTAATAAAAATATTGATGCTAAAAAATATATTTGCCGCTAAATTTTATTTTAATAATCCGTTAAAATATCGGGGTGTTACATTCTCCCCCACTTATAAAAATTTCGTCCTCGAAATTTAGTGTTCATTACACAGCTGATCTTAATCAGGTTTATCCTCAAATGACCACCAACATAACACCTCAAGTGTGCCGCACAATTGAATCCATCTAAATGGTTGATAACCAAAACCGGAAATAATCTCAAGCGATTTTACAGGTACGTGCACTAAAGACCTTAAAGCATCAAACTGTGTGAGACACACTTCACACTCTTTAACCCACTGATAAGTCGAACCTCAAATATTTAGCCAATTCATATAGGTACTTACATATCAATGCCTCAAATCAAACGATGTAACCACTATTCTTTCACAGAGCACTTTGATATCTAGCCGCTACTAAGGTTCAGTTAAGTCACTAAAACTTTTCCCTAACTCTCTTGTTGACACTTACACTTTCTCTCACTTGCTTCTAAAGTCTACAGAATCATAAACCTAAGCTCTGATACCAACTGTAACGACCCAGTCCACGGCCCCACTACAGGGCATTGCCTCCCTCAAAAGGGCTAGCCAAGTAAGTACTTATGAGTTCATAGGCAGGGTCTTATAAGGCTAATCGCAAACTCTCCCACAACTGATGTGGGATATTACAATAGGTGTGTGGATGCGCGATAGGTTTAGAAGGCCTAGAATGAAAGAGTTTGTGGGAAGTAGATATGATTCGAGTTAAATGGTTTTGGAAGGAGCGGAGATTAGTGCATAAAGAATTGGCTTGTTCTAAAGGAGCACAAATCGGCTTTGACGATTCTTTTAGCCAAATGTAGCAGCGTGAACATCGTACCAGATTTTGGATCAAAGAAATGCGTAGCCAAGAAATGCGTAGCCTCTTGTAAGTGACCTTTTCGATCCAACCAGTGTTTTTATATACAACGTATATGTTATCTATTTTTTAGAAATCTCTACTTACCAGAAATGAATTGCTTTTAGTAACATTTGACTGTTTCTCAAGTGAAAGAATGCTTATCGAATATGAACTGTTTTTAGTAATGTTTATTTCTCATTAAAAACCGAATCGATGTGTAAACAAGTTTTATGGAATTCGGATTTGAAAGCTTTTGGTTAAGTATTCAAATGAGGGATGCTTTGATCATTCGTGGTTCATCAACTTTACTTACAATAGAATGAAATGGACGGTTTTTGCTTACTCAGTTTTTGTGCCCCATATCCAACACGTGAAAGTTAGATATTGGGCCCTCGTAAATGAGGCTATGTAGGTTGACATAATGCGTATTGCTATTGTAAATGGTCGCTCCTGTTTTCACAGTGATGTTTATCCCGAGGTGAGATTCCGTGTCCGAGTCAGTGGGACCAGACGCTAACCACAACATACCATTTGAGTTGGTGTTTGGGCTGGAACTTTGTTATGAAGATGTTTTCACTCTAAATCATTTATTGCCCATAAAACTGTTTTACGTGTATTATGCTGGTCAAATAAATTTTCCTTACTGCTTAAAAATGTATCGGTAAGGTTCTTGTTTCGTTAGCTAAGTAATTCTCTAACATGCAACGGTCCACCTAGTTGGGTCACTGCTCACTTACTGAGCAAGATGAAATTTACTCCTTATTTATCATTTCATGTTAAAGAAAGCATGATGAGCGGTTTTTAGCAAGTTTTATCTTTTCTCATTGGGAAAGCATTGCTTACCAAAATGCTTATGGCGATAATGATTTCTACTTAAAAACTGGACTAGTATGTATATCATATTTGTTTGAGATTGTTATGGAGTTCTGATTAAAATGCTTAGGGCAAAGTATGATGGTTGTCCAACTATAATTATTTTAGACTTGAAATGTTTCAAATGAGAATAAAAATAAAGTGGGACGGTTTGACTATAAGTCGTACAAAGATTGTGTTTACGATGAACGCAAAGGGCGGTTTTTGCTTATTTGGTTGATGTGCCCCATATTTAAAAGGTGAAAGTTAGATTTCGGTCCTTGTCAACTGGATTGAATGTTGAAGTGAAGTACTGTTGATCGTGGTCACCCCTGCTTCCACAGTGATTGTTATCTAGAGCTGGGATTCCAAGTCCCAGTCTGTGGGACCAAACGCTAATCGAAGCATACAGTTTGAGCTGGTGTTGGATTTAAACTCTCTTGTGATGATGTTTTCGTACTAAATGAATTTTATGCCCACAGAATTGCTCCTTGTACACTATTATGTTTTACCAAATAACTTCTCATTTTTTGTTTTAAGAAATCATTATTTACTCCCTGATATTATATCTCATAAAGTTGCTAATTTTTCATAAAGTAATTTTCTAACATGCTACGGTGCAGCTAGTTGGATCACTGTTTACTTACTGAGCACGTGAAAGCTCATCCCTTACTTATCATTTCAAGTTTAAAAGCAAGGCAATTGCGACGAGTGTTGGATTAAAATTTTAGGGTGAAGCTCTGGAGACTACATTAGATGAGTTTGACTTCTAGCACAAGTCTTGTTGTAAAAAGTTTTGTATGGAAACTCAAAACAAAAATCTAGTTGAAGTTGTAAAATTTTTAATTCCACTACAGTTTTATTTATTTATTTTTAGTCAGTAACGCCTGGTAGAGCCCTTGGTGAGAGTACGATGGGCTTGCGGGCGGTCATAGACCTAGCTTATGAGCCCACTTATGGGTTCAATTCGTGATAGAAACAAATAGGAATGAAGAATGATTGTCAAAATTTGATGCATAGAATTGTCATTGATTAAGTTCGAAGGATAGATATTCAGCAAATCTGGTTTGAACTATGACCGACCTAATTTCCTCAATGATGATACGTAGGCAGATTAGTCACCTTCTAGGCTGGTCTCATTAGGCACACACACTAGGGACTTTGGTTTTATGTTTGAGTTCTTGACCCTTATTAGTACTCATTTGTTAGCCCATGCCATGCCCAACATTGTGTGCCATATAAAGTGTCATCCTTGAGGTTATGCTTAGTTAAGGGAGACAAATGCTCTTTCATATTTTGATGAGGTGACAAAATAAACTCAAAAAATGAAAATAAAAATTAAAAGAAGATAATGATCCATGCATTGTTTGAGCTTCCTACATTATGACACAAAATATTCGATTCCCTATGGCTTGCTTGATGACCCTTTGATTTTTAATTTTTTGAATCTAATGTATTTGCCTCTATGTGACCCGACGAGGACCCCATGGATTCTTTTGCCTTACCTGGCATGCCCTATTATATGCAATAGCTTGATATTTCTGCCACCTCTTTAGTGATAATTTAAGAAGCCTTATGACATTATCTCGTGCCTTACGAGCTTTCTTTCTCACACTTGACAGTCAGTCACTTTGGTCCAGCTTAGTCATTATATATTGGTCTTTTGGTTAATCATGGGCCAAGATCTCATCAGTCTCCCAGTTTATACTGTCCCACAGCATACACATCAGTGTCATACTTATGCACCTACATCATCACTACTCATATTTTGGGCTCAACCCGTTCATGGTAGTCTCAAGAATTCAAAATTGTGTTGTTAAAGTTAAGAACGAACTTCTTCTGTGAAGTTAAAATGGCATCAATAATAATAAACTGAAATGTTTTTTGATAAGAAAAACTCCCATGATCTTCCTCTCTTTGGGTAGAGATAAACGTATCTACAGAGTGTGTACCTTTGTCTAAGATTCTAATGATAAACTAATTGAAAGAAAAGAGGACAAATATTGAAGTGAATGTCAATCAAAATAATTTTCATGTCAAGCATGTTTTCGAACTTGCAAGGATATTATCTTCGTTATAGGTTATTCTTTGTAGATGTCTTTAACAAACTTTCCTACGTGATTGCCCTTTTGTTTTACTAATGTTAGTTGTAGCTGCATTTTTGTCCAGGGGCTCCATATGGGTTCCATGTCCTAATAGTTGGACAATGTTTGTCTTAGGTCGCTTATATGCTGCACTATCAGTATTTTGGTCTAGGCGCCTCCTATGAGTCTCCTTTCATGACAGTCAAGATAATGTCTGTCTTTCCATGCATTTTGAATTAATCCAGGGTCTCCATTTGAAGTCACTTCTCTTGACAATCATGATAGAGTCTATTTTCCTCCAATCTAGAACATGGTCTGTCTTATCCATAAGCATTTTATTTAGGGCCTCCTGGTGAATCCCTTTTTCATGACATTCATAATAGGGGTTTGTTCTTTGTTCGTCCTGTCCATTTCACGGTCATCTGAATAGGTTTTTATCTAGGGGCTTCTTGTGATTCCTCCATTCATGATAGTTGGGATAGCACATGTCTTCATCCTATCCATTACAAGGTTAGTTTCATCAACATGTGTAATATCCCACATCGAATGTGGGATGAGTTGCGGTTGGCCATATAAGACTCTGCCCATAAACCCATAATTACCTACTTGGCTAGCCTTTTTGTGAAAGGCAACGCCCTGTGATGGGGCTATGGATCGGGTCATTATAGATGGTATCTAAGCCGACTCTCGAAAGCTCATGGTTGGGAGAAACAAAGGCAAGCCTGGGTATATCCCACATCAAGAGATGGCTAGGGCAACTAAGGGTGAGCCTAGTATATCCCACATCAGCTATATAGAAAGATTTTGGGTTATGTGTGATCGAACCTTAGAGAGAATGCTAAGGCATAAGGTTGGGAGATTGTGATATCCCACATCAGATGTGGGATGCTTTGCGATTAGCCTTATAAGACCTTGACCATGAACTCATAAGTACCTACTTGGCTAGCCTTTTTGTGGGAGGCAACACCTTGTGGTGGGCCGTGGATAGGGTCATTATAGCATGCATTTTGTCTATGGGCTCCCTGTGATTCTCCTTTCAAGACAAGCATGATAGTGTCTGTCTTTCTTCAGTCAATTGCATGGTCATGGTTCTTTTCATCTGCATGCATTTCTTCTAAGTGCTCCTTGCAATTTCATTCTCTTGATGATCAAGATAGTCTCTTTTTCTTCGCCCGATACATTGTATTTGTTAGTTTCGTCAACATGAATTTATTAAGGGCTCCTTGTGATTCCTTCTACTGACAATCAACATAATGTTTGTCCTTGTTTAGTTAGTCAAGAGCACGGCTGGTTCCTCCAGCATGCATTTTGTCCAGGGGGTCTATGTCATTCCCCTATACCAACAGTTGGTGTCACTATCTTTGTCTCGTCTAAGTCTATGTCTTAAGCATCTACTTCTTTACCTTTATATTCAAAAGAAAATTAAATACACACACACACACATACACACACACATATAAAATCAAAAAGAAAAAAAGATCTAATTCTCACTGTGACTTTCAGTGGCGCCCATATCTTTATCGACTCAAAGGGTTGACTTATCCTTCCAACTCTTCACTTGCCATTTCTCTGGTCCAGGTCTATATCCGAAGGCATAGACCCTCAGTTCAGATCACTATGTAGAACTCACGTATGTTCTTCACTTTTTGGTCGAGGTCTATGTCCAAGGGCATAAACCCTCAATTCAGGTCAGTATGTAGAAGTTGCGTACACTCTCCACTTTCCAGTCTGGGTTTATGTTTGAGGGTATTTGACCCTCAATTCAGGTCAGTACACATAAGTTACGTACATTCTCCATCTTCCAGTCTAAAACCAATGGTCGAGGGTATTACTCTCTCAGTTTAGGATTGGTACATGAAGGTCATATACAGCCTTCTTTTTAATTCCAGCCTCAGAATCCAGCTCCATGTCTAAAGGTTAAACATTGGAAATCCAGATTGGCATGCATACACTGCGTACCTTCTTATGTTAAATCCTTGTCCAGTCTCAGTCCTAGCCCCATTCTGAATCCATATTCGAGGTTAAAAATCCTCAATCAATGTCGACAGGCAGATCGCATACCTTCCAGTCTTAGTCCAGACTTATGACTTAAGGTATAACCCTTAATTAAAGTTAGCACGCAGATATGACATGCAATCCAACCTCAATCTAGTCCTAGCTCCAGCTGCAGTCCCAATCAAGTTCCAATTCCAGTATCAATTACCATCTCAAGTTTCGGTTCCAGCTCCAATCTTTAGTATCCCTAAACAACCAATTGTTACCGTTATCTCCAGTTTGTAGGGATTTGCCTTATGGCTAAAAACGCCGAATCATGGTTACTATTAGCTCTGGCTCTTATTCATCATCCTAGTGTGTGTTTAGATAACCAATCGTCATTGCCATTGGCTCTAGCTTCTAGTAATGTGCCTCTAAGTCTGAAGATGAGTCGTCGATACTATGGCTTCAGCTTTCAGATACGTTTTTTTTCCTATTCCTCGACGACCAATCGTTGTTACTATTTGCTCCAGCTTCGTGTAATGTCTCCACCATCCAAACTACGTTGGTATGGTTCCTTTTCTAAGGATACATAAGAAACCTTGTAAAGGTCTGACCTCATATCTGTATAAGTCTTTGAGTATGTTTTAGGTCTTGTGGTCTTTTCCATATATATGCTACAATAATGTGTTGTTTACGGTGATGTTCGCCCACATGCGAGCTCCCTCATGAGGGGCTCTATAGACACCCTATTTTTGTAGCTTTAATTTATCTATCTTACTTTTTTTATTAGGCTTTATTTATAGTTTAGTTTGTTATTATAGGGTCAGGGCTAATAATATAATGAGCCTAATATGTTTAATTAAGTCAAATAAGTGGTCCAGTCTAGCCCAGTTAGAGTCTAGTCCAGTAGGTTAAACCAGTCAAGTTAGTTACGTATAACCAGAGGACCTGTTACGAGATCTGATTATTTACATGATTTAAGATTATCTTGTGATTTATCCTTGACACTATGATTAATCCTTGATTTATATGAAATATTGAGATAATTTCTGAATCAGGTACATCCTTGTAATTTTTTAAAAGATAATTACCGAATTAAAGACATATAATGTCCTGATATTGAAAAAAAATTAAGTTTAAGGGGTGAACCGGCCGGTGTTTGATAAATTGATTTTTGATAATGTCTCAAATAGTTGATAAATTTGTCGGTTCGTCCAAGGGATGAACCGGTCGGTTCGTTGACTAACAGGCGGTCGTTGCCTTTTTTTTTAGTTCGCGATTTTTATTAATTATTCTGTTGTATCATCGGATCATAGACTGAGATAGTCATTCTTATCATTTCTGTCGCCCCAGACCTCAATAAAAAGGGTCTTTGGGCTGCATTTTAAAGGATCATCTTTTTATCTCTAGAGCTTATACCATTTCTTCCCTAGAAGTGGCATATCATCTCTAAGGAGAAATTTAGCACTTCATATTTATTTCTCCATTTTTGTACGCGATTTGTTGTAATGACCTAAAATCTGGGGCCTCCGAAGCCCCGAACTCCCGGAGCGTTAACCTATCACATCATATCATACGCAATTTTGATACAAACTTAGAGCTTCTAAATAGATATTAACTAAAATCTTCCAAATATACACCTTAAAAGAAAAACTTAACTTTAGCTCTTTACTGAAACAAGTTAACAGTACTAACCCACGCAAGTGTCCTACTACCCAAAATAGTGGTGGGCACTCCAAAATGTCACTCAAGTTCTAAACCCATTCTCAAGCAATCTACTAGTATTCATTACCTGCAGAAAGGAATCTAATACGGGTGAGATTTTCAGAGCTAAGAAAGGTCGCTCAAGAAACAAATGATAGAATTACAAAATGATTCAAGATTCAAATAATTTTCCAAAGGATTTCAAAACGAGTATAGATAAATCAAAGACAATATGGGAAAACGTATCAAACAATCACACCTAGTTTGATGACAATATGAAAAAAAGTCTTAACTCAATCCCTTTGGTCGAATATTCAAACGATCATTTTTAAAGCAATTATTTTACAATAAAATGTAAACAAATTCAGGAGATATTCACCACAAGAAGAGGCAAAGCCACACAGGCAATGCATATGAAAGTACATATTCATTATTGATAGTAGCAAGTCCATCAAGTTACTACCATGCGTTCCACACAGGAAGAGACCATCCTTATAATGCCTCCCACAGAAAAAAAAAAACTCCCATGTTTATATATAGAAGAAACAATCACCACTGCAACAAATGATTCAATGCTCGACATACAATAAGAAATGATCATCAACATGAATTCAACTAGCAATTTAGGCTCGATATTAGGGTTTCTATGGAAAATAAACATACTTAAATCAATTCATCACTTTGAATCCAAGAATAGCCACGAATGAATTGGAAAAACAAATATGAACACGACTTAACAAACTTAGGGTTCAGACATAAATCCCTTACCTGGATCTAAAGCTAAGCTAGCCTAATCGGCAATGCATTAACATAAATGGAACAATCAAATTATCATAATATAATTTAAGCTACGATACTATAAGTATGTTACCAATTAAGTCCTATTCCAAAATGACCCAATCACGGGGTATGTAAAATTATCAAAAACACCTCTCTCATTCCTAAATCACCAGAACACCCCTTCCGTAAGTAAAATTATTAAAATATTCCCACCTTATGTGAATTTACCAAGTACCTCTTATAAGTAAAATTACCAAAATATCCCTACTGGGTGAAAATTTACAAAAACATTCCCTAGTGCCCCTCGCACTGGGAAAACCTCAAAAACACTTTAAAACTCCATTTTAAGAACGCTAAAGTTACTTTTGGAGTAAAATGTGATCCGAAAAATTTTCCATTCAAAAAGCCCTAAATGGTTTCAAGATCGAGCGCTCAGACGCCGATTCCGCTAAAAATAGCTATCAACCACAAAATGTAAAACACTAACACATATCAGTAATATAAGGTTCTCATAAATTTTTTTGGATAAAATAACCTAATTTGCTATACTAAATAAATCGAGAACCCATTTTTACTGATTCAATTATTTAGCATCTTTTAGGGACACAGAAAATTCCCAAAAAATTACACAGTGTAGATCTTGTAAAATAAGTCTTTTTTTTACACTGTATTAGATACGGTTCTAAATCATTCTTGAAAATTTACACAATAAACTGCCTAAACCCTAACCCCTTTAGTGACAATTACATGTACTATTCCCATTTACTTAAATTAAACATACACACTAAAACAACCTGAAAACACATACATATCTCCTACCTCACCTCATTGATGAAACCATATATAAACTCACAATTCCCACACACACTACTACACGCCTAAACACACACTAAAACACATACCCCCATACTAGTACACCTACAACATAGACATATACACCTTATATACGCACATATACATACATATATACCCACCCGAAACACTGTCACACACACAACAAACACACAATGAGCACACTAACACACCACAGTTTCATGCGCGCACACACTAGCACCCCCTCACCACACTTATACACACCCATGCAGCCACAATTAACCCCCATCACCCCACACCCAAAAGCCCCACGCACCAAAACAAACACTTGCACTCACCATGACCAAACACACACATAATGCCCAAAAAGCGCGTCTGCGCACCCACATACACACTAGAAGGAAAAGAGGGAGATTACATTTGAAGAAATTTCTCTAATTCCTCTCTCTCATTCCTTCTCATATCCACAGTTCGGCTCTTTCTCTTCTCTATTTTTCTGTAGCAGACTACTTTTGGCTGACACATGTCACATCCTATCCTCCCACGATTGTTACTTCGTCCTTATCCACACCGTTCGCTACACTATGTAGTGGATGGGTGTGTGTGTGTGTGTGTGTGTGTGTCCCAGCGGCGTTAGTAAAAGAATCTGCGCAATTTCTTCCTAAGAAGTCCTTTAACTATCTAATTAATAACGTAAGCTCATAAACCAATCATTATTTGTTTATGTTAACCCTACGGTTATTTAACCTATGATTATATTTGGTTTTGATGATAACCAACATTGATGTTTATGTTGTCTAACATGCATTGAGTTGATGAAGCAATAGGAACAATCTCATACTCATGCAAACGGACTATTAGTGAGCAACACTGTCAAAGACTTTCAACGGAACGCATCAAAGAAGGAATTCGTCGATAGAATTTTATAATGCTTTTATTTTATTCTTTGTAAACTAGACATAGAGAGATGATCGTTACAATGACTGTATACCTAGAACTTGCCCATAGGTTTCCCTTGCATGCATAAAAGTTTTTCATTCTTTGGAAACAAGGAAATTGTATTTTCTGGAATGCAGTCGACTGCAAGTTGGGCAGTGAGGTATTACAGTTGACTGCATTAGAATGCAGTCGACTGCAATACTTCCAGTAGCCTATTACAGTCGACTGCATTGGATTATAGTCGATTGCAAGTTGGAAATTTTGAATTTCCAACGGCTACTTTGGGAATACAGTCGACTGCAATGGGACATTACAGTTGACTGCAATAGCTGTTTGGTGCATTTAATGCTCCACCTAATTCCAAACGGTCATATTCATTCCCACCTCTATAAATACTCATCTTAGGCATAGTTTTGATTCATCAATTGCATTCAAAGCTCTCTTATCTTTCATATTCTCAAAGATCAAAGCAATTTTTCAATCTCTCTTGGTTTTCATTGGTTTTCTCATCCATTTCAAGAGAGCATTTATTGTGAACTTACATTTGAGAGATATACAATTTCATAAGTCATCATACACTCATCTCTCTTGTTCTAGTGCTTAAACTTGTACTCATCTACTTCTTGAGAGTGAAATCTTGTACACATTTCATCATCTAAAGTTTCTTGTATCAAAGCTTGGGGTTGTCAAGCTTTGGAGCTTTGGGATTGTCAAAGCTTGTTCTTGATGTGGGCATAGCATCAAGGGATTGTAAGCGGTTCGATCTTGACCCGTAAGGAAGATCATACTAGTGGAATTTAGGGCCTTTCAAGGGACTTCCTTGAAGGGGTGGATGTAGGCTTGAGGGTATATCAAGCCGAACCATTTAATTCTTCTTGTCAAGTATCTCTAAACCCTTCTCTCTTTACATTATCGTTTTACATTTGTGTTGAGATTGGCTAGTTTGCTTACTTGAGATATTGTGTTTGAGATTTATTGTTTGTAGATTTTTCAAGTGTCATTCATATCCTCTCTAGTTTTGTAATTGCTTGTTAAGTTCTTTAAAGTAGTCTTAAAACCCTATTCACCCCCCTCTAGGGTTATCTTTTTTGTTTCAAGTGGTATCAGAGCCTCGGCTCTTGTTATATTGGGTAACGCCAAGAGAGTTAATCGATCATGGCTTACGTTTGGGGTATGGAGGGTAGTTCTACCACTAGGCCTCCATTGTTTAATGGGACCAATTATAGTGTGTGGAAAGTTATGATGAAAATCTACTTAGAGTCTCAAGACTACGAGATGTGGGATATTGTTGAGAATGGCCCATACGTTCCGATAAAGGTGGTTGACAAGGTTGAAGAGCCAAAATCCAAATCGGAGTATAGTGATCATGATAAGAAGATGATTTGTATGAATGCTAGAGCGAAAAATTTCTTGTTTGTGCTTTAGACACTAATGAACTCAATAGAGTCATTATGTGTAATTTTGCTAAGAGTATTTGGGATACTCTTCAAGTCACTCATGAAGGGACTTCTCTTCTTAGAGATTCCAAGATGAACTTATTGTTTAGAGATTATGAGTTATTCCATATGCTTCTAAATGAATCCGTTACGGATATGAATACTCGTTTCACTAACATTGTAAATCCTTTGAAGCAATTGGGCAAGGAATTCACTAGTGGTGATCTTGTAAGAAAAGTGATTAGGTCCTTACCAAGAGCTTGGGATGCAAAGATCACCGCCATTCAAGAATCGAAGAATCTCAATATCTTTCCTCTTGATGAATTGATGTGCTCACTTATGACGTACGAAATGCAAATCAAGACCTTTGATCAAGAAGACGTCAAGAAGAAGCCTACATCAATTGCCATTAAAGCTTCATCTTCAAACCTTGAGTCAAGCGATGATGAAGAAGAATTTGATGAAGAGGATGTTGCAATGATTGCAAAGAACTTCAAGAAGTTCACGAGGTTTAGAAGGAATGGTGGGAGAAGGCAACAAAATGCAAGCAACGAAGAGAAGCATTGCTACAAATGCCACAAGCCGGGACACATGAAGATGGATTGTCCTATATACAAAAGGGAAAATAAGGAAAGAAGAGATGTTTGGGAAAGAGTTAAAAGAAGACAACTCTCTAAGAAAGAGAACAAAGAGAAAGAAAAAGCAATGAATGCCGCACATACTCCAACATGGAGTGACTTCGATTCAAGTGATGAAGACAATGAAAAGCATGAACAAGCAAATGTGTGCTTCATGGCAGATGATGAGGTAAGCTCTTCTTCCGGTAGTGATAGTGATAGTGAAAGCTTTGAAGTTGCTTATGATAGCTTATATGAGGAATCTAAGAAAATTTTCAAGAAAAACATTATTTTGTCTAAAAAATTCCTTGAGGCTAATAAGCAAATTGAGAAGTTGAGAATGAAAAATAATGAGTTGCATGCCAAGAATGATTGCATTTCCAACCATTTATATGTAAAACATGTGAATAATGACTTGGTTGAATTAATTGCTAACACTCCTAGCTTGAAACAAATCTCTTGCAAAACTTTGGCTTTAGAAAAACAAAATGAAGATTTAAAACTTGAGATTTGTGATTTGAAAAAATGTCTTCAAAAATTTGTTGATGGTCAAAACAATTTGGATGTCATGCTTGGACGCCAAAGATTTGGCCTAAACAAAGGTGGTCTTGGATTAGATCCCTTGGCCTTGCCTCCTAAAATCTTTCAACAACAAGCTAGGTTGAATACTCATTCAAAACAACCAAAGAACTATTGCACACCATTTACACATTGTGGTTGGTGCAACAAGAAAGGGCATACGACTAATTATTGTCCTTGTAGAATTGTTTATGTTAGAGGTAGAAAGAAGATGTGGGTTGTGAAAGGTCAAGATTACAAATGTAAGACTAACACCCAAGGACCCAAGAAAATATGGGTACCAAAAGTCACTACTTGGTTTGGGTTTATAGGTATGTCTCAAAGCAAAATCTAGTAGTAAGAAGTGGATTCTTGATAGTGGATGCTCAAGACATATGACCGGCAACATATCTCTTTTCACCTCAATTGATCTTATAGAAGGAGGAAAGGTGACCTTTGGTGACAATGCTCAAGGAAAAATCAAAGGTAAAGGAACTATTGGTAAGGAACCACATTCAATTGAGAATGTGTTATATGTTGAAGGATTGAAGCATAATTTGCTAAGTATTAGTCAATTTAGTGATAAAGGTTTTAGAGTAATCTTTGAGGCTTCTCATTGCACTATACAATCCTTGAAGAATAATGAAACCATTTTGGTAGGAAATAGAGATGATAATGTTTACTCTATACAATTGAATGATCTAGCTAGCCAAGATGTTAAGTGTTTTAGTGCTATCAGTGAGACATCTTGGCTTTGGCATCGAAGACTTGGACATATGCATATGGAGCATTTGAAAGACATTTCAAGCAAAGAACTTGTGAGGGGAATCCCGAAGATCAAGTTTGAGAAAGACAAAATATGTGATGCTTGTCAAATGGGTAAGCAAAAGAAAGTCTCTCACAAACCGAAGAAAATGGCATCTACTTCTACACCCTTGCAATTACTTCATATGGATTTATTTGGACCAATCCCTACTACTAGTCTTGGTGGTAAATCATATTGTTTTGTTATTGTTGATGACTTTTCTCGCTATACTTGGACTTTCTTTTTGGCCACCAAAGATGAATCTCTAAATGTGTTCACTTCATTTGCAAAACGTGTTCAAAATCAAAAAGGATATTTGATAACCAATATTCGAAGTGATCATGGTAGAGAATTTGAAAATTCAAAAATAGGAGCCTTGTGTGATGACTTTGGGATATCACATAACTTTTCGGCTCCTAGAACTCCTCAACAAAATGGTGTAGCCGAAAGAACGAATAGGTCTTTGCAAGAAGCGGCAAGAACAATGCTTAACGAATATGGTTTACCTAAGTACTTTTGGGCGGAGGTGGTCAATTGTGCATGTTTTCTTCTCAATAGAGTCATCTTGCGAAAAATTTTGTTAAAAACCCCTTATGAGCTTTTTAATGATAAGAAAGCTAAGGTGAACTTTTTTAGAGTCTTTGGATGCAAATGCTTTATTTTAAATACTAAAGATCACCTTAGCAAATTTGATTCCAAAACCCATGAGGGAATTTTTCTTGGTTACTCTAATAATAGTATGGCATATAGAGTCTATAATAAAAGTACTTTGGTTGTTGAAGAATCCATTAATGTTACTTTTGATGAGACTAATCCTTTTCTTCGGAGGACTAACACTATCAATGTAGATTATATGGACAATGACATGAGAACTTTGGACATAAGTGATACATTACAAGAATACCCCAAAGAAATTGATCTAGGGGAGTAACAATCAAGCTCTCAAGTGGGAAACGAGGAAGCAATCAATGATACTTCAAACTCGGACAACTCTCAAGCATTACCAAAAGATTGGACTTACAAAAAGGATCATCCAAGCGATCAAATCTTAGGTAATCCTTCAAGTGGGGTAAGAACTCGACGCTCTCTTCAACAACATGTTAATTTAGCGTTTCTTTCCCAAATTGAACCGAAGAACTTCTCCGAAGCTCTACATCATGAATCTTGGATGCTTGCTATGCAAGAAGAGCTAGTTCAATTTGAAAGAAATCAAGTTTGGACCCTTGTGCCTAAACCTCAAAACTTTAGGATTATAGGCACAAAATGGGTATTTAGAAACAAACTTGATGAATCTGGAATCGTGGCTATAAACAAGGCTAGATTAGTGGCCCAAGGTTATAACCAAGAGGAAGGAATTGATTTTGATGAGACTTATGCACCGGTAGCTAGACTTGAATATATTAGAATGCTTTTAGCTTTTGCTTGCTATAGAAATTTTAAACTCTATCAAATGGATGTCAAGAGTGATTTTCTAAATGGTTTTATTTTGGAGGAGGTTTATGTGGCTCAACCTCCCGGTTTTGAACATGAAAATTTTCCAAACCATGTTTTCAAGCTTAGCAAAGCTCTTTATGGTTTAAAACAAGCTCATAGAGCTTGGTATGAAAGACTAAGTAGCTTTCTTTTGGAAAATGATTTTTCAAGAGAAAAACTTGACACCACTCTCTTTATAAAATCTAAGGGCAAGAACTTATTGTTGGTGCAAATTTATGTTGATGATATTATATTTGGTGCTACTAATGGATCCTTGTGCGAAGAGTTTGCTTCTTGTATGAGTAAGGAGTTTGAAATGAGCATGATGGGAGAACTCACCTTCTTCCTTGGATTGCAAATCAAACAAAGCAAGGATGGAATCTTTATCAACCAAGCCAAATACACCAAAGAGCTACTCAAGAGATTTGACATGGAAGCATCAAATGCTTTTGACACTCCAATGAGCTCTTCATTAAAGCTTGATAAAGATGAAAAGGGTAAGGATGTTGATATTAAGCGCTATCGAGGTATGATCGGATCACTCCTTTACCTTACCGCAAGTAGACCCAATATAATGTTTAATGTTTGTTTATGTGCTAGATTTCAAGCTTGTCCTAAGGAATCTCATTTGGTTGCCGTCAAGAGAATCCTTAGATATCTTAAGGGCACTCACGATTTAGGGTTATGGTTTCCTAGAAACACATCTTTCTTTGACCTAATTGGTTACTCCGACGCCGACTATGCCGGTTGTAAAACCGAGCGGAAAAGTACTAGTAGAGGTTGCCAATTCCTAGGTCACTCTATTGTTTCTTGGAGTTCCAAAAAGCAAAACTCGGTTGCACTCTCTACCACCGAAGCCGAATATATGGCGGTTGGTGCTTGTTGTGCACAAATTCTTTGGATGAAACAAACCCTTTTGGATTTTGGACTCAAGTATGATCACATACCTATCTTATGCGATAACACTAGTGCCATTGACTTGAGCAAAAATCCCATCCAACATTCACGCACCAAGCACATAGAAATCAAACACCATTTTATTCGTGATCATGTGCAAAAAGGTGATATCGTTCTCGATTTCGTGGACACAAATCACCAAATAGCGGATATCTTCACTAAACCATTAGATTCGAAGAGGTTTACCGCTCTTAGAAGAGAACTTGGCATGTCTTCACCTATGTGACTAGGTTATTTTATATCTTGTGCATAAACATGCTAGTTGCTCTTTACATGCTTGAGCATTATCTCATATGCTTATAGCATGCTTTGGTTGATTTTCTCTTTCCAAACATCGTTGGTTTTGTTGATATTTATTTATTTTAAAATGTTTTGCGCACACTTCTATTGCAATATACATATGTATAATCATTTTTCAAGACTGATTGATTTTGTGCATTGAAGTCGACTGCATTGGTCAATACAGTCGACTGCATTGAGGAATGCAGTCGACTGCGTTACGGGGGAAGGGCATAAATCGTGCCCAGATTTCTTTTTCAGCAGAATTCTTCTCTCTCTACTCTCTCTCTCTCGAACTGAAGCTCTCATCTCTCCTAGGACTCAATTCTTCTCCGTTTGGCTTGAAATTGGTACGTAAATCCTCCCAAATCTCATTCTACTACATGATTTACATACTTTCTCTAATCAATTTCACCTACATTGTTCATAATCGGTTGAAATTCGAATTGCTCTCTATAGAATATTTCTTCAGATCTACTTCAATTAAGCATGCTACTATATGATTTAATGCTTGATTCATGTTTAGGGATGCTTATTATATGATCCTACATAGTTTAATTACTTGTATTCATGCAAAATTCGTTTTCCCCCAATTTTCATAAACTAGGGTTTTTCATTTTTCAAAATTTCTTCAAATTGTTTATGCAATTACATGTTTAATCACTTGATTCATGCTTAGTTATGTCTACTGCTCGATTGTACATGGTTAATTTCATTCGATTTGTCCAAAATTAATTTTTCCCCAAATTGCATGAATTAGGGTTTATCTTTTCTAATTAAATTTTTTTTAACGTTTTCCACTTTATTTGCATATTCATTTATCTTACATTTATTATTTCTCTGTTTAGACTATTTTAAGTATGGCAAGAGAGAAACGTGCACGTGCCACTTCGTCTCGCTCACGAGCTGTACCCGAGCCCGAGCCTATATGCGGTAGAGTTTGATCAAAATCGATATCGGAACCGCGAGGCTGCCAATCGCTTTTCTGCACAACTCTCTTCACCTTTGACTCCAGGTTAGCGACTGGATACTCCATTCCTTTTCAGCATAGGTGTACTTAGATACCTTCAGGATTGTCATCTATATTGCCTCACGGATAGGAACACTATTCTATATTATCCTGATGCAATCTGCTTATTTTATGCGAATTTGACTTGGAGCATTTCTTCTGAGTCATGTACCCTCACATCCTATGTTTTTGGACGCCGTTCATTCTCACAATCACGTCTAGCCACTCTTCTAGACCTCCCCGATAGTGGTTTCTCATTTTTGTTAGAAATGATCCCTGTCGCTGGTCAGTCACATTGGTTTGACCGACCTTTTACTATTGAGAAGTAGCTTCGACACACTTCATTGTCGACAGGTTCGGATTGCGAGCAAGCCCAGCCTACGTGACCTACCACCTCTCTCTCGTCTGTTCCATCATATCATCGCTCATAACATCATTCCTAGAACCGGTGGTCTTTCACTCGTCTCTTACTTAGACGTTCAGCTCTTGACTTTCTTTCGCTCAGGCACATCACTTAACCTCCCTCGTCTCATCATGTTAAACATGATTAGGAGCGCCTCACATCCTGCCTTAGCTATACCTTATGGCCTCCTACTCACTCACATTCTTGCTGCCTTTGACATACCTCTTCTGGGTGAGTATATTGAGGTTACTAGGCACATCGTACTAGACTGCTCTACCCTTCGTAGCAAGGGCCTTTTAGATGATCGTGATCATTTCTTACCTGAGCCTGACATGGAAGATGTAATTGTCGATGATGATGGTGATGAGGATGATGGTGATGATGGTGCTGATGGTGATGATGATGCTGCTGATGCTAATGCTGGGGGAGATACCGGTGACGGGCTTGATCGTGATCCACCTCCGTTAATCATTCCGAGTACACATGAGGCGGGCACTTCTTCCGGTCCTTCTACTTCTGGATATGAAGCGATCCTCGCACGCTTAGATATGATGCAATAGCATATGCATGCCGGTTTCAGTCGGATGGATCATGTCCATAGCCAGCTTAGTCGACGCCTTTCTCACATGGAGGATCATTGTGGGATTCAGTGTCCCGAGGAGGACATCTTTCATCCCCCTCCTCCACCATCGGGTCCTTAGGCCTTAGGACATGCTTTATGTTTTTTTATGCTTATCAGACTCTATTATGTATTTCAAAAACTTATCATGGATGCTACTCATAGTATTGCATTAGCACTCTTAATTCACGCTTATCTTGCTGCCTCTGGTTTAAAATTTATGTGCTATTTTATTACATGTGCTTGGTACACCTTTTGATGGTTATTCAAGTACTTGTGTTTTCTTGTTGGCTATATTGATGATCCATGGATGGATACATATCTTGATCATTTTCACACACACCCTTGATCTTTTTAAATGATGTCAAAAGGGGGAGAAAAATATTATTGATTCATACTTGTGTGGATTTGATATGAGCATATATTACTTAAGATAGGGGGAGCCTTTTATGATTTCTTCTCATGACCCCTTATGGTTTATAATTGAGATTGTCATGCTTCTTTGCGTTCATTATCTTATATATCTCATATTATTTGAATCAATGTTTGCCATTATCAAAAAGGGGGAGATTGTTAACCCAACGGTTATTTAACCTAAGATTATATTTGGTTTTGATGATAACCAACATTGATGTTTATGTTGTCTAACATGCATTGAGTTGATGAAGCAATAGGAACAATCTCATACTCATGCAAACGGACTATTAGACGAGCAACATGGTCAAAGACTCTCAACGGAACGCATCAAAGAAGGAATTCGTCGATAGAATTTTACAATGCTTTTTTTTCTTTCTTTGTAAACTAGACATAGAGAGATGATCGTTACAATGACTGTATACCTAGAACTTGCCCATAGGTTTCCCTTGCATGCATAAAAGTTTTTCATTCTTTGAAAACAAGGAACTGCATTTTCTGGAATGCAGTCGACTGCAAGTTGGGCAGTGAGGTATTACAGTCGACTGCATTGGAATGCAGTCGACTGCAATACTTCCAGTAGCCTATTACATTCGACTGCACTAGATTATAGTCGACTGCAAGTTGGAAATTTTGAATTTCCAACGGCTACTTTGGGAATACAGTCGACTGCAATAGCTGTTTGGCGCATTTAATTCTCCACCTAATTCCAAACGGTCATATTTATTCCTACCTCTATAAATACTCATCTTGGGCATAGTTTTGATTCATCAATTGCATTCAAAGCTCTCTTATCTTTCATAATCTCAAAGATCAAAGCAATTGTTCAATCTCTCTTGGTTTTCATTGGTTTTCTCATCCATTTCAAGAGAGCATTTATTGTGAGCTTACATTTGAGAGATATACACTTTCATAAGTCATCATACACTCATCTCTCTTGTTCTAGTGCTTAAACTTGTACTCATCTACTTCTTGAGAGTGAAATCTTGTACACATTTCTTCATCTAAAGTTTCTTGTATCAAAGCTTGGGGTTGTCAAGCTTTGGAGCTTTGGGATTGTCAAAGCTTGTTCTTGATATGGGCATATCATCAAGGGATTGTAAGCGGTTTGATCTTGACCCGTAAGGAAGATCATACTAGTGGATTCTAGGGCCTTTCAAGGGACTTCCTTGAAGGGGTGGATGTAGGCTTGAGGGTATATCAAGCGGAACCATTTAATTCTCCTTGTCAAGTATCTCTAAACCCTTCTCTCTTTGCATTATCGTTTTACATTTGTGTTGAGATTGGCTAGTTTGCTTACTTGAGATATTGTGTTTGAGATTTATTGTTTGTAGCTTTTTCAAGTGTCATTCATATCCTCTCTAGTTTTGTAAGTGCTTGTTAAGTTCTTTAAAGTAGTCTTAAAACCCTATTCACCCCCCTCTAGGGTTATCTTTTTGGTTTCAGTTTATAATCTAGGGTTTGTGATGAGTATTGCGTATTATGCATGATTTTGATTATGTATTGAGCATGTGCGAGCGTTGGGGTGTGTGTGTGTCTATATATATATGTATATTATATATATATAAATATATATATATATATATATATATATATATATATATATATATATATATATGTATGGCATTGAGCATGTGCTAGCGTTGAATGTATTATTCAATGCATGTGCTAGTGTTTGATAAAAACTTCCAAACTTGACGTTTTTCCATAAATTCAGTAGTTTCAGTCGTAAAAAATAAATTTTAACTCTAGACCAGAAGATCCATCTGTATTATACGACTAAGAAGACCATATTAGTACATCTATCTGGAATGGACAAGTAAGATGCTTATTTTTTGTTGATTTTCTTATTCTCACGAACATTGTATACCGTTTGCTTTGCTTAAATTGTATTTATTAATTCGTAGGAAAGAGCACCCCTTAACACGGTAGAAGTATTCGAACAATTCAAAAACTGGAAATTGAACGAATTTCAGAAGAAAAAAAAAATTGCTGCGTGGAATTGGGTTTGGGGTTTTTATGCATGGGAATATCTTTCAACAAATTGATCGAAACATAATAGGTGGTTTTGTTGAAAGGTGGAGAAGGGAAACGAATACGTTTCACTTCCTTCTTGGAGAGATGACAATAACCTTAGAAGATGTAGGGTTCATCTTAGGGTTATCAGTGACGGGGTGGCCGGTAATTACTCTTCTGTCAAAAGTATCAAATAAGAGATCTGCTAGGGCCTGGTAGGATAAAGTTAAGGTGGTTGCTTGATACCTACAAGGTTATGTCGAAAAACTACATGGATGAGATGCTTGTATTGTACACAAAGGCCTTCCTGCTATGGGTGATGGGGGCAACTCTATTCCCAACGACGTCGAAGAATACGATTCAAACCAAATATTTAGCGTTGTTGGGTAACCTACAAGAGGCTGTGGAGTATGCCTGGTGCAACAACTCTTGCATACTTGTATCCAGCATTGCACAAGGCAACGAGGCCCGACGCCAAAGTTATATGTACATGTCTCTCACTATTGCAGGTATATCATATCACTCTTTGTAATTACGTTTTTTATTTTTTTATTAGTCGATGCACAATAAATTTTGATGATAGGACCCTAATTTTTCTTTGTCTCAGGTGTGGTCTTATGAACACATTACTACCGGTGCACCCAACCATAGGGACAAAACCTATAATGTGTGGCCTCAAGTATGCTCTTAAGAGTACAGTCGGAGGGAGAGCCATTACCCAAGGAGAGATGATCCCCATCACAACATTACATTCTATCTAGGAGAGTTCGACTCGCTATCTTCGGACCAAATGCGTTAGGCACCGTACAAATATTTGGAGCGACGGGTGGTAGAGTCGTTCGTCTTCACACTCTTTGGGTTGCAACACACACCACTAATCCACTTTGAGATCGCAGAATAACAACTACCAGATCGCGCAATGCATCATTTTAGGTGCCTGCAAGGGTTGCCAATCGATGCCCCAGATATGAGGGGTAATAGGAATCCACCGAGTGTCCCACAGTTTGGCAAGGTGAATGCACATGAAGTATACGCCGACAAATTGAACTTTGGGGTTCTTGGCAAGACACGCTGGTGGCCATTATGTTGGAACCTGACCCCGTGATCAGCATTTAGCAGTACAATGACTGGTATTACCACATCACTCGAAAAAGAATAGCCCAAATAAGGTTTGAAAGAGGGCCGAAGTACAACCTAGGGATCAAATCGATGAGTGATGTTCATTTATGAGCTCGTAAGTTGCCCAACCAATGCTTTTAATTGAATTTAATGATTCTTGTTTTACATTCAATCCCATTTGTGTTTGAAGTTACTTATTTTCTCCTTGGATGTAGGTTAATGCCTCGCTCGCCTTTTTTAAGAAACTGAGTGAGCAGAAGGAAGTGGTGGATGCCATGGGAGCTAAATTTTGCACCCAGGCTGATGCATTGGCAAATGGCTACGAGGATTTTTTACGCCGTTGTACGGAACAGCCTTCAGGCATTAGCCCTGGAATGGCTTATCCAGGGTGGCAACCTGCCCATGTGAGCGAGGGATATGGTGATCCCTCGGGACAGACTTCGAGGGTGAGCGAAGGAGTTGGTGGTCCCTCCGTAGCTGGGATGGGTGGTGCTTGGGGGTTGCCATCTGGCATGGGAATGCCTCACTGGGCGGAGTGTAGTGGTCCCTCATTCTCTTTGCTTAGGGACTCAGAAGTTACACTCTTCTCTCGAAGTCAAGTCACACAAGACTTCGACTTCGCAAGCTTCAATCTCTCTGAGCAACTGCCAATCGTCCCATGGGTGGGACCTTTCAACGCCCCCCCCCCCCCGTGATGGCAATATCCCCCTTTTGATCCCCCTCCCAAGAGAACAATATCCCTAGGTCGACGACCCCCCCCGAAGGATAATATCCCCCAGTCGACCCCCCCCATCATTCCCGCTTATCCCAAAGGGCATCCGTTGAAGCCTCTAAAGTTAGCAAAATGTCAGTTAATCCACTAATGTTACTTTAGTAGGGCCCCCCATGCAAAGTAGAAAGTGGTGTGAACTGCCCAAATGGCATGGATTACAATATCACATAGGACAAAATGTCCACCCTACTCCCCGGGGCTTGGTTGGACAACACTATGATCTCTGCCTACGCTAAAATTTTGAAGCGTCGGGGTTAGGATAGGGTGAATCCATATCCCCGCATTTTTTTGTTGGATGCAATTTTTCATGACATGCTCGTCAGAAAATGGAATGATTAGGTATCCAGGGGGAGGAAAAGCTTAATCCAGTGAAAATAAAATGATTCGCTCATTGTATTTCTTAATGATAGGGATACTCCGGTGAGTGCCCATGACGCAGACGTCTTTTTATTATCATTTTTTGGTAATAATAACCACTGGTACTTGGTTTGCTATGAACCAACAAATATGGTCGTATCAATCCTCGATAGTTTCCACGATGATGCCAAAGAGATGTCTGTGAAGGATCTTTTCAAATACCAATTGGATGCTATGGTAATCTTGTGATTGTTGTTTTTTTGCTTATTGTAATTGTTTAACTCGTAGCTTACGCCGTTTTTTATTTCTCCACAGGATCTATTTGGTGCCATGGTCCACTCTTTTTGTGGAATAAAAGTACCTGGGAAGCCAAAGCTCGAAGTTCGAAAAAAGAGACGGAGGCCCAAGCAAGCTAATCATTTAGATTGTGGCGTCTTCGTCTACATGTACATGGACTACATTTGTCTACATGAGAACTTCAAGAAGTCCGCCTAGAGCGAAGTAGACGTAGAAGCCTTTAGATATAGAATAACTTTGCAAATTCAGAGCGGTCAGCCTAGAGCAGCTAGGAATATTAAAAATCTGGCTAACGATGAGAATTCGGCTCAAGATGAGGTCCAATGATGACATTATAAATGATTATTTTTATGACATAGTATTTTTTATTTGAAACATTTGATCTCCTTCTTTGAGACATGTATTTTTGTGTGTTGTGATTTTCTTGGGTGTTGTGTGTTGTGGTTATTTTGCCTTGTTGAGAAAGGTTTGATGGTGGAAAGAAAATGTTATGGTATGTTTATTTTTCCCTTATTGAGAGAGGTTGATGTGGGAAAGAAAATGAGGGTAATGTATTTACATGTATGCTGCTACGTCGTCCGCTACATAGTGTACTGGACGGCTTAAAACACCAAAAAAATTCTAAGCGTTGATGTCTAACGTTTCTGCTACACCATTCGCTATAGTAAAATACAAAAAAAAAATTCTAAGTGTTGATATCTAATATTTCCGCTACATAGTGTAGTGGATAGCTTAACACCCAAAAAAAATTTAGTGTTGATGTCTAATATTTCTGCTACATAGTGTAGCGGAAGGCTTAAAACACCAAAAAAGTTCTAAGTGTTTATATACGTATATATATGTATAAAAATATATATATATATAT